>CAHIKZ030004007.1:947500-985000 GCA_903632075.3 Acanthosepion pharaonis
GAATAGTTCGCACGTAAATAATAACTCCACACCAGAGAAATTCACACATCTATATATTACTAAAACTAATTGCGTATATGTGTGTGTAAGTGTTCCTGAGATACAATACATAATATCCCAACCAATTTAGGGGTGTATTGTACACTGAATCCCTGCCCAGTGCAGTGTCAAATTGCATTAAAATTAAAGGGGTTCTTGAGCTAGGGCCATTTTTTTCTGTCTTTACAGCATTTTTAATAGCCAATTCAGTATTTTTTTTTCCATAGACATTCTTATACCAATCTGGATTTGGGCACCTCGAGGTGGTGTAATGGTTGCTAGGTCTATTATGCCAGAGTAGTGAGTTTGATCCTCACTGGGTGCCCCATATTTTTGGCCTTGTGCCACATCTAAGCTATACTTGAAAATCACTATTTGGGTACTTTGATGTGGTGTAATGGTTAGCAAGCTTGCTTTGCTAGGTCTATTACACTTGAATAGTGATTTCGATCTTCACTGGGTGCTCTAAACTTTCGGCCTTGTGTCACATCTAAGCTATGCTTAGAAAATCATTTTAGACCACCTTGGTGTGGTGTAATGGTTAGCAAGCTTGTTTCGCTAAAAGCAATTATGACTGAGTAGTTGATCCTCATTGGGTGCCCCATACTTTCGGCCTTGTGCCACATCTAAGCCGTGCTTAGAAAATCACTATACCAATTTGCATATATAAACAAATATTTTCTTTCAATTTTAAAGTGTTTCACCCCAAGCAAGGTGATAATGCCACTTAGACGCAAAGGATTACAGGGAGTGAAAGTGAAAGAGAATGGGAGGACTAAGGAGAGGACAAAAAAGAAACAAGCTTCAAGAAGAGAGAAAATGACGATTGACATTGCATTTAAATTTTTGAAGATGGTAGTTATTAGGGAAGAAAGAAATCGGCAGGGGAGTTCCACAGGTGAGAAGTGCGAGAAAAGAAACTGTCAGAGTAGAATTGGCGGTTGTATCTAGCTAGTTCAACAGAAAAATCATGAAACCTAATTGCCAATCTAGTAGCATGCTCAAATTCATGTGGCTGGGACATCATTGAAAAAATGCACATCAGATCAGTTGCCATGAAAATATTTGTAGTTACATAATACCCCAACCAATTTAGGGGCATATTGTACATTGAACCCCTGCCTAGTGTAGTGACAAATTTCATTAAAATACACGGGCTCTGGAGTTAGGGTTGATTTTTAATAGAAAATTCAGTATTTGTTTTCAGTGCACATTCTTACATCAATCCATGTATGTAAACAAACACTTATTTATTATGTGAGGAGAAAAATAAACCTTCCTGATAGCAATATTATAAAATAAATTTAAATATACACAACGCAGTATATATTTATAGAATTCAATTCACTACATTAGACGTTTTTTTATAAACAAATATCTTTGGTATTTGACAGGTGAAGAGACTATGTGAGTGTGTCATTGTAAAATGTAATATATATGGCTGAAAAACCATGTCACATGACTTGATGGTAAATAAATAAATAGCTGCATGCTGATTTGAAGCTACTATGTAATTTGAAATAAATGTATGGAAGGAACAAGTACATAAAGGTGTTTCATTAAGGCGGATCAAAGTCAGTAAATAAATCAGTGTTATTGGTGAAAATTTATTTATTTCTCTATTGGATCATGTTATTTAAGTCATGGCAATTATGTGTGAAAAATAATATCGCCCAAACGTCTGCCAAGGCTTCTGCGTCACAACTCCACTCAATGGTCAAAATTTTTGATGATGTCTCTGCATAGCCGCTTCTCGATCTCACCAATATGCCTTATTGTCTCATCTTTTAGATGTTGAATTCTTGTTGGCTTGTTGACATAGACCTTACTTTTGAGATGACCCCAAAGGAAGAAATCTAAAGGCATCAAGCCAATTGATGTTGCCGTTTCGAGAGATGATGCAACCTTAGAACTTCTCATTCAAATTCTGTTTGAACGTCCATTTTCGTAATAGGCTTCAATAACTTTAACATGGAGTTTGATTGTTAATCTTTCCATGGTTGAAATTGCCAAAGGCTTAAGTTGTTAAATGTGAAAGAAAAAGAAAAAAATTATTTAGATGCTTAAACTTAATTCACATTTAAAATCGGTCCAATTACTGGAAATAATAAAAAATATTATGATTTTGAAAAAATTACCTAGAAAAAAAAATGAAACTAAGTGCACAAAAAGGAGGCATCAATACTGTATGTTATTTCAATAAATAAGCAGATGATTGCTGTTTGTTTTTTGGAATGACCTTCACATTTGAAATCATGTGGTAAATATTAAAATTGTTTTAAATTGTCACCCTGGGGGTACTTTTACTTGAAATGGAAAAGCTTTTAGTGTGATATCAGTTTGCAATTCCATTTAAAAAAAAAAAAAAAAAAAATACAACTTTTTCCTGCAGGGCAATGTTTTCATTAAAGGGATGTTTTAAATTAAGGCTAGGAACAATGATAGACCTCCCATGTCATTCTGATGTTATCGTTCGTCCTGAAAGTCTGTTTGATCATTTAGTGTTTATCACTGAATTTCCAGCTGAATTTCATTAAGAAAATATATGAATTGTTAAAATGATTAATTTTATTTCAATGATATATTAATAATTTTAATATGTTAAAAGTCCTGTTTTTTTTTTCTGTTCTGTGTATCGGGAACTATATTTTTCCCACATTTGGAAAACCTTTTTACTCATTAATTTCTTATTGTGTTTGATCTAAGTAATGTAGAATAACAATACAATAAACAACATTTACCGGCGTAAGAGTCCCAGCTAGCGTCCAGCTGGCAGACAAAAATAAAGCAGGTTGTAACTTAATACAAACCCTGCAAACTAACTGAGAAATCATGCTAGTATTTATATAGAAATACTTCCACTCAGGTACCAGCAGCCAATCACAGCCCAAGCAATGGACTATCCCACTTTAGCATAATGAGATGCTCCATTGCACCATAAATAGCTCTCTTTCTCAATGTTGAATCATTATTCACTCAGCTTGCTCCACAACTGAGTGTTTATCTTGACCGCGTGATTGTTCAACAAGTAATATTGTATAATGTGAGTAATAATAATAATTATTACAATAACTTGTATAATAACATTTCCCAGAATAATTCTATGGATAAGGCAAATTGATATAAGAATGACAATTGGAAAAAAATCTTAGTTTTTTCTTCCGGCTTTATTGCCTTGATAAAGTCAGAAGACGAAATGTGTTGGCAAAAACTAAGATTTTTTCTAATTGTCATTCTTATATCAATAACTTGTATGCAAATACAAATTAAAATATGTGTAATTAATAATAAAATTGAAAATTATTTACACTATTGTCTGGACAGTTGTGTTCATCTTTGTTGCCATATTCACAATGTTTTGGCCATTGTACACTCTGGCCTTCTTCAGAACCAATCCATATTTCTGAAAAGAGGTAATTTAATTATTTACACCATTTATATTGTCCAGACAGTTGTGATCATCCAGGTGATTGGAATTTTAAACTGAACCCTTTATTTTGTCCACTGACATATATTGTTCTAGTTCTACATGTCATGCCTCTTTTGGATGTCTCAGTATTAGTCATCACTTTAACTCCAACTATCCAAGTTTTTTGTTCACCTCAACTATAGATTCAACCAATGCTTTTATCCTTGAAGACACATGGCCCAGTGGATAAATGTGTTGTTTGAATTCAATAACTTGACCCAAAGAGACAACTGAGGTGGACAAAAAAATTGGAGAGTTGAATTAAAGGGAGATAACGGATACTGAGACATCCGGAAGAGGCATGGCACGTGGAACTAGAACAATCTACCCCCAGGGGATGAAATTAAGAGTTCAGCTCAAAATTCTAATTACCTGAAGAAGGCTGGAGCCTCCAACTGTCAAAACTTTGTGAATATGGTAACAAAGATGAGGACGACGGTTTGAACAATGCAAATAATTACAATACCTCATCTCAAGAAACATAGACAGATCCTGAAGAAGACCAGTGTGTATGATGGCCGAAATGTCGTCAGTATGGCAACAAAGATGAGGATGACTGTCTGAACAATGTAAATAATTACAATACCTCATCTCAGAAATATAGACAAAATTTATAATATTGTTACCTCATTATTTTCTACTAGCAGTAGAGCCCGGTGTTTCCCGGGGATGTAACAGTAAGAGATAGATCAAGTATTGACCATCATAAAGACTGAAAAATAAAATTGACAAAGATTATTGTTTAAGGTTGATGGACACGCATGTCTTAATTAGTTTTTTTTTTTTTTGCTTTTTTTTACGAATTGGTCAAACCCAAACTCAAACAAAAACATTGTTTTCAATCATTATGAGTCTACCGATTGAATAGAATTTTATTATAAACAATTGTCTTGTAAATGGAATTTTTAAAGCATTCTGAATGTAAAAATAAAGAAGAAAGTGTGCAAGGCAATAAGAAACACTACCTGCCAAAAAAAAAGTGAAGTTTTGTTGAAATCGTTGAAAAATGTAGGAAATCCGATCCCATATATAAACGAACACACACACACACACACACACAAACAACCTGGGTTTTATACTAAGTATAACTCGATATGAGTTGTCTCCCTTCCATTCTGGCGACAGAATCGTGTTTTATTGTTTTCAAATTGATTTTGTGCAAAAACAATTGCATTTTTCCAATTTTTGGTGCTGTCAGAACCACCGCAAGGTAATTTTACACAGTCCTGTGAAGTTTTGTTGAAATCAGTTGAAAAATGTAGGAAATCCGATCCAATATATAAACGTACAGACACACACACACACAATCTGCATTTTATAATAAGTAAGATTATGAACTGATTTTAAAAAAGAACCCAACAGATTTATTTATGGTTCATTTTGTTATTCTTTATCTTGTGGATAACACATGACTTTAATAACAAATGTGAAAATTGTCATTCAATCAAATGAACATATATTTTGATATAAGCTATGCTAAAAACTGTAATTCAAAAGTAAGTATTACCAGGCCACCCTTACATCTACAAAGTCCTGGGGCATCAAAATACCAGACCACCTTTTCTATGCATTTGTCTATGTTTAAGACGTTCAAATTTGGTCTATTTTGCCCTCTAGTCTGAACTCAAAGTCAATATGCTGGTCGCGTAATAGTCATTCTAAGTGTAATAGGTGAGCCATTTCAAATTGTAGCTTAGTTGCACTCACCTTCCCACTAATAGCCTTGGGAAAGCTACACATCCACCCCCACCCAGTGTAAAGAGCAGGTTAGATTGGGAATGCTGGACTTGGATAGCAGTCAGTATAGGAGAAATTTGAATTTCAAACCATGAAGGCGGCGGCGGCGGTTGCAGGGGAAACAATTTCATTATTCCCAGATCATTAATGTCATTTCACAGGTAAAAGAAAAAGGAATCCGTGGAGAGCCATGATTGTCTACATATTGAACGGCATTAAGGGGGGGGGTCAAAGTAACAAGACTCAGAACAATGATTAAAAGCTGGCAAAATAAAAAAAAAAATTAAAAACAAAGCCCCAAAGGTTGTCTAAACATTAATGCCTAAATGGAAGAGTAAGTATAGATTTTAACGTCTGCTTGAGAACATCACTCTCTAAACTACTTATGGATGTTTGGTCTCTTCAGTGCTTCTTCTATTGAAGAGGTCAGTTGAGAGAGTGAGAAAGAGGAGTGAGAGAATGGGGGAGAGACAGAAAATGAGGGAGGAAAGAGAGCGAGCGAAAGCAAAAGAGAGGAGAGAGAGAGAGAGATGGAGGGGGAAAAGAGGACGGAGAGAGAGAGAGGAAAAGAGGACGGAGAGAGAGAGAGAGGAAAAGAGGATAGAGAAAAAAAACAAGATTTTCTGATGACACTAATTTCACTTATTTTCACCTAAATTGTTTGTCTGGTAGTGGTTGCAGTTGAAGAGACAAAAATAACAAAGACAATGATATTCAGGAAACTTAAAACGATTACTTGGCTACTTATTTTAGTTAAGCATCATTTTACTTACAATTATTGCCATGTGACAAACAATAGCCAGTGAATTATTTTAAACAAATTAGCCCCAAAATAATCACCATCACCTTTCCTTTATAGCCATATGTCGTCACTTATATTACAGACAACTTTGGGCACCTCAAGGCGGTGTAATGGTTAGCAAGCTTGTCTCACTAGGACAATTACGACTGAGTAGTGAGTTTGATCCTCACTGGATGCCCCATACTTTCGGCCTTGTGCCACATCTAAGCTACGCTTGGAAAATCACTATATTACAGACAACTAAGACAGTTTTTTGGACATTTTTGTAACCTTTTATCAACTGAAGATAACTTTAATACAAACATTTCACTTTGTTCATTTCATTGGAGACTAAAATGGCAACAAATTTGATCTCGACTGAATTATTCAATGCTGTCTCCATCACCAGACAGATGAATATTTGCCAAAAAAAAAAAAAAAAAAGAATACATATACAAGGGCTGCAAAAAATGATGCCATTATACGGAAAAAATTTCAAGGTAAGTCTTGCATGATATTGTTTGTTGGATGTCAAAAGCAAGGTAGGTCAAGAAAAGAAATGTCTGCCCTTATAGTCGACTAAATTTGCATAATAAATCTTCTCAAAAATTTCCATTTCATTGTAATCCTATTACAATTGTTGTTTGCCCCTCTATTTGTTAGTTTGCACGATTGTTACGCCCTGCCAATACCTCATAAATAATCGATGGTTTCGTTTTGATCATGTGGAAAGAGAAGTCACTACTTGGTTTCAGTGAGAAAATGAAAGAAGGAAGATAGAAATGGGGAGAGAGAGAGAGAGAATCAGATTAAGCTGACAATAACAGATACTAGACTTTGATCCTAGTCAAAAGGCCGATAAGCGATTGTATTTTCCTGCCACCCAATGCTAGCAAGATCAGTTTAATGTGGGGAGCCTAATCATATGCACCTGGACCAAGTCCCAAAATATCCCAGCCCCTACAACTGTAAGTTGAGCTGGTAACAGTATCACTACTAATTCTTTAGTGCAATAACAGACATATTACCATGGGCATCTGTTTTCCGAGACCAGGCACCTCTTGATAACATTTTCCATTGTGCTCTGTCTGCAGACACATCTAAGACATGAAATGTAGCTTATCTGCCTGAGGGCAGATACTACACTTTGATCCTAGTTTCTTTTTTTTTTCTTTTTCTTTTTATGTGACATTTCCTTTCAGGACACAGGCGATAATGGCTCTCCACTTCCTCCATCCCTTGCTGCTCTCAGTACATTCCTTCCTTCTGCTTCCTGTCATCGTTCTGTCATCCACCTGCTCAAGCTCACCAGGTATGTCACACACTGCCTTCCCCTGTCTCTCTCTCCCTCTATTCGACCTGTGAGTATCTGATTCTCCAGGCTCTCTTTCCTCATTGTATCCTGCCTCTTTCTGATATTAAGTATAAGCCTTCTCCTTGTTTGCAACCTATCTAAGACTTCATTGTTGCTCACATGCTTGTCCCATGATATCCTTAGCATCCTTCTGTAGAACCACATCTCCATCACCTTGAGTCTCTTCTTCATCTTTGAGGAAATCGTCCAACATTCGTTGCCGTAAAGAACAGATGTCACATAACAGCTCAGTATTCTTTTCTTAGCTAAAAGACTGAAAAATTGATTTTATTTAATAATGATATACATTTGTGGAACAAGGCCAAAGGGAGAGGCTAGAAACGCCATTTTTCAGACGGACAGTATCAAATGACAAACTGAGTAAAGCAATCACCAATACTCCAGTTACCATAAATAAATAAAAAAAAAAAAATCAGCTGCAGAATTATTTTTAAATTATTATTAAGGGAAAATGTTCGTAAGACAGGGATTTTGATCATGTGGAAAGAGAGAAAAAGACACTACTTGGTTTCAGTAAGAAAATGAAAAAGGGAAGACAGAAGTGTTTAACGTCTGTTTCAATAAAATGGAAAAAGTTGTCAATTTCAAATGTTTTATTGTACCCTCTTACTTCTTAAAATAAGGGCAGCATTCGTATTTATGATTGTTACTGTAATATTTTGTCAATGTTGTTAAGCTCACATATTGTCACAGAACTCGCCATGAGATTACTCTTAAGATTCGTTAGAATATTAAAACAGGAAAACTATGAAATTTCCACAGGTTAAAATTAGTAAATTTAAATTCATAACTAATAAATTTACATCATTTCAAGTGTTTGACATTTGATTTAATGCTTTCAACCCACTTTTATAAGTATTAGAAAAACCCATTTAAGTAACGCACTCATCAATTTACTGTTTTAGATAAATCTGAAAATAAGTAGTGAAGTAATCGTTTGTGAATAAGTACCGCGTTACTCAAATGTTTTTGCTAGTTGTTTCCAGTCTCAATTAGAAAACAATTAAATTTTTTATGCTAACACCTGCTACATGAGCATTCTTTTTTGTGAATTGGCAAAAAGTTCTGTTTTTGTTGTTAAATCGTTTTAAATCATGTGAAAAGATCATTTAATTACACTGCCACAGCTGTCCTATAAACCTGTATTTAAAAATATAATCGAAATCGCCATTTTTGTTTGGTGATTCTAATATTGAACATGGAAGAAATAATATTTATAGAACCTTTTATCATCATATTAATTGCGCTCCCCACCCCGCCAATACCTCACAAATAATCGACTAGAGACCACATATTCTTTATCAAATCTCCCAAATCAAATGCACAGGGCAATAGACACAATTCATTTTTTTTTTAAAATATGGTGTCTACTAAAACACTGCTATACATTAGTAATAAGAAATTATGTGATATTAAAAATTAAAGCCATTACTGATGTATAAGTAAACATTGAAGACAACACCTGGACACGGACAGTACATTTCATGCTAAACACAATCATCAGGCCATGTTCTGACAATTGCATTTAGCATAAAACAGACAGTTGCCTCTTGGTGTTGACTTCAATGTCCACATTTATATTTACATCTACTCTAACCTATATATATATATATATATATATATATATATATATATATATATATATATATATATATATATATATATATTTATTCCTCACCGAATTTCACTAACAAGGCTTGGATCAACCTGAGGTTTCGCTTCCAGGCACTTTCCAAAGGTACCACAAAGTGGTACCGCTTCCCTATGCCAATAACATCAAGAAGTCACCTCCCTAAGAAATTGACCCTGGTGAAATTCGAACCCAGATCTCATGGTCAAAAAGCGAATGTTCTAAACGTTTGGCCATGAAGCCATTATTCATCATTATGATTGTTTCAGCACAAAGGCACAAGTCATTGTGACTGAGGGGGTTTGAGTGTACTGGACCTGTTTAAACTGCAGACCATACCAGATGGTGCATTCTCTCCCAGAATTATAACTAAGATCAGCTCAGCAGGTGTTGAACAAATGCAGATATGCCTAAGCAAGCGTCTGTAACAGAGATTAGCTAGTTGCACTAGAAGGTAGGCATACTTTAATACAAAGGTCCAGTCATACACATATATAATATTTTTTATTTAATATTTTACATTGCGACATGGAAATTTCTATGTTTCGGAACTTAAATCTGTTCTATTATTAAGCGATGTTGGGTAACTTTTGATGAAAAAGGTTTTCATCAAAAAGCACTTTTTTAAAAATTTAAATAGTAAAGAACTGCGGATTCTAAACCTGACTGTTCTTTCTCTTAATCTGGACATATCGCATGCAAATACACACCATGACGACCACAAAATTACCTCCTCCCCCCCCATTAAAGGTGTTACCAAACGGCTTTTGTGGCAAGCATTCTAGACCAACTGTTAATAGATCATTTCATGTTATGTATGCAAAAATAAGGGGTCACACTAAACATTTTTTTTGGAAGAGGTTAAACATATATTTTTGATGACTGGTTGCACTATACACAAGTAAACCTTTTCTGGAGGTGTTAAAATCTATGCCTTTTCGATGATCAATCATAACCTACCTGGTAGGCATGCATTTTCACGGTACCTTTGGCTAACCTTAACAGTACAGGTAAAATCCTTTAGCCTGCCTCCCATAGACAAGATTCTTTTTTTTTTTTTTTTGCAACGTGAACGGCAGAACATCATTTATTATGTGCACTGCTTAAAATCTACAAATACCTTATATACAAAAACAAAAGCACAGTATCTAAATCTTTGTATCAGATATTTTACAGCAATTTGGTTTTTATCACTATTTTGGGGTAGCTTTGTAAAAAAAAAAAATTTGAAGACCATTTATTTGCTACAAAATCTGTCCCGGATAATGCCCCATACAGCAATATTTGACTATGGTAGGCCTAGTAGTTTTGCACCGAAGCTGGGGTCACATTATACACAAGCTATATGAAAAAAAAAAAAAAATCTGGTTTTCACAAAATAAATTCAGGGGTTGCACTAAACATGAAAGACTTATATACGAGTATATACGGTGTGTCCTGAGGAATTGGTAGATATCCTGGTATTGGTCACAATGGTCTGAAATTCGGGGGTCACACAAAACATGAAATAGACTTATACACAAGTATATACGGTATGTTCTGAGGAATTGGCAGATGTCCTGGTATTGGTCACAATAATCTGAAATTAAAACTGACAAATGTGGAGGAATGTGGTTCCTGCTGTTCTGCAGATTTAGTCACTAGTATTGCTTGGAAGCTGGGTCACATTAAACATGGGCTGTATGAAAGAAATCAGGTTTTTCAAAAAAAAAAAAAAAAAAAAAATCCAGGGGGTCACATTATCTATGAAGTAGACTTATACATGGGTATATATGGCAGACTTGTACACAGGTATATATGGCAGACTTATGCACGCGTATATACGGTATATAACCATTAAGTAAGGAAATTGTTCAGTATCCACCATCAGAGGAGGATTTTAAATATTACATAGCACTGCAATGTCAGTTATTTGTTTAAGTGTAACTCACACACAATTCTCTATATACACCCCCCTCATATTATGCATACCTACCTCTGTGAGTAGGTGTGAGTAAAAATTAAAAAAAGAGAAAAAAAAGAGAGAAAAAAAAAAAAAAGAGAAAAAAAAGAGAGAAAAAAAAGAAAGAGAGAAAAAAAAGAGAAAAAAAAAGAAAGAGAGAAAAAAAAGAGAAAAAAAAAGAAAGAGAGAAAAAAAAGAGAAAAAAAAGAAAGAGAGAAAAAAAAGAGAAAAAAAAAGAGAAAAAAAAGAGAGAAAAAAAAGAGAAAAAAAGAGAAAAAAAAAGAAAAAAAAGAGAAAAAAAAAAAAAAAAAAAAAAGAGAAAAAAAAAGAGAAAAAAGAGAGAAAAAAAAAAGAGAGAAAAAAAAAAGAAGAAGAAAGCAAAGATGGAGAGGAAGTGTTCTCCAATTTCTTATTCCAAGCTACCATTCATTACACCACCCACACATCTCTCGTCTCAGGTAAGTAAAATATTGTATCAGACAGAAGATCAGAAAAATTGGAAATGATAAGCAAAAAAACAAAAAAAAACAAAATGGTTGATGTAACTCTTCCAATATTTTTCAACACAGAGCATGATTTAAGCCAGTGGTTCTCAAATATTTTTTCCTCTGTAAGCTTGGATGTGCAGGTGGTGTAATGGATAATGGCTTGAAATTCTTAACTGGAGAGCCAAGTTCCAATTCCATTTAGGTTTGTTATATTCACTTACATGCAAATACCCTTGGGAAACTTATGAATCTACCCACTCTTCTCCCTCTTGCTATGGGCTAATTAATAAGGCTTGTATCAGTAAATCATTATTATCTCAAAAAATAAAAGAAAATTGCATTATAAATATTTAGATTTCAGCATTAAATAACCCATAGAGGTTGTCATGCTGATAAACAACCAAACTATTTTCAGTCTTGTTTCATTTCATATCGTCAATATGGATCCTACAGAAACTGCTATTTGTGCAACATGAAATGGGAACATTTGTACACACCTTTTATATATAGATCAACAGCCACTAAAATGATTAATGAGTGGTTTGTTTAAGGGAGGGAGGTGTGTTTGAACAAACAACACTGTCAGCTCATCTCAAATATCCCACAATAAATGATAATAATATCAACCCATGTAAACAAGATCACTTTTCACGCCACACAAAAACCATAAATTTATATGTTCCTGCACAGGAAGAAACTTATGTTGGTATATGAGACAGATATTTAAAAAAAAAATAAATAAATAAAATAAAAATAAAAATCACAATGTGTTGGTATTATGACTAAAGGGCTCTATTTCACAATTGATTATGAGACCTGCAAGCCATTAGGGATGTAGGGGTCTCCACATGTACTTCAGGGGGTGTCCCTTGAGCAAGACAGCCTGGTAGAGCCCAACCCGCTCCAGACTGGTTTTGAATTTAGAGTTTTTTCTTCTGCTAGACATGCTGCCAACCAAGGCTCTAGGAATCAGTCTGTCCTGTTATTTACCCATAACTTTGAGATGAAAAAATGAATTCATATTTTTCCCAAGGGTATAAACACATACACCCTTGTGCAAATTAATTGAAACAACTGCTTTAGTTTCCTTTCTTCCACCGGTCAGTCTCACTGCAGTGACAAGGTGTAATCGATTTCTATTTTTACCTCAGATTGGATGTGTAATGAATAATGATACATAATTGTTAATTGGAGAGCAGAGTTCCAATTCCTGTTGGGTTTGTTATATTCACTTGAGCACAAATACCCTTCTCTCCCACCTATGGGTTAATTGGTAAAACTTGTATCATTAAATCATTATAATCTAAAAAAAAAAATCCTTCAATCTAAAAATATTTTCTCTTTAAATAACCTCCAAACAGTTGATAAGTCATAGAAAACAAATCAATCAATCTTATTTTAGTTATCTGAATGTCTTAGATCAGTGATTCCCAAAGTGGGTGGTACTGCACACTGGGGTGGCCGTGGTATATCTGAACCATAACACACTACACACAGTGCATCTGAAGTGTATCTCATGTATATTGCATTTACCAAGCTAAACACTGAGATACTCATTTGACATGTTGACTATACATTGGAGGTGAGGGGGGGGCGTCAAGGTTGTGTTTTCTTGCATAATGGGTCAGCAACCCATAAAGTCTGGAAACCACTGTCTTAGAGGAAGCATTGCCAATTATCATAAATTTGACTAGTTTTTTTCCATCTTATTTATGTTGCTCTTGATTGAATCTCAGATCATTTTTCCCTTTCATGACTGTTAGTTAAACAGACATCAAAGAAAAAAGTTGTCTTGAAAGAGATTAGAACCTGCATCCTGTAGCAGTGCAATAAAAAAAAAAAAAAAAGATGAAAGATTTTAGATTTATTTCAGAATTCTAGAACAGAACATTTTGGCGACGGAGAGTCTGCAAAACATTTCTTTTTAGGGGGAGCCAAACTGCATTCTTGCGTTTTATATAGCTCTATTTGGGCAAAATGGAATTTTCCTTTTGGGACATTTTTTTTTTTAAAAGAAGAAAACCAAAATATGAGAGGCAAGTGGCCCTGTGTGAGTGTACCCTGCTAGGGGAGGAGGTACTTTTTTTTTTTTTTTGGCAATAGTAAAAACAAAGACAAAAATGAGATCTATTTTACAAAAACATTTTCTAGTTAGCCAGTCCTAATTCTTTAAGTGAAACTAAATACAAACCGATTCCTTACTCTTGAGTGACAAATGTTCCCCTACCCTACCAAACTTATTAATATTTTTTTGAATTTTTGATGGACATTTTATTTATATTGCAACGTTGGCAAGAATTCATGGAAATATTTTCAATTTTGTTAAAGCATTTCACTTAAAGGCATTGTTAGACATTTATTTTTATTTCTTTGAGGTCTTGTTTGAAAGATTTGTTTTTTTTTAATCATTTTAACCCAAGTAAGATAATAAAGCCACTAAGATATGAGAAAAAGAGAAACATTATTAAGGAGAGAAAACAATAAAAGAACAGAAATTTAGAAGACAGAAGGTAAGAATTGATGTTGCATTTAAAATTTTTGAAGATCAAATTTGACTGGAAAGCAAGAGACTGGAAGAGAGTTCCACAAGTGAGAAGTGCGATAGAAGAAACTGTTAGCCTAGAACTTACAGTTACATCTACCAATTCTAACTGTAAAATGATGAAACCTAGCTACCAATCTAGTACTGTGCTCAAATTTGTAAACTCTAAGTACCATAGAGGAAATTTATATTTAATTTTGTAAAATACAAAAATATGACATGGCCAAAGGGGGGATAGAGAAGGCTGACTTCATCTATCTTATAATTAAACCTAACCACAATTGCTAACCCAAACATACATTATTCCTTACACAAAAACAACATATTCTTACTTAACCATTTTTCTACAGTCACCATAATACCTCGAGTCTCCATGAAGTCCTAACTCTGTGTGTGTGTGTGTTTAGAGAATAAAATAACTTTTAAGAATGAAACCCCAATAAAAGAGGAAAGTTCACCAGAGCAATTACCATGAAAGTATTTATAGAAATGGGATAGGGAAGCTATGTTATGGTGGTGTGAAAATGAGTGAAGCCGGGATGCCAGGTCAAGACTGCTAAAAGAGGTTCACCACAATCTTAATCTGTTCAAATCTAGGGTTAACCATTATCTTCCCCACATAACCCTAAAAACCGTGCCTCTTACTCTATAACCCTCTATCTCAAGTGGCTCTTGGGACTTGTATAGTGTGAAAATTATTGCAAAAATTTAAAAAATTGTTATTTACTTCTTAATTTATTCAAACCATCATCTTCATGTTGATTATTATTGTTTTAACCTAGAGAAGGTTACTGAATAGAACAATCAAATGAAGGTTGGTAATGAACGATAATACTTAGGACAAGAACAACACATATAAGATTTGCCAGCAACATGTAGAATAAGTAGTCAACTGCTAGAAGTGAGACAAGTGAATTCCACAATGAATCTCCAACTGTAGGATATCTACCACCCACCCCATGCAGTCAGATGTGGCACAAGGCCAAATTTAATGTGGGATAGTCAAGCTCCAAAATTCCCTGTAGAACCCATATAAAATGGGGTCGTATAGTTGTTTCCCAGAGACAAGACTCTGCTCTTCGACATAGCCTCGTCTGGGGATCCTCCCTGCCCAAAGGCAGAGAGTTTGACCAGCACAGCTGGAGACAAATCTCCAACTGTAGACCAAAATACAGTATTTACTACTGTATTTATGTGAATGGGGGCATACCTATTATCGTCCGTAGGTATGCTACAACAATTATAGACAATGTTTCAGCCAAATACCATCTGGCAATCATCAGTTGTCCATTGTTTAGCTGATATGAGACATCTTGACTATTGTTATTTTGTCTGTGTAATTCCAGTTATTGTTCATATCTGCTGAATAAATTTATATGGATTCACTACCTCATTCAGAGATTGAACTCATGACAGTGACACATTTAACTAACTCCTATATCTACAATGCCAGTGTCCAATGTATTTTAAGATCTTTTCTTGACTTGTTGGAGAATATAGGTAGGTAAAAGAGATAGATTCATATTTTTAAGGGCACTGGTGCAACATGAAAACAAACTGCTTCAGCCAGAGCAGACTTTCTTAACCAGTGCAGCTGGCACACTAACGAAACCCTGAAATGTAGTCAAAGGTGTGTCCCAAGTTAACAGAAAAGTAGTTAATGAATTATTTTTAGATTTAAAAAATCTTTTTTGTGGGTGGTCTGAATTTCTGTAGAACAATCACGTAGTCAAGATAAACACTCAGTTGTGGAGCAAGCTGAGTGAATAATAACTCCACCTTGAGAAAGAGAGCTATTTATGGTGCCATGGAGCATCTCATTGTGCTAAAGTGGGATAGTCCATTGCTTGGGTTGTGATTGGCTGCTGGTACATGAGTGGAGGTATTTCTGTATAAATACCAGCTTGATTCATCAGTTAGTTTGCAGGGTTTGTATTGAGTTACAACATGCTTTATTTTTGTCTGCTAGCTGGGACCCTTACGCCGGTAAGTGCTGATTATTGCATTGGTATTCTACACGGAGAAACAAGCTGCTCTCTTGACATAAGACTGCAAGAACACTGTAAAGCCATAACACAAGGGGAAATAGAAAAATCAGGCATAGCTGACCATAGATGGAGGGAAAAGGAAGATCACCACCCTCTGTGGGATTAGGCTGAAATAAAAGACATCACTGGAAAATACAAAAACTTAAGTAATCAGCATGATCACAAAAATCTCCTAAGCCAACCAAGCAGAGAAATGAATACAATATGGGAACTAGTAATACAAAGAGCTAGAAAAAAAAACCAAAACCAAAACAATAATAACAAATTGTAATATGAGCTCTGGTTAAAAAAAAAAAAAAAAGATTACTGAGACATTAGGTTTATAAGTCTCAAAAAGTCATTCACTGATGTCCCCATGGACACATGGATAAAAGCATTAGTTGAAGTAAACCCAAAGAGTTGTGAGTTTAATACCTGAGACATTAAATTAATACCTGAGACATTAAATTTATAAGTTCCAAAAGAATTGTGAGTTCAGCAGTGATGGAAAAAACTTGGAGAGTTGAGTTAAAGGAAGAGGCAATGCATGTGGAACTAGATAGATGAAATAAAGGATTCAGCTTGAAATTGAAAGAACACCTGAAGAACGCCAGAGAGTACAATGGCCGAAACGTCATAAACATGACAATAAAGATAAGGATAACAGTCTGAATAATGTAAATAATTACAATACCTCATCTCAAAAATATAGACAGATACTAAAGGGAAATAACAGAGACATCCGGAAGATATGTAGGCCTAGAACAATCTACCCCTGTGTACGAAACGGTTTGGTTTGAAACTCCAATCACCTGAAGATGGCTGGAGTGTGCAACGTCCGAAATATCATGAGTCCAAACAATGTAAAATGTTTGTCTATATTTTTTTTGCATAAAGTCTTCTTACTTCATTTTCTTTTTTATTTTATGCTTTATTAAAATATAGAAATAATTAACACCTTAAAATATTTTACTAGGTGTGTCTAGTTACCTCCCCCATATATTTGAAAATATGCTTTGAAATGGTTTAGGTTTACAGGTTTGTTTTGTTTCACAGCATATCAATACCTTAATGGGTCATTTAATGCTGACAAAATGTTTATTGCTGGTTATATATATATATATATATATATATATATATATTTGTTTTGACTCCAGTTTGGGGGTTAACTATTTGCCCATAGCTGGGACCCCCCCCCCTAACAGGTGCTCTCACCCCAGATCAGGGTGGATCCACGCTCCTCAAGACCTCCTGATCAGAGGCCTTGCTGCCGGATGTAGTTTATCGTCATACACAGGACCCCTCATTGGGGGGGTGGAGTCTTACCCCTCTGCAGAGGTGCAGTCAGCATATTCTGAAGCTGACAGGGCATGATTTTGAAATGGAGATCAAGAGATGGCTAAACATCTGGTTCATTTCTCTTCAATATTGTGAAAAATTAAATATTCTAATGAAATCTATATATGACATTGAGATTTTAATAGTAATATGGTACAACTTTTCAAAAAGGTTTTACATAGAGCTGGCTGTACTAAGGGGTCACATTATACTCAAGGATGTAATTTAATCCTTGTTTTTAGCTTCAGAAACATGGGGGCCATATTATACACAAGAAACATGGGGAACATGGCTGTACTAAGGGGTCATATTATACTCAAGGATGTAATTTAATCCTTGATTTCAGCTTCAGAAACATGGGGCCGTATTATGCACAAGAAACATGGGGCCGTATTATGCACAAGAAAATATGGTATTTATTTTGAAAGTGAAATGAATTCATTACTGGAGGAAATTCAATTATTTTCATTGAGGCAAAACCGAGTAATAAAATTTGGAAACTTAGTTTTGGAATATAGCTGTATTTAATTTCAAATTGGAGGCATAAATAAATGGAGTTTCACAAAAGTTGTTTGTTTTTGCTATAAAAAAAAACAAAAAAAACGGGGGGGCATTTTTGCTTATTTCAAAAATACTGTTTTCTGGCAAATTTCACAATCATCCAGGCAATTTAACACTACAAAACAATTTCCTTTTTGCTCTGACAACATTAATAAGCCGCAGCTGGGGAACTGGAAGCTGATTTAAACAGGTTTGCAGAGAATTTTAATACAAGTTTCAAAAACATCTACTCTATACTTAAAAAAAGTGAATTTGCATGCTTATCAGTTGCACAGCCTGATCTCCTCTAGTTTGCCAGTTTGCCTATTGCTTGGTTCACACTCCTCCTATGTCTTTTGAGCAGAAGTAGAGGTTTATCTCTTATTTAGGATTGGGTTTCCAGTTCTCTCAAAAGTCTTTTCCTTCTCTTTCACTTCTGACAATCCCTTGCATCCTGGTGGTATTGTCACATTGGTTAGGGTGGTACCTCTTACTCTGTAACCCTCTACCTTGAGTGGCTCTTGGACTGGGTAAACATCATTGTAAAAAAAAAAAAAAAAAAAAAAAGTTGTTGCAGTAGCAAAAACTGTTACTCGACATCAATAAGCAAACATGATTCATGTCACCATAACAATGAAATATCTCATTCACAAATAATAACAAGATTGATAATCCATTACTTTTTATTTCATCCCATCATTCATAATTGCCTTTTATATCATCCCAAGAAGGAACCTCTTCAAATTGAACCTTACAGGCAGCAACTCTGAGAACAGCGAGCAGACAATCACAGCAGCTCACACCATGTTGTTGAAGGAGAAGACACAAAGGGTGGGATAAAGCAAAACCAACAGCTGGAGATCAGAACACAATACAGGAAGCAGAGAGAGAGAAATCCGAGAACTTTGTCTGTCACACCTGCAGTACAGACTGGCATGCAATGTTCGAACTGTTAAGCCGCTCTAGACCCTGCTGACAAGAGGACTGAATTTTTTTTTTTATCTGGGTGCTAACATTATCCTTCTCTCTCACACAAGCACTTACTAAAAGCTTTTATCAACATTCATCATTGCATCTCTACCTTTTGGCTAGGATCAAAGCATAGTATCTGCCCTCAGGTGGATAAACTACATTTCATCTCTTACTTTTGTTTGTCTGTGGACAGAGGGCAACTGAAAATATTATTGAGACATGCCCGGTCTCAAGGAAAAAGCTGCACACAAATACACTTGCTTCTCGGCCTTTTGGCTAAAATTGTAGCATCCCGCTACCACTTCATTCTAATTTTGTACATTTTTGTGCAAAAAAGTGGATCTGAGAGACTGCTCAGCTTAGTAAATATTTTCAGGAGATACCAGCTTCTAATTGGTCAATAAACATGTTGCAATCCACACATGTACAAATATATTTCCAGCACATGACCAAGTCAAGTTTCTCGCCATTTGCTACGAGCCCGTCACATGGTTACAATAATTATAAATAGAAAACACAAGCTTGCTTCATTCTCTTCTCTTTTAATCTTCGAAATTCCTGCAAAGATGTGATCTTAAGGATTCTCATCTAGACCGTGGGCGGTCAGACATTAAAAGCATATTCACGCATGCACACATGTACAAACTTTTGCAACCTACATTACAAACATACAGAACATTTTTAAACATACAACAAGAACTTTTCTCTTGGAAATATTCTCCTAAAAGATAAAAATATTCCCAGTCTAAGAGACATAACTCCAACAGATCTTTAACTTCTACGCATGCACATCACACAAATACAAAATGTTATGTTTTTAAAACCATTTTGTTTCTTCTTGTATTTCATGCTTTGTGGTATTTTACGTTTAATATAAATAGTGTGGTCATGTTATATACGCAGCCGTGAACAAACATCTACAAATGGTCAATTCTTCTTAACATGCCCTCGACAAGATCAAAGTATAGTATCTGTTCTTATCAGTTTAATCTTATTCTCTCTCTCTACTGCTATCTTTCTCTCACTGAAACCAAGTAGTCTCTTTTCCCCTCACACATTCTCATGATTGGCCACTGTCAAGGTTGTCAATAGAGATAGCAGCATTTTGTGGCTATTGCCTGGGCAGGTAATGTAGTTATAGGTGTAGTTTGCTCAATTTATGTTATGGAACATATTCTTACATTGAATATTTTCAATTTCAATGGCAGACACTATCTACAAGTAAAAAGATGTGCCATGGGTATCGTTGAAGCTCCATCAGAAGCCACGATCTCCATTGGAAAATTTGAGGAAAAACCAATACTTATCCTTTCATCGGTAACAACTGCATATTCTATGCAAAATATATCAATGATATCTTCGTATATATGAACAAGGAAAAACTTACGGAATTTCTTATAGCCCCTAAACACAATACACGACACCAAGTTTGACCCCGAAAAATCAACAAGATCGATAGCATTTCTAGACATCTGCATCTACATCGATAAAAACAGAAAACTACAAATGACACTACACACTAAAATCACCAACTACCCACAACTTTCTACACTTTAAGTCTTCCCACACAAAACCCGTCAAGATGAACCTTCCCTACTAACAAGCATTTAGACTCAAAAGGATATATTCAAACAATGAAGAACTAAACACACTAAAAATCTCAAGCAACAATTCATGACACATGGCCATAAGCAACACTTAATCAGGAAACAAATAAATAAAGCAACTCCCATACCGAGAGAAGTATAAAATTCAAAATAGTAACCAATTTCAATACTACTCTTCTTCCATTATCTCAGATAATCAAAAGTCACTGGAAAATACTACATCTCAAACCAGACCTAAAAATTTTGTGTGAGGAACCCAGCCTTCTAGCATATTGTAGACCAAAGAACCTTAAGGAAATCATAAATGAGAACCAAATTTCAGATGACAAAGTAACACGTAATAGGCCAAGAATAAAAACAAAAGGATTTTCCCAACCATGTAACAACAAAAGGAGCCTATGTTGTAAATTATATATATATATATAGGTACCTAAAAACAACAAAAAAACATGATACCTAAGGCTTAAAATAAATCTTGAAAAGTGAAAAATTTTTCCTAAAGTTTTTATTTTAGTTTTAATTTCGAGCCAATAAATTTAATATTTCCAATAAACAAAATACTTTGCTGTATTTAAAAAACTAATTTTAAACTAATTTAAATTGACTTGAGGGAGTTTTTTTGTTAAAATAGCTGATTAGCACCCATTTTTTAGTTGTCTTTTATCGCAATATAATTCCCTGTATTAAAAAACCTTCCAAAAATAAAATATACTTTCTGAAACTTTATTTGAGGAATATTAGCTGATTTAAAGTATAACTAATCAGATGTGAAACAACTATTATTTACTTTAATTTTAAAATATTGCAGAAATGCATTTTTTTTTTTTTTAACTTGACAGGAGCCATTTATTTAATGTATTGTTGGGTTTGACAGCTTGATGACAGATTAATATTTATCTAATGCTGTGATAGGGGGGCTTTAGGCATTAAAATAGTAACTGAATTAACGTGAGCACCTTTCATATATAATTTTTAAGTATTCAGTAATCTTCAAAAATTCAGAAAATATTCTCAGTAATCTAATGTTTTATTGAATTGTAAATTTTTGGCTGTAAATCTTACTTATTATAAAATGCAGATTGTATGTGTGTGTGTGTGTGTGTGTGTGTGTGTGTGTGTGTGTGTCTGTACGTTTATATATTGGATCGGATTTCCTACATTTTTCAACTGATTTCAACAAAACTTCACAGGACTGCGTAAAATTACCTTGCGGTGGTTCTGACAGTGCCAAAAATTGGAAAAACACAATTGTTTTTGCACAAAATCAATTTGAAAACACGATAAAACACGATTCTGTCACCAGAATGAAAGGGGGACAACTCATATCGAGTTATACTTATTATAAAACCCAGGTTGTTTTTTTGTGTGTGTGTGTGTGTGTGTGTGTGTGTGTGTGTTCGTTTATAAATGGGATCGGATTTCCTACGTTTTTCAACCGATTTCAAGAAAACTTCACTTTTTTTTTGGCAGGTAGTGTTTCTTATTGTCATGCACACTTTTTTCTTTATTTTTACATTCAGAATGCTTTAAAAATTCCATTTACAAGACAATTTTTTATAATAAAATTCTATTCAATCAATAAACTCATAACGATTGAAAACAATGTTTTTGTTTGAGTTTGACCAATTAAAAAAAAAAAAAAAAAAATCAAAACAAAAAAATAAAACTAATTAAGACATGCGTGTCCGTCAACCTTAAATAATAATCTTTGTCAATTTTATTTTTCAGTCTTTATGATGGTCGATACTTGATCTATCTCTGTTAGATCCCCGGGCAACACCGGGCTCTACTGCTAGTTTACTATAGTTATCACTCTTATTTTCTAATAATGTCATGTATGGGCGTCCATATATAAAAAAAATCAGCACATTTATACACACTATTTACATTATTCGGACTATTGTCTTCATCTTTGTTGCCATATTTATCACACATAGCACAGTGGATAAAGGTGTTGGTTATATCCAATGACAGGATCCAATGAGCTGTGAGCTTAATACCTGGTTAAGGCAGTGGAGAACTTGGAGAGGTGAATTAACTGATAACTGACATCCATTAGACATGGCATGTGGAACTAGAACAGTCTACCCCAGCGAGCGAAATAAAAGGTTCAGTTCAACATTCCAACCACCTGAAGAAGGCCGTAGCGTACAACGTCCGAAATGATGTGATAAATAGGGCAACAAAGATGAGGACAATAGTCTGAATAATGTAAATAGTGTCCATAATACCTCATCTCAGAAATATAGACAGATACGTTATATATATATATATATATATATATATATATATTTTAAAAATATTGGTGTTTGATGATTTGTACTAGGCTTTTCTATTTATGACTAGTAAATATAGTTTTTACTTTATAAAAATATTATCTAAAGGATGAAATTAATACAGAATTTTAAAAGATTTAAAACCTAATATTCTAATTAATTAAAACAAAATAAAACCAAATGTAAAAATTCACTATTCATTTAAATATTTTTTTCTTAGGACAATAGTTTCCTTAATATCTTATTCATAAAAGCAATTAAATTCTTTTGTAATTAAATAATGTCTTAGTTTTATTGCTTTTTTTTATTTTACGATTCAGAACAGGTTTTTGGTAATTGGTGTTTCTGATGATTTAAATTCTCCAAGGAGTCTTGCTTTTAACTAATATAAAGAGGGTGGAATTTTAATTTCTCAAAATGCCATCAGTTAAGTAAGGATGTGGGTAACAGATGTAAAAAAAAAAAAAAAAAAATAATTTAATTCATTTGTCATTAAAATCTGACAATTATTTAATTTTTGTAAGAATTTCCAAATTTATGTATTTTTACTGCAAAAAAAAAATGCTAAAATTTTCTATACTAAACTTTGTGACCCTGTTGACACAAGAAAAACAAGATTTTTAACAAAATTTTAAAATTTAAAATGTGCTAGAATTAATTAAAGAATTTAATAAAATAATCAAAAAAATACTTTTGTCCTTAATAATAATACATTTCGGTTATAAAACTTTATTTTTATTGTGTCTGGGGCCTTTTTTCAAAATGGTATGTGGTGTTTTCAGCGAATTATATATATATATTATTCAATAGTTTCTTAATCCTTTATAAATTCATGTAAGGCTAAATTTTGCCTGTGTGTTCCCACCTGAAATCAGCAGAACAAAACAGCCATTGTATTTAGAGGTTCACCCACAATGCAACAAAATGTGAGAAGGTAGAGTTTAATGTGGAAAAAAATCATCAAACACTCCTCAGCACTTCTACATTTTGGGAGATGCCTCAGGCTGTGGGCGAAAAAAAAAAAAAAAAGAAAAAAAAAGTCATCATTGCATCTCTGTCTTTTGGCTAAGATCAAAGCATAGTATCTGCTCTCAGCCGGATAAACTACATTTCATCTCTCACTTGTGTCTGTCTGTGGACAGAGTGCAACTGAAAATATTATTGAGACATGCCCGGTCTCAGGGAAAAAGATGCACACAAATACACTTGCTTCTTGGCCTTTTGGCTAAGATCAAAGTATAGTATCTGTTCTTATCAGCTTAATCTGATTTTCTCTCTCTCTCTCTCTCACTAAAACCAAGTAGTGTCTTTTCCCCTCACACATTCTCTTGATTGGCCTCTGTCAAAGTTGCCAATAGAGATAGCAGCACTTTGTGGCTATTGCCTGGGCAGGTAATGTAGTCATGGATGTAGTTTGCTCAATTGTTTTCTCATCCACTTTCTTGTTTCAATCCGAATTAGTTGTCTATAAAATTAACAGATTTTTGCTGCCACTGTCTGCACAGGTAGTTATGGGAGAGTGGTTTGTATAAGTACTCACTCACCCATTTTCTTGATTGGTCATCGTCAAGGTTGACTATGGAGGTAACCAGGTTTTGTTGATACTGCCCTGGTAGGTAAGTTAGTTATGGGGGAGTGGTTGCATTAACAGTTCATTCACATACTCCCCCCCTCCTCGCAACAATCACCTATGAAGCATTTTCGAAGTTATATGCAAATATGACAGAATGCAAGGAACAGTAGGTTCAGGCCTTTCCTAAAGAGAATGTAAAGTGAATACGAACAGTCCCAGCTGAAATTCACACAGTTTTGTTTACTTACGACTATTGCCTCGAACCCAATCAGGAAGGGTTCAGGAAAAAAAAAAAAAAGAAAAAAGAAAAAAGAAAGGGGGGTGGTGGTTAAGTTCATATTGACAGAAATGAAATCTGAACTCATTAATTCATTTAAACCTTTGAGCCCTGCATTCCTGGATAATTTTAACTCTTCTACCTGAGCTTCCCAGTCAAAATTCGCAAATAACTACACTTGACATTTCTTAACTTCGGTGATCGTACATGAATTGGTGTTTGAATGTAATATGGCTGTAAGCCCATTATACCAACTGCACATCCAAACATACAGCACATGGCATTCCCAAGTATTCATCTGTATAGGCACTGGCTAGGTTCAGCGTTGCTTAACCCTTTGAGCCCTGCATTCCTGAAATATTCAAACACTTCTACATGAGCTCCCGAGTCAAAATTCACAAATAATTGGTATGTAAATGTTCCCTGGTAGATATAAAAATAGTTACAAGTCTTTACCCACCATTCAACTGGTGACTAGTCATTAAGTCATTCTTTTCTACCACTGTTCAATTGGTGACTGCATCATTTTTCTCTGCCACCGGTAAATTGGTGGTCAGGGGTGAAAGGGTTAATTAACTGCATGGAAATAACGCCATTTGCTTAACTGGGAAAGATGTGGCTTATCCCTGGTCAATCAATTAATTCGGTAGATATTTTCTATCATGAAATAACCATTTTATTTGATCTTTACAGAATGCTTCTATCTTCATATATTTGCGATAAAGCAAATATGAAATTTATTACCACCATTTAACATTTACGTAAGAGAAAACCCAAGCTGCTTATATTCAGTACGGGTGTTAAAAGACAGATGGCACCCTTTTTCCAGACCATCTGTCAAATAAGTGGAACATGAAGACTAACTGCCAAGACAGGCTTAGACAGATGTTACATTCAATCTTTCAATCTATGGATTTGTTTTGCTTAACATTTACTAGGGAAATGACTTTTAAGAGAGAGGAACTGGTCAGTAGTGATACTAAGCATAAATATCAATAAGTTTGGAGTTCTTGACAAGATCCAGAGACAGATATGTAATATAATTGGCCCTGATCAGGCATCTCGTCTACAGTCACTCTCTCACAGACGCGCCATCGCCTCTCTCTGTCTTTTCTACAAATACTTTCATGGTAATTGCTACGATTAGCTTCTTTCACTGGTTCCCAGACTTCATGAATTCAAGCACCCTACGAGGCTGGCATCCCGCTCCCATCCTTACACTGTAGAAACCTTTAAATGTAGCCATCTCTTCTACTTCAATAGCTTCATACCTCGCAACTCTCGCCTGTGGAACACCCTTCCCTATTACTGTTTCCCTGCGAGCTATAATCGCCAACAAATTCAAATGTAATGTCAATCGAAATCTCCAGTTACCTTGATCTACCCACTATCCTTCTCCTCATTCTTTCTTCTATCTCTCCTATCTGCTCTTGCTCCAAATCTTCTGAAACCCCCTGCATCCTAGTGGCTTCATGCCTTGCTCGGGGCGTAATGCTTGAAAAAAAGTATTGGTTCCAATAATGATGAACCTCCCAAAAAAAATTCTGTTAACAATGAGAGGAGAGTCGACTTGAACCAAAAATGATATGGTTCTACAGAAAAATGCTGAGAATAGAATGGACGGAATGATATGAGAAACAAGGAAGTTTTAAGGAAAATGGAAACAAAAGGAACACTTTTTTTTTTAAGTTAATTCACTTTGTATAAGGCCCAAGAGCCAATCAAGGCAGAGGGTTACTGAGTAAGAGGTTACCACCTAAAGCAAGGTGAGAATGCTACCAAAACGCAAAGGGCCACTAGAAGTGAAAGAGAAGGAAAAGCCTTTAGAGGGAACTGGAAACCCAATCCTAAACAGAAAATAAGGGATGTACTTCTACTCCTGTTCATAAGACCGGGGAGGAGTGTGAACTGGACGAGAGGCAAACCTATCTACTCCTATTGAGGGGAAAAAAAATTAAATAGTAATAAAATTCCAGAGTTTTAGGTGGAGAAGTATAGAGTTGAATTAGACTTTAGAAGGAACTGGAAACCCAATCCTAAACAGGAAACGAGATCGAGAAAGTCACCCTACAAAACAAACAAAAAACATCACAGATGTAGACAAACTTAAATGAAGAAAGTAGGCCTAGAGAATTTGATACTCACAGTAGATTTTCAAGGAAAGAGGGGAAACAGTGAGTAACCTACATAATAAGCTTGCGTAAATGGAAGATAGAACAGGGAGTGAGAAGTATAGTAAGGCGGACAGATACTGCTTAGATTTACAAATGATAGGAAGTTTTTGATGTTATATGATTTTAGAAAATGCATCAAGGTGAGAAAAATTTGTTCCGGCTTTCTCACATGAAAGGGTTAAGGTTAAAAGTGACAGAATCAATAAAAGGAACAACGGCTTGAACGTTTAGAGCAGACATTTCTCTCTTTTAGGCGGAAGAATAAAGGCACAAACTCCTGCTCAGAGTGTAAAATAGAAAAAGAAAATATTTATTTACCTACACAAAAAAAAAATAAATGCAAGGGGTTATATACAAATATGAGAGAAAGAAAATACCTTTAACTTAAAGGAAGAAAAAGTGTTCATATAAAGGCTTGCTCAAAATATTTCGTTGAGCACCTAAAAGTTTTTTAAGCAAGTGAACTGTTCTTACATGTTAACACTCATAGATTTTTTTAGAGCTCTTGTTGAGGTGGAAACAATCGGAAGATCTGTAATTTGTAGTTGAGTGAATTCGTATGACAGGATGTGGCGAATAAAAAGAAAACAGCAACCAGCGAGTAAATTCAAGCTCTCCCAACTGGTATTCCAACCTCGAGTCGTTCCTTCTTGAGTTCTGTCTCAAAATTGCACTAACAGACTTTTCTAGCCACCAACTGTTAACGTCACTCAAAGAACTCCCCACTGGGAAAAATTAGTTGATTTTATATTTGTCCATATACCCATAATCCCTTGCGTCTTCATGCGATCCCATAATTCATTGCGTCCCTGTCCCATAATGCATTGCATCTTTATTGCATAAAAATGCAATGCAAGTTCCCTCCTCATTCTTTTATGTTATCTGGCCGAGGACAGATTAAGGCAGAGTGCTTTTTCTCCCTCATTCCAACTGCAGTAGCTTTACATGCTAAGCAAATACGGGCTCTTTTTTGGCGGGGACAAGGCAAGTCGCAACCAGTTGTGTTCGTCCCAGGTTCTGTCTCATCACGTCTGCCATACAGGAATTTCTAGGTTCACAGAAGCAGATCTTGATTAGATTTTAGTAGATGTCAGTCTTTAGGGACCCAGCATGTAGATTTCTTCCTTAAAACAGATTCCAAAGATGACTGGTGTTCTATCCCGGACCTGATGTTCTCACAAACGATGTCAAGTACTCACTGCCAAAGAGGCACATATTCTTGGTATTTATTGACATTATAAAGACTCAGAAATATTGGGAACTTTTCCCTCCCAAATTGCTATACACTTTCCCAGTCCTCTCATTCATCAGAAAATACATTCTTATCTCTGATAAAAATCAAAGGTTTGGGAGCTGGTTTTTGAAACAAGTAGTGAGTGTTACCCCCAACTTTATGGCATCATGGTCAGGGCAAGGGTGGTCAAATTCGTTTTTATATTTTCCAGCTCTCATCAGAAAATATATTCCTATCTCTGATAAGGATCAAGGCTTTGGGAGCTGGAGGTGAAAGTTGGGGCAAAGATCAGAAAAGAGGCTAGAAAGTGAACTTGTAAAACATTGTAAGAGTGGTTCTCAAATTAAATTTTAATACTTCAGCCTTCAGACTGAATTACAGAAAGCCGGAATAAAGTAACTTTCGAAAAATACATGTTATATAAAGATAGACAACTATAAAAAAAGGATGAAGATCTTAGTAAGAAATGAATAGTAATAATAATAACAACGCTATTTTATGTTGACAATATGGCTTTTTGTCACGGTTCAAAGAATTTGCAATTGAATGGAAAGTCTAATTGTTTACATGTTCAGAAAACTGAGGAGAAGGAAAACATCTGAAGGGAAAGAAAAAAAAACACTCTTTAAATTCCCAGAGGTTAAAAAAATTTTCTGAATTTTCAGAAGTAGGTTAACGTTTATTGTGGAATGCATAAATGTCTGAGACTGTCACATTATTCAAAGTTTTTAGCAAACATTTTCCACACAATCCTTCATAAAGATCAAGTTGGATCAAAAGGAATAAAGTGAATTAAGCCTTTGCCCTCTCCCTGCAAAAATCAAGGAGTCTTTATCTAAACAATAGTGTGGAAGAGTCCATTTATAGAAAATCTCTGTGAGTGGAAAGAACAATTGATGTTCTTAATTCTTAGAGTTCCAAAGAACTGTATAAAGCTGGATTTAAGAAGAGTTATTTTTAGGATTATTTTGATTTAAACTATTTACATTGTTTGGACTGTTGCCCTCATCTTTATTGGCATATTCACAGAGTTTTCGATGTTGTATGCTCTGGCATTCTTCAGTTTGGAATTTCAAACCATACCCTTTATTTTGTGCACTGGGATAGATGTTCTAGTTCCACGTGCCATAACCTTTTCTAGTTATCTCAGTTTCAATTATTTCCCTTTAGTAACTCAACTTTCCAAGTTTTTGTTCATCTCTGCTGTAGCCAGGTATTGAACGCACAACTCAGGTCAAGTTACTCGATTAATTCAGGGCTTTTATCCATAGAGTAATATGTCCTTATGGACATCAGTGAGTGAATTTTGGGGATTATAAGGTCTCAATAACCAATTTTACCAAATTTCATATTACAATTTGTTATTATTACTGCTTTTCTCTAACATTCTGTATTACTGGTTCCCATATTGTATTCATTTCTATGCTTGGTTGGCTCAGGAGATATTTGTGGCCTAGCACATGTGCTGATTCCAGTAAGTTTTCGTATTTTCCAGTGATGTTCTCTGTCCATTATTTGAACCTCATCCCACAGAGGGCAGTGATCTCCCTTTTCCCTCCATATAGGGAAATAACAAACTAATATAAGCATTACTAAAGGGAATTAGCTGAAACTTCAACATCCAGAAAAGGCATGGCACATGGAACTAGAACAATCTACCCCAGTGGAGGAAATAAAGCGTTCGAAATTCCAATGTACATCACCTGAAGAAGGCTGGCATGTACAATGGCTGAAACATTGTGAATATGACACTAAAGATGAGGACAACAGTCTGAACAATGTAAAGAGTGTAAATAGTTACATACCTCATCTCAGAAATATAGACAGATCCTGAAGAAGGCTGGAGTGTACAGCGGCCGAAACATTGGGAACAAGGCAATAAAGATGAGGACAATACTCCAAATGATGTAAATAGTTACAATACTTCATCTCAGAAATATAGACCCTTATTAGAATTTGTTCAAAATAGTTTTCAAAAGTATCACTTAAGTATGATGTTCAGTCACTTTTCATTTAAAGATTGATTTAATTTTTGGGTTTAAAGACATATCAACCTTCATTAGGTCATCAAATTTAAAGATAATTATGTGCAAATAAGGGGAGACAATTCTGTAGGTAGCTAAACTCCAAATACATTTTAAATTTAAAGTTAACTTATTCTACCCCTAAGCTATCGGCACAGAGCAGAGAAAGGGAAATTTTTAATGTATTATATACGAGATGTATACAAACGCCACTAGCCAAGAGCACTAAATTCGTAATTGTAGAGCAATGCATTAATAGCAGCAGCAGCCACTGTTTTTAAAATTACCCTTTCTCTATAGTGCTCAATCAGCTAACAAGAGCATAAATAGTATATATATATATATATATATATATATATATATTATACATTTACTAATTTAAAACTATGGTTCCATCGCTACACAAGAATTACCATGTTTCAAGAACAGAAACTAAAAACTTCAAATTCAATTATAGAATTAAATTAAAGTCCCTAGTCCTGTTTCATTTTCAAGTGAATTTTGGGATCCAAATTTTGGTTCCAAAAGAAACAGGAAAAATGAATCCAATTTTGGTTCCAAAGTTCACTTTTTTTAATTATTAAATTTCTAATATTTATGCTCCGTAGATTTGCATTGAGCACTGTTTTTTAAAATAAAAATAATTAATAAGAACACCAGATTATATATCTTACTGTTCTTTCTCTTTATATTATATATATATATATATATAAAACAGTACTATGAATATTAACTGGCTTCACCAATAATTTTTTTTTCACTTAAGTCATTAAAGAGTTGAAGGTATTTTCAAGTTCTGTCTGACAACTTTTAATTGGCACTAAAAAGTTTTTCTTTGCCCCAAATCAAAAAGGTGTTCCCGAAGTAGGTACACATGGATTGTCTTCACCTTTGTGCCTCAAAAGATTTTTAAAAACCATGCACAATAATCAAGACACTAAAAACACAAACCTAAATCCCTAAATCTGCTTATTTTTCATATGAAGTCATTGCTACACATTCTTTTTGTATTATTCATAAAGAACTTTATACTTACCACCCCCAAAATTATTGTAAACAAGTATTGTATGTCAAATAACCTTAGAGACTAAATATAGAAAGTGTAGAGTTTGTAGCTGGCTTCAGTTTGTTTTTCTTTTCTGAAACATTCCAAGTGCTTCAGTGTCATGGAAGGTCACCCCAATTTTTTTTTTTTTTTTGGTTGGGGTTGATGGTTTAAACAAAGTCATGTTTCTTCTTATAACAAGATTGTTTTTTTCCTCTTTATATTCTTGTTTTAAAATTTTCTTTGGGATAAGATAGAAAATTCATTTCTTGAAGTAAGAGGCAGCAAATCAACATTGCTGTTCGCAATAAAACATTATTTTACTCGTTTTTTTTTTTTTTAGCTCACCTTGCTCCACTCAAAATTACTTCAAGCCTCCAACATTTAAGTTTGTTTGATACTTTTGCAATTTAGACCAGTATGCGCACCTTGGTTGTTATATGCATATTTTAGACATTGTACCCTTGGGTTTTTTTTTTTTTGAGGTGCCTGCATTAGTACTTGGCAACCTAGGAATTTTCAACCAAACACTTTATTCAATGAAGCTCAATAGATTGTTCGTATCCCACTTTTTACGTTTAGGGGAGATAACTCATCGGTTAATAATACTCACCAGTCTCATGCATTCTTGTGTCACTTGTAAGCTTCTACCACTGAACAAGAATAGATGAATTTTCAATACTAACCAACCCAAATGTGAATAAAACAGTCCAAGATAAGCAAAGTCTAGTCTGATTAAGAAAGCATCAAAACATATAATTATGTGTATTTATTGATATATTTCCTGTTTCATCTGTACTGAGAAGGGAGATAAATCAGCTTAAGGTAGTAAACTAATGACTGATCACTTTCTGTAGTTGTTTTAATAATTTATACAAATAAAATATTTATCAGCATTTAGACAAAATTATTTCCCGATCAAAATGAGCCGTTTAATTAGTTATTTTACACCTAAGTTTCTTAGGTGTCAGTCTTATTTGCTCAAGCCTTTCATGTGAGGCACTCAGATACCTTTGTCTATTCAGTTATTGTTCTGTTCTCTCTGACAAGGCATAAGTTATAATCTTGCTTCAAACTGGTCTTGCAATAGGCTTTGTTGTTTCTGTTGACAATCTTTTGCTTCTGAGAGATATTTCCATTTCATCATTATAGCAAACACCTAAAATTTTTAACTTAAAAATATTGAGCAAAAAGCAATTTCCATAATACCAGGAGTAATCAATGAAGCATAGATACCACTGAACGCTTCACTGGCCTCAATTTTAGTTATAAATTCTTTATTGTTACTTTATTTAATCTCATGACATTGTTTTAAGACATTTGATTTATTGCATCTGACTATTAAAACTTCTAACAACTGCTGTCATTTCTCACAACACAGGCACACTAATAATACCAATATTAAAACTTATATATATATATATGTGTGTGTGTGTGTGTGTGTGTGTCTGATTAAAGAAATTACAGACATTATATCAGCTAATTTTTAACAAAATCTGCTCATTCTCATGAATAACCTTCTGTGTATTGAGGTTAAAGGATGATAGAAATGTGCTATAGCTGTTTTCTTTTATTTTCAAGAGAATTTGCTGCCTAAATACACAAATATATATATATATATATATATATATATATATATATATATATATATATATATTATATATTAAAACTTCTAACAATTGCTGTCATTTCTCACAGCATGAGCACACTAATAATATCAATATTCAAGTTTTTTATACAAGTTTAGGAGTACACACACACACACATATATATTTATTTATTGATGCATGTTTCATTAAATAATATAGACAAGTTTTCTCTCTTTTAAGTTCCTTTCATATTGTCTGATAAGCTTTATAACATTATCATTGAAAAACGAAAGAAAATCACGACGTCACGAGCTGCACTTCCGTGTCTCGTATACACGAGTTTGTCATTGCTTTGAAATTTTTCATGCAACAAAAACAGACTATCATTATTGTATCGTCTGTGTATTGTTTGATATATTGAAATGTAATTGCCATCATTGATAATGGCTTATGTAAGCCGAAAGCTTAGATTGGATTTAAACATGTATCAATATGGTGATTTCCTTTCATCTTTCAATGATAATGTTATTAAGCTTATCAGACAATATGAAAGGAATTTACTTAAAATAGACAAAACTTGTCTATATTATTTAATGAAACATGCATCAATGAAAAATTGCTGCCTTAATATACACAATATATATATATATATATATATATATATATATATATATATATATATTAGTGGACTCTTCTATTGGGAACAATAAATGAGGGTCAGCATTAGATGTTGCCTTCCATTTTACACTTATGCATGCTAGCAAGGGCTGTTGTAGAAAAAATCAGGTAAGGGAAAGGCACATTTCATTTGTGCTTTCTTAAGTGTGATACTAGCCCAGCCTTGCTGCAGGTGACAAAGCCACACTGACAGATGAAATTTAAAGCAGGATTTTGATGGTGTCTCTGCTTCAGAATTTGACAAAGCTGATCACAGTGCTTCAGTCTAGTGTCTTCAAAACCCTTTAACTTAATGAAACATGTCTTACACTACTCTTTTCGTTTTGATGCTTGACCTTCCTGGGTTTTCAGATCAAAGTTGAGACATTTCAATTTGTCTTTGTAGCGTAAGAGTGGACATCCAACTGAACACTTGAAGTTTGGTAGTTGTCCATACATCACCTATTTTGGAAACCTATGCTCACCCATTCTCACAGCATGACCAGCCCACCTAAGTTGTATCTTTGCTGGAATGGTTTCAATGTCTGTGATGTTGTTAAATTTCTTCAGTATTGCACTATTCTTGACTCTGATTTGTGATATTATATATATATATATATATATATATATATATATATATATATATATATATATATATATATATATATAGAGAGAGAGAGAGAGAGAGAGAGTTTTAAGGTATACTATATTTATGGGTTGAAGTGCTCAATATCAGGGAGAGAGCAGATGTAAATATAAAAGTGGACATTGAGGTCAACACCTGTTTCATACTTAAATGTAATCATTAGGCTATGTGTGTTCAACTATTTACATATGTTGTTCAGTGGTGCATTATGGGTAGGCCTATTGTATTATTCTAACAGTTATTTGGGAGGGGAGGTAATGGTTAAGTTTTGAATCATGATAGGAGATATTGAGTGGAAATAACCCTACCAGGATATACAATGTGAAGAAGTGCTCATTATTATGTACAATTGTTCTCAGTACAGCAAACAGAATTGGCAAGCCTAGCTCAAACAATGACTGAATTAACCACACCTTGGTTTGTCCCATTGCTAAACATTTTAATGTCTTGTTACTGTCATGCCACTAAGGATGACTATGTATTTGAACAAATGAGAGAGAGAGAGAGAGAGAAAAAGAGAGAGAGAGAGAAAAAGAGAGAGAGAGAGAAAAAGAGAGAGAGAGAGAGATGAAAAGAGAGAGAGAGAGAGAGAGTGAGAGAGAGATGAACAGAGTGAGAGAGAGAGAGATGAACAGAGTGAGAGAGAGAGAGATGAACAGAGTGAGAGAGAGAGATATGAACAGAGTGAGAGAGAGAGAGATGAACAGAGTGAGAGAGAGAGATGAAATCAACGGATTGAGATGTGATGAGTGTAAGATATATAAAAAAAATAGGAATAAATATCTACAGAGAGTAAATGAAAGGGCTCAGAGGACTTTTCTGCACCCCATTCATGTTTTGAGTCATAAATAATTTTAAATTCCGTTATCAACAAAAATAAAAAAAAAATACAATTATATTTTCACCATTTCCAATGGCTTGTTGCCACACATCAGTTAACATCTTTTGAGTAAAATTCCACAGGTTTTGATGGGAAAAGGTTTTTAACAAACAATTGGATTTGGTTTTCTTAATAGAAAGCTTCTCCATGAAAGTGTTCTGTAACAATTGGTGCAAAGTTTGGTGAATATGGTGAATAGAGTAGAAAAGATCAACATAGTTGCAAAATTTTTCCGGCATCATTCATGCTTTATGTTGCTTACCCTTTTCATGGATAACAATAATATTTTTCCATTTAATCTTGTGTATAGTGCCACTGATTAGAAAAGCATCAAACCATATAATAATTATATGTATTTATTTATATATTTCCTGTCCCACCTGTAGTAAGATAAATGAAGGGAGATAAATCAACTTAAGGTAGTAAATTTGTGAATGCTTCCTGTAGTTGTTTTACTAATCTATATAAATATACTTATCTGCATTTAGACAAAATTATTTCCTGATCAAAATGAACCATTTAATTAATCAGTTGTTTTACACCTAAGATTGCAGTCTTATTTGTTCAAGCCTTTCGTGTGAGGCACTCAGATACCTTTATCAATTCAGTTATTGTTCTGTTCTCTCTGACAAGGTATGGACTAAGGTTTCCCTTTGCTGGAGTGCACACTTTCTTTGATATGAACACCAGCAGAGATTTTACAGACAGAAAATTAAATATGATGAGTGGCTGATAGGTTCTCAAACTAACCAAAACAAAAATTTCTTGGCTGGTCCCCAAACTTTTCACCTACCAATTATACACATGGGCACATGGTTAAAACATTAGCATTCCAACCATGAGGCCTGGGTTCCAATCTCATCAGGGTCAGTTTGTTAAGCTGTTGAGTTCTTGAAAATATTAGCCTGGCATTATGATATAATCATGTTGACAACTTCATGATTATATGATACTAAAGGTTGACACCCAAGTCTTGTGAGTAAAGATGAGTTAATGGAACTATTTGTAGACCATCACTGGTTGTGCTAGCATAAAGTCACAAGTCATCATGACCGAGGGCTTTCAGACCATGATATATTGTGCATTTTAAATGAATGTATCTGTGATTTTCTTTATCTAGTGACTATTTTCAGAAATAGGATGACAAAAAAAAAAAAATAATAATTGAAATTATCTCGGCATGCCTTTGTATTCAAGCCAATTTTAATAATATTCCTATCTACAACGTTCGACAGGATCACTCCCAGTGCTCCAGTAATTATGGGTGCAATTATCAATCATGAAGAATTTTTTTTTAACAATTACCCTTTTAAGGAATGCATATCCACTCATTCAAAACTAAAAATGGTAAATAGAGCCTTGCAGCACTGTGACACACTATGACCCAGCAGTCAAAAGCACACCTGATTAAACGGTGGTTTTTGCTAAAAATAGGGAAGAAGGTTCAAACCCTGCTGGGGAGAACATTTTATTTTATTATTAGGTTTACTGGAGTACACATATTTTTACTGATTTGTTTTTTTTTAGGGATTATCAACCCTTTGCAGGTTATTTGAAGCCAGAAAATATTTTTTGATTGTAAGATTTTTTTTTTTTTTGAGATAAAAAGCCCTAATAATTAGATGGGGGAGAAGAGGTGGATTAATACCTAATCAGAATTTCATAAACAACACACTGTAATATGGATATAAAATGGGGGATCAATTCTATATTACAATTGATATATAAACTGATCCCTTTGTGGCCATGGCAGTTTCTATACGTTTATATTCCAGAGAATGTAAATAAATCTAAAAGACACGCCTACAACAAATTATAATGTTGATATAAATTGGGGCATCAATTCTATATTACAATCAATACATAAACTGATCCCTCAGTTTATGGCCACGGTAGTTTCTATACATTTATATCCCAGAGAATGTAAATAAATCTAAAAGACATACCTGTGTAGCTAATTAGTATTTCACTGATTGTTTTTTACAGCTTATCAACCCTTTGCAGGTTATTTAAAACCAGAAAATATTTTTAGATCGTAAAAATTTTTTTCTTTTTGGAGATAATGATTTAATGATACAAGTTTTACTAATTAACCCATAGCTAGGAGGAGAAGAGGTGGATTCATATCATTCCAAAGGATATTTGCATGTAAGTGAATATAATGAACATCATTGGAAATGGAACTTGGCTCTTGGTTAACAATTCCGAGCCATTATCCATTACACCACATGCACATACAAGCTTACAGTGCTTGGTATTTCTAAGTGGTCACCCACCTAGCTACTGACCAGGCTCAACGTTGCTTAATTTCTGTATTGAGTAAGAAAAATATCAAAATTTTTAATTTCTTACTCAGTTTTCTAAATTTACCAAAAATGTAATCCAGGAACTTGAAAAAAATCACAATGAAAAATAATCGACATGATATGCCTAAATTATTTAACCAAACCTTGTTTGAGTGAAAATATGCTGCATATATATATATATATATATGTAGGATGGGTAAATTGTTGCTATTTTATATTTTTAATTTTGTGCATGCATGTTGTTTCTTTTTGTTGACAGCACAGTATAGTATGATCAGTTGGGTACTGTCTGTGAGAAGAAGAGCACCTTCATACAATTCATTCTGCCATAA
>CAHIKZ030004007.1:987500-1072500 GCA_903632075.3 Acanthosepion pharaonis
GCAGAGATTATGGTTGGTTCTGCAGAAGCCTTCACCACTCTAATCCAATGATATGTTTGGTTGTTTGTTCTAAGAACTAAGCTGTTGTTCCTTCACACATCAAAAATGACAGGAGAGTCTAGTATAATATCCTAGTGAGATAAGAATTACTTCCCAAGGTTTCAACTAACGGATCTTCAAGGCAAACTGGCTCAGTTCCCTCTGAAGATTCGTTAGGTGAATCCTTGGTAGGTAATTTCTGGCTCACTACGATTTTTTATACTCTGTTCTACTTGAACACTTTATGTCTTTCCTTATTTTATTTGATTGAGATTTTTCTTTTGGTTAGACATTGTGGGGTTGGTCAATTTTTTTCAACTAACTTGGTGGTGACGAGGATACCAGCCATTGTCTTGAAGAAATGCGCGCCTGAACTGGCGCCCACCCTTTCGAAACTATACAACTACTGCCTCAAGGAATCTTGTTTTCCCAACTGCTGGAAGTCCTCTTCGATCGTTCCTGTCTTCAAGAACTCCGGTGACCCTTCCAACTACCGTCCTATCAGTCTCTTTCCCCTCTTCGGCAAAGTCTTCGAAGCTCTAATCAATACCGGGGTAGTTAACCACCTCACATCCCATAATCTGCTCTCGGACAAGCAATATGGTTTCCGCTTTGCCTGATCTACAGCTGATGTGCTTATAGCCATCACTGAAACAGTCTACCGAGCTCTCCAAAATAACGGGGAAGCCCGAGCCGTGGCACTAGACATCTCCAAAGCATTTGATAGGGTTTGGCATGCCGGCCTTCTGCGCAAGATCCAGAGTTATGGCATTATGGGTCGATTATATAACCTAATACAATCATTCCTGTCAAACCGTGAATTGAAGGTCATTCTCAACGGATTCTCCTCCAGTTCCTGTCCCATGAACGCAGGTGTCCCTCAAGGCTCCATCCTAGGCCCCACTCTATTCCTTATCTACATAAATGACCTTCCTGACGCTGTAACTTCCCAAGTAGGCATCTACGCGGATGACACCACAATTTATTCCTGCCTCAGAAACAAATCTAGTCTCGCTGACAAAACTCACCTTTCCGTGCGTCTCGAAAAGGACCTCCAATTGATTGTGAACTGGGGCATGAATTGGCTGGTCAACTTCAACGCTTCGAAGACAAAACTGCTCTCTATTAATCACCACAGAGAGCCTTCCCTTCCCTCCATTAGAATGTCTGATGCTCAACTTCTCGAGCGAGCAACTCTCTGTGGCTTCTCGGTCTCACGTTGACTGCTGACCTGAGATGGAATAAATACATTGAGCCAATTGCCTCGTCCACCGCGAGGAAAGTTGGTTCCCTGAGCCGCGCTAGGAAGTTTTTCTCCCCTGAGTCAATCCTCCAGATATACAAATCCACAATTTGCCCTTGCATAGAGTATTGCTGCCATATATGGTCTGGCGCCCCTTCAGTTTGCCTCGGGGTTTTTGATAGGCTCCAGAGGCGGATATGCAATATGGTTGGCCCTGCCCTGGCATCTCGTCTACAGTCACTTTCTCACAGACGCGTCGTCGCCTCCCTCTGTCTGTTCTACAAATACTTTCATGGTAATTGCTCCGAGGAGCTGCACTTGTCATGAGTTCCAGCGCCCTACGAGGCTGGCATCCCGCTCTCACCCCCTCACTGTCGAAACTCCTAAATGTAGCCGTCTCTTCTACTCTAATAGCTTCATGTCTCGCACCTCTCACCTGTGGAACCCCCTTCCTTTCTCCTGTTTCCCTGTGAGCTATAATCTCTAGATATTCAAATATAATGTTAATCGACATCTCCAGTTGCCTTAATCTATCCACTACCCTCATCCTTCCTTCTATCACTCATATCTGATCTTGCTATTTCGTGTAACCCCTTGCATCCTAGTGGCTTCCCCCCTTGCTTGGGGTGAAATGCTTAAAAAAAAAAAAAAAAAAAACTTGGATTGCTTTTAGTTTTTTTTTTTTTTTTTAATATGCTTAAATATATTTTTTTTTATTTGAAAATTGTACTATCCAGGTTTTTTTTATACCAGTCAAGTACATGTATTAAAATAAACACACACATTATATATATATATATATATATATATATATATATTCTTTACAAACAAGATAAGCAGAGAAAAAGAACAGAAAGTAATAAAGCCATTGTCATATCGTCTTTAGCCAGTTTACCCTGAAGATCCATTTAGGTGAAATCTAGGTAGGCTTACTAGAATTAGTGTATTCAGCACTGTACATTCTTTCTTATTTTACTTAATTGGGTCGTTTTTTTTCTTTGGACTAGAAATTACGACACTGGGCGATTTTTTTTTTTTTTTTTTTTTTGGCCCACTCAGATGTTTTTAGTCCTTTCTTTTTTTTTATTTGCAAATTGTACTATTCATGGGGCAGGGGAGGGGGGACTTTAATACCAGTAGAGTATAGGCATTAATATAAACACACACACATATATATATATATATATATATATATATATATATCCCTTTAGCAACAAAAACAGAGCATTTTTTTTCTTTTCTTAAGCTGGGTGGTGAAGGACAAAGGCAAACATTTAAACCTAATAAACTGTCAGACATTAATACATTAAATGTCATAGTTGATCAACAAGCTGATCATCACACATTCCTGCCAGAGTTAAGTCAGAGACAATGTTATTGAAAAATAAGCTTGGGGAACGATAAGGGAATTGTTACAGATTCTTTTTCCGTGAATTGCCATAACTTCAAACAATATTTCCTGTTTTTTTTTTAAATTGAAAGATTGAAAAAAAGAAATTGAAAAAATTCGGAAATATCTTTTAAAACCAGAACCCCCTGAAAACTCGAAATTTTATCAAGCAACTCAATTTTTATCAAGTCAGGATAAAATTCCTATTCAAAAGTAATCTTTTTATAGAATATATATATATATAACAAACACACAAATGCACAAAACAATTCTTGATTGTCTCAAATATGCAGAATTTATACAACACAAAGTCAACAGTCATATTGTCAGTGTCAAAGGTCATGATTATAACCACCACCACCCCCTATCCAAAATGCTTTATTCATGTTCAAAAAGTGTCAATTATAGAAGATTTTTGAGAAAATCTCCAATACACAAGCGGTTGAGTTACATACCCAATATTTTATCATTGGAGTGGCAAGAGATGGGGGAGGGGCTTTAGCTATGAATGAGAATTGGAGTGGGGAGCTTTGTGGTAGAGTTTGGTGTGTGTGTGTGTGGGGGGGTGATTGTGGTAGAGTTGGGGAGGGAGCTTTGAGGTAAAGCTGGGGTGGGGCACTTTGCGGTATCTTGGCAAAAGAAAATTACATACCAATAGATGTATGGAGCCATGTTTGCTCCAACAGCAATAAATCTTTCTAACCCAAAAGGAAAAAAAAAATCTATTTCTTTGTGTTTTTGAAATTTATGAATAATTCAAGACTAAGGTCAGTGGGCAGGAAAAACTATATCATTTATAAGCATGGTTTATACAGTGTTACACCTCTATCAAATACCATATTTACATACCCACTGGGATCATTTTATATATAAGTATCACACCATTGAATGCTAGTGCTAATAAAATAGGGCCCAATGTATAACGGAGCGAAAATTTGTATTAATAAACCCCCCCCCCAGTAGCACAACAGGAAGTAATTGTCAGGTGCTAATTCGAAACCGGCCTGACGATAACATGAGACTCAGAGTTGGAAATTTTAGTTCTGTTATTATTCATTGAAACATATTTTATTAGCAGCAGCATTCAATATATATATATATATATATATATATATATATATATATGATCAAAATAAAAGTATAAAACTTAATATTACGAGACATATTAAAAACGGGCGAAGCAACCGCTTTCGCTCCCGCTCTTCAGGCTTCAATGGGAGATTTAATTTAAAATTAACACAGAAAAATGTACAATAAAAAAGGAAGTTGTGGAAGGAAAAAAAAAAAAAAAAAAAAAAAAAAAAGCAAAAGGAACTAGAGACAAATGACAGCGAGCCCCAACAAACACTCACATTGTTTTATACTTTTATTTCGATCATTAAATTTTGTACCTACAAAAATATCTTTAAATATATATATATATATATATATATATATATATATATGTATGTATGTATGTATGTATGTATGTGTGTGTGTGTTCTCAGTAGGTATGTATATACACTACAGTATTTGATAGAAGTGTAAAGCTGTATATACCATTGAGGAACATTATATATATATATATATATATATATATATATATAAAAGTCTTGTAAAATCTAAGATATACAAGGATAATAAAAAAAAAAAAATAAAAAAAAAAAAAAAAAAAAAAAAAAAAGAAGTGACTTAACCAACCAGAAAGAAAAAACATTACAGGACAGAACTGGAATTTGAGAAAAAAAAGCACCCAAAGTACTCAGTAAAGTTAGTAGCCTTGTAAAATCCAAGATACACAAGGATGAAAAGAAAAAGTAACTTAATTCACCAGAGAAACTTTACAGAACAGTGCTGGGTTTCTCTCGACCATAAACATTTAGCAACCCTGACAATGAAAAGTGCATTTAATATATTGTGTGTATATATACAGTAGATTTTTCTCACACTTTCTTATAATATATATATATATATATATATATATATATATATATATATATATATATATGTGTGTGTGTGTGTGTGTGTAAATAAAATGTGTGTACCCCACACCCATGTCCATTAGATAAGGTCTTCCCCTCTCACTCACTCACACACACACACAAAGTGTGGGAAATGAAAGAGTTCTGTGTGAGTAGAGGGTGGGTAAGGCACATCCCTGGAGCCAGTGTGAGAATAATTTCTCAGTCCAGCTCTATTGGGATGTGTTAACAGCCTACTCCAGAATATAATCATGGAAGAGACCCGACATCCTGTACCTGTTAGCTATCAAGAACCCACCACATCACTAACATGTGACTAATTGATTCTGTTTCTTCACCTCCCCCACAGAACGGAAGTCACAAAAAGGTCCCTACCCCAGTATGCCAGACATTCATTTGCTTTCCTCTTCTTATACAAACATAGCAAGAGGAAGGCAAAAAAAGAGACAGCCACTGAAGGTTCATATAGAAATCACCTTTAATAAAAAAAAAAAAAAAAAATAGCATGGTCACTACACATTGCCCAGTATTAACATCACTATTTTTACAAATCTTATTTGGCCATATCACTATTTAAAAATAATATTAAAAAATTCTGAAGTTACTGATGTCTAGATGCTGAGTCAGGATCAATCACACTCTTGGAATCTTGAAATTCTTAAGAAGAGTCTTTAATATAATCAATAATCAATACTGATCTGGCATCATGACTTCAGTCACTTTCTCATCGATATGACATAGCTTCCCTCTGTCTTTTTTGTCTGGTATTCCCACTATATATCTTTAGATTCTTGACAAAATTCAAAGAAGGATCTGTAATGTAATCAATCCTGACCTGGCATCACAACTTCAGTCACTTTCTCATCAATATGACATGGCTTCTCTCTGCCTTTTCTACAAATATTTTCATGACAAATTGAGCTTTCCTCCTTGGCGCCTCAATTACATGTATTTAAGCATGCTACTAGATTGGCAACTAAGCCTCGCCATTTTACTGTTGCAATCATTCTATTCTAATAGTTTCTTTTCTTGCACTTCTTGCCTGTGAAACACCCTTCTGATTTTTTGCTTCCTTGTCAACTACAATCTCCAAACATTTAAATGAAATGCCAATGTAAGTTTAAATGTAACTTCCATCACCATTTCTGTTTTCCTGAAACCTGTTCTTTTATTGTGCTTTCTGCCAACTTTCTTTCACTCCCTGAAATCCCTTGCATCCTAGTGACATTATTTCCCCTTGATTGGGTGAAATGATTGGGGGGGAGGGGGAGAGATTGCTAGCAACAGAATAGTGCAAAACTGTCGACTGAATCAACCTCGATACAATGCTCAAATATTAAAACACAATAATGGCGATATTAGCCGTTTCCTTATAAAGAAACATTTGGCATTTATTGACCAAGAAGCCAGTACTGTTTTAGCTTAAATTTATAAAATCTTTCAATGAAAACAATTTTTCAGGAAAACAGGTTTCTCAAGTCCGCTAACCATTATCACGTTTTCCAGTATTGATGGCGGTTTCCTTCCTAACCTTTTGCTTGAAGTAGTGTGGAATATCAACATATTGATTATGTCATTTTCTCTTTGAGTTACATGTGCTATCCATTTTAGTTGTTACTGTTGTTGAAAGTCCTCAAGTAATGCAGTTTCTGTTATCTGATATAGTTCTTTATGATTCTGTACTATCGGTTCACAAGATTCGAAGAAAGATGCTCCTCTCTAAGATGCACAGGTTTCATTTGCTCAAAGCTATTTTTAATCATTCATCTTAATAAGCGATCATGTATTGTGGACAGCTTAGACATTTCTGAACAAGTTTGGAGCCATACATGACATCCATATGAGAGTTTTGATCGGATGAGGCTATTTAGGAATAGTACTAGTTTTTAGTTTAATGCTTTGGTTTTGTAACAATTGCCAGTATTGGGTGAAACTAACCCAGCCAGCCAGCCATATCAATGGGATCATTAAAAACACACACAAGCAAACAAATGAATTTGAGGTTCCAAAAACACACTCTTGCCTTTCAAAGAAATAGTGTAGAGTGAGATATTTATTAAAACTTTGAAAATCAAGATATACCCCCCCACTTTTTTTTTTTTTATTAAAATTCCAAGACTACCAAAAAGGCATGTTGTTAAAAATCCATGTTTATTGTGAAACAGTCATACATTCTATTACCTAAAGAATCTCAACACATCTTATATAAATTTTTAAGTTTGTTAAAAAAAAAAAAAATAATAAAAATAATAATAATAATAATAATAATAATTATAATAAATAAAAGTTTCATTTTATTTACAAGTTTTCGTTTTTAAACCCAATCTTGATTATGGAAAACGATTGATACTGTAAGACTTTTACAGTTTATTCTTGACGTCTTGGTGCGACAGTCTTACTTCTTTCAGATGATCTATGGATTCTCCATCGAGAAGGATTGGTAAATGTGCTTTCCATTTTTTGTGACGTTGGACGTCTTCACGTGTCACTTTTGCCACGTCAAGCAGAAACTCATTATCACTTCCAAAAACGCTCGTTATATTCAAGACTTCATAGACACTGGTACTAGTAATAACGCCTTGCAACAATATCCGTACTAGTAATACTTATTCAAGTAGTAATCACTAAATAGTATAATGATCAGAAGAGAATCGTAATCCATAGAGTAGAGAGAGTGTACGTATAGCAATCGTGGATAGACAAGAAGAGTGAACAGTGATCGAATAGTCATCACGCTACTTCCTATTTATTCACTTCCTTTATGATCATGTGATCTTACTTAATAATGGAATCATCCATGTTACTCACTGGTGATCTAGTTTCAAACCACAGTGTCAGCAACGATATTTTACTCTTATGTAACACCATTTTAGTTGTTACTCTTGTTACATGTCTCCAAATGACATGGGTTTTGATATTTGGTAAAGCATTTCATTTGTGATTCTGTATTGCCAGAGTCAATAAAACTAGAAGTACTGTCCTAAAGAATTCATTCACTTGAAGATATTTATAGTCATTTATCAGAGAGAATAGTTGTACACGGTTAATAGTTTAGATATTTCTGAATGGGTGGGGCACCACGCATGACATCTATATGTGAGTCTAGATCTGACGATATTATTTACAAACAGAGGTGAAAATTTTGGTCTGTATTCAATTTCCTTATCTCATATCCTAAATTTGTTATATAAGTTATTATCTACAAGGAAAATTTTCTTTTCTTTTTTTTTTTTATTCCTGCCTTGACTCAGAAAGTCATTTCTACTTCAAGACTTTTGTATAAATCACTGTTGACACTTGATGCCAAAGTCTAAATTACTTTTCAGATGATCTGTGCTGGGGATTCTCATTGCTAATGACGAGATTAGCCATTTCCAAAAGGGAGATATTTTTGTTGAGCAAACAGCATTGGTTGAAATTTATAAAAATCTTTTAGTTTTTTTCAGGAAAATAGTCTTCAAATCCAGTTAGCATAGTACTGATGGGAGTTTCCTTCCTAACCTTTTGCTTAAGGTAGTGTGGAAAATAAATAAATAAAAAGATTTCACATAAAAGTCTCAAGCTGAAAAGCTTTTATTTACAAGTTCTCGTTTTAAACATTTTTTTTTTTTTGGTGCTACATAGTCTTACTTCTTTCAGATGATCTGTGGATTCTCCATTTTCATAATAATCCAAATACTCTATCTGACTGATTGTTCAGCAAATTGGGTGGCCAATTTTAAGAGCTCAATAACATGATCCTGTGTAAAAATGGTATCATGTTTTTGTTTGCATACATGGTACTTTCAAATGAATAAAGGCAACTTGGAACCAACAAATTATCTGTGAGAAAGTCTTGGAATATCAATGCCTTACTGAATCATGGCAAGGATGAAAAACAAAACTTTTTGACTGATTTATATATATATTTCTTACCTTAGTAAGTTTTTGTATACAATAACAGAATGCAATGTTTTTAAGTTTTGGAGAGATTAAATTTTTTGATGGGGGGTATCAAAACTTTTGCAAAACGCTGTACCATGAAAAGAGAACTGTAAACTATGTATTTATTCATTGGGAAAATATTTTAATATGCTTTAGAACAATTTAAAAAAAATATCATACATATTTCCATTGTTTTACTTTTGGTATGTCCTTGACCTACAAGTTTATAATGAAAAATTTCTTTTAAAAAATACTGCTCTGGCACACTTGAAAAGTTTATAAACTTCTGATCTAGGAAATAAAATAAAACAAAACACATTTTCAGGTGCCATTCAATCGAAGAAGTTAAGAAAATTTAAAATGTATTGGCTAAGAATAGTTTTTCTTCATATATATATATATATATATATATATATATATAAGCTAAGAATAGTTTTTAAAATATATATATATTGGCTAAGAATAGTTTTTCTTCATATATATATATATATATATATATATATATATATATATATATATATATATATATATATATATTGGCTAAGAATAGTTTTTTTTTTATATATATATATATATATATATATTAGCTAAGAATAGTTTTTCCTCTTCATATATATATATATATATATATATATATATATTGGCTAAGAATAGTTTTTCCTCTTCATATATATAAATATATATATATATATATATATTGGCTAGAATAGTTTTTCCTCTTCATATATAAATATATATATATATATATATATATTGGCTAAGAATAATTTTTTCCTCTTCATATATAAATATATATATATATATATATATATATATATATATATATATATATATATATAAGAAATAGTTTTTTCCTCTTCATATATATATAAATATATATATATATATATATATATATATATTTGAAGAGGAAAAACTATTCTTAGCCAAGACATTTTGTCCTCTCAGGAACTTTATCAAGGCAAATGTCCCTCACAGGGCGAAACATGTCGGCTAAGAATAGTTTTTTCCTCTTGTCCTTTTTAGTTATTTTGTTCTGAAAATAATTTACATATATGCACACTACAGTTCAAAAGTTTGAAGCCCCCCCCCCATTCAGCATGGGATGAACTTGAGTCAAGAGTGAAAAAAAAAAGAAAGAAAGATAGCTCGTAAAGTTACTGGAAAAAAAAAAAAAAAAAAAAAGGAAAAATGGAATCAATTATTAAACTTATACTTTGAGAAATTTTTGCAACTAATGCTAAAAATGTATGCTGCAGTAATCAAGGCTAAAGGAGGATATTTTGACAAGAGCAAAATTTAGTCATAAAATGATTTTTTTCTTTTGGTCATAATAAAATTTCTAATAAAAAACACATGTCACTTTTTTTTAACCATGTAGTTTTCTCTTATTTAAAGTACAAAACAACTACTTTTTTGGGCCAAGTTAAAAATCACCAGGGGTGGCCTCAAAGTTTTGAACTGTAGTTTGTGTGTGCGTGCGTGTATATATATAAAAAACATTTTTGTTTATTGATTTTTTCTATAGTTTATCAACCCTTTGCAGGTTATTTATTTAAAGCCAGAAAATATTTTTAGATGGTAAAATTTTTTTTTTGAGATAATAATGGTTTAGTGATACAAGTCTTGCTAATTAACTCATAGCTGGGGGAAGAAGAGATGATTCCGTACCTAATCAGAATTTGATAAACAAGAAACTATGTGGATATAAAGCGGGGGATAAATTCAATATTACATTCAATACATAAACTGGTCCCTCACTTTTGGGCTACAGTTGTTTCTATTCATTTCAATGTAACAATCTAAAAGACATGCCTGTGTAGCTAATCAGTATTTCATCAATTGATTGATTTGTTTTTTTACAGCTTAGCAACCCTTTGCAAGTTACTTAAAGTCAGAAACTATTTTTAGATTGTAAGAATATTTTTTTGTAAGATAATGATTTAGTGATACAATTCTTACCAATTAACCCATAGCTTGGGACAGAACAGGTGGATTCATGCCTTTCCCAAGGGTATATGCATGTAAGTGAATATAATGGACCCAACTGGAACTGAAACTCAGCTCTCCAATTAACAATTCCAAGCCATTATCCATTACATCACTTGCACATCCACACTTACTGTGATTGCTATTCCCAAGCAGTCACCACTCTGGGTACTGACCAAAATTTACTTCAGTAATTGTATGAGAACCAGTGTTTCAGTGGATGTGTTTGTAAGTCCTTTGATATTTGTAAATCAAGAATTAGTGGAACTTGGTAATTTAAGAAGTCAGAGACTGATTTTACACTGTATTGATATTATAAATAACCCCCACCCACAATAAAACCTTTTTGTTTTTGATTCTGACAATTGTCACAGCCTAAGGAAGGTATAAAGAATTTTAACCGTTTCAGCCCTGACCACCGCTTTACTGATGGTAGAGAAAAATGACGTAATGCCTAGACACTGGTTGAACAGTGATTGAGAAAAATGACTTAAATGCCCAGCAACCGATTGAACAGTGAGTTTGCATCACGTTTTGTTATTGGTTGTTTTATTTTGAAGAGCCAATCAGAAAAACCGTAATATTCTGATGTCATCGAATGTTATACCAACATGTCTGTGCCTTTTCATTATGTTTTGTATTAAAAAAAAAAAAAAAAAAGCATGTAGTCTCAACTTGGTTTGTCAGGGAAGCAATCAGGAAGTTATTTTTTTTTTTTTGTAACTATTTTTATATCTACCATGAAACATTACATGGCAATTATTTGCAAATTTGGGACTCAGGCAGAAGCGTTAAAAATGTTTAGGAACACAGGTCTAAAAGTGTTAAACTACAAAAACTATTTCACAAAAATTTTTTAATATTTAAAAAATTTTTTTCAAGCAACAGTCCGTTTAAGGACAGTAAAAAAAAAAAAAAAAAAAAAGACAATTTGCCAATTTTTAACTGACACAACCATTTTAAACATATTGTATAAAACTGTAAAATATTAATTTTATATTAATGATATCTAAATTATTTAACAAATGTAAATTGTAAAACCCAAGGGAATTATTGTTCACGAAAGTTTATGTCGAAATATTTATCCTACTTATAATAATCCTTTCTCCTATTTCACATCTGTGAAAATCATTTTTTTCTCCCCCTTTTCTTTTCTCCTTATTTGAAATCTTTAACACTCCACCCTTTATAGCAGCTTTGCAATAAAGACAAACTGAAAGGCTTCCAGTATTTTCTTGTCCCATTAGTCAGTCATTTATGTGCCATACGTCATACACATTTAGGTGATCATGTATCTTTCGATACATGACTGACAGGGCAGATTTTTTTCCTTGCAGTAGGTTGCTATTCCATTCTGCAGTTGACCAGTTGCCATCCAAGGCTAGAGAACCCGGTCTGTTCTGCTATTTACCCATAGCTGGGAGGAGAAGAGTATTCATACCTTTCCCAAGGGTATTAGCACATAAGTGAATGTAATGGACTCGAATGGAATTTGAACTCGGGTCTCCAATTCCTCAATCTGAAAATCATTTGCAATGCATTTTTATAGCAAAATCATTTGCAATGCATTTTTATAATAAAACATTTGTAATGCATTTTTATAATAAAACATTTGTAATGCATTTTTATCAGTCACTTATGTGCCATGTGTAATACACGCTTAGACAATCAATTATCTTTTGATACATGGCTGACGAGGCAGATTTTTTTCCCCCGCAGTAGGTTGTCATTTCTTTCTGCGGTAGACCAGTTGTCATCCAAGGCTAGAGAACCCGGTCTGTCCTGTTATTTATCCATAGCGGGGAGGAGGAGAAGAGGATTCACACCTTTCCCAAGGGTATTAGCACGTAAGTGAATGCAATGGATTCGACTGGAAAGTCAGTCAGTCAGTTATGTGCCAGGCATGATACATGCTTAGGTGATCATGTATCTTTTGATACATGACTGACGAGGCAGATTTTTTTCTGCAATAGACCAGTTGCTATTCAAGGCAATAGAACTCGGTTTGTCCTGCTATTTACCCATAGCTGGGGGGGGAGAGAAGAAGAGGATTCATACCTTTCCCAAGGGTATTAGCACGTAAGTGAATGTAATGGATTCTCACTGGAAATACAACATAAAACTAAACTTTCTAAATATCTATGTCAATCAAATGGAAAGTCACCTCGCCATGAAGAAGTGGTCAGTAAATTAAACAATTTGTATAAAGGAAAAAGATAACCCTATTTATATCAAGAGGAGGTGAAGATAGAAATGGGTCCATACCTCTCCCAAGAGCATTCTATAAAATAACTAATTCTCATGATCATCAATAAGGTGTGTGTGTGTGTGTGTGTACATCATTGATAACAGCATGCTCAGAAACAACATCAACAACTAAAATCAATAGCACATGTAACTCAAAGAGAAAATAATGACATAACCATCATGTTGACATTCCACATGACTACAATTAAAAGGTTAGGAAGGAAACCCTCATTAATAGTGGAAAGAGCAATAATGGCTACTGGATTTGAGAAACTCGTTTCCCTAAAAAAGATGTTTTGAGAGAAAGATTTTATAAAGTTCAATTGAAATCAGTACTGGCAGTTCACGCAATGAATGCTAAATGTTTCTGTTGTAATGGAATGTCCCACACTCCCTATTGTCTAGGTGAACTGACTATATCAGTAGCTATATATATATATATATATATATATATATATATATATATATATATATATATATATATATATAGTGAGCACAGGATATACCTGGTGGTTTGCTTTGGCAATTAGTTGGAGATGTGTCTCCAGCTAAACTGGTCAAACTCTCTGCCTTTGGACGAAGAGGAACCCACACAAGGGTATGTCAAAGTTCAATACCCGGTTAAGGCAGTGGAGAACTTTCAGAGGGAAATTCACAAGAGATAACTGATAAATGAAATCCATTAAACATGGCATGTGGAACTAGAACAGTCTACCCCAGTGAGCGAAATAAAGGGTTAAGTTTGACTTTCCAACCACCTGAAGAAAGCCAGAGTGTACAACAGCCAAAACATTGTAATAAATATGGCGATAAAGATGAGGACAATAGTCTGAATAATGTAAATAATGTACATAATACCTCATCTCAGAAATATAGACAGAAGATTTTCTATTTAAAGCTTACAGAACAGTGTTTTCTGCGGAGGTAGGTACTTACTATAAAATCTACATTTACCCGGAAAGTATAAAATTATGTAAGAAATATCCAACATTGAAATTGTAAATATTTAGATTTCAAAATTAAATAACCCATAGAGGTGTTGATATGCTGCTAAACAAAAACAATCAACAACTAAAGCTTAAGCATTTTGAGACTGTAAGAGTATATTTTTTTCATTACGAGTGAATATTGCATGAACAATTTGTTTATTTTTATTTATTTATTTTCTTTTTTAGAGATATCAATGATTTTCCTCAGAAATCCTACTATTTGACCCATAGATTGTGGGGGAAGAGATGGATTCATAACTTTGCCAAATGGTATTTATGAATAAGTGAATGTAATGAACTCAACCGGAATTTGAAATATGATTTTCATTTTTTAAGCGATTGGGAAAAATGATATTTTCTATTGATTTAAGAAATAAAAGAATAAAATATTGGCATGAATTCTTAAGAATTCTGTAAGCAATTAATTACACGATTCTACACAGCCTGCCTTGTGGCCGTCATTAAAAGACTTTTTTTTCTTCTCTTTCTGTTATAACTTTCAAAACTACAAATTGTCACAAACTTTTTTTTTTTAATAGCATGTCCTATATTTCTAATTTTAAGCTTTTAATATGTAATTTACTCTGATAAGTCTGTCTTTTGATCAACCTACTTTTTTTTTTCAACTGACAGTCGTTTTCCGTTTCACACACACACACACATATTATATATATATATATATATATATATATATATATATATATATAAATTGGGACAAATTGGGACAAGAGAAGCTACCCACACGGCCCAAGAGGTGGAGTTGGGGTGAAGGGGGTTTAGATATACACAAGGAACAGTAAAAGCGGCCGTTTTTACCAAGTACACGTACATAAAAACAATTTATGTGTCTGTATTATGAATAACTAAATAAAAGAGAAAAATATATGGACACGTTTACGGGAAAGCATAATTTATGGTAGAACAGGCGGAGACTTTTTAACGTTTTAAAACTGCTGAATGGAAAAATAAATAAGTAAAACTTCTGGGAAAGGTTGCCCCCCCCTCCCCTAAAAAAAAAAAAATAAAGTGGGGAAAGATTGAAGCAATATACTGAATATTTGTAAAGGTTTGCTATAGAAGTTTAAAATTTAAGGGGTTATATAACATGTGCGTTATTCTTTTAATCTTAACATTTCATTTTACTTTTCAGTGTCCCGAAAAAGAAAGAAAGGGGAAAAAAAAAAAAAAAAAGAAAAAAAAGCTGCTTTAAATCAGCTAATATTCCTCAAATAAAGTTTCTGAAAAGTATATTTCATTTTTGGAAGAATTTTTAATACATAGAATTTTTACATTGCAATGAAAGGCGACTGAAAAAGGTCACTAATAACCAGCTATTTTAAAAGCAAAAAAAAGTACTCTATTCCAATAATATCTGTTTGAAATACACCAGCAGAGTACTGGAAAGTAAATTTTTAATCCTTTAGTTTTAAAGCTAAAATGAAAGCCTTTTCATTTAGAAAAATTCATATCGCTAATTACTGGAGGTACCTAAGAATGAATTCATAGAGAATTAATTGTAAGTACCATCAAAGATTTAAAAAAAAAAAAAAAAAAAAAAAAAAAAAATATGCATACATGAGGAAAAACTTGCGAACTTAAAAATGTTATTAAGAGGAGAGATCAAAGGAATTTTTTATTATTTTAAATTAAATGTTTTTTTAGAACCTTCGGAATTGTGGCTAAACATTTTATGACCAAAAATTAGAATCGGAAATTTTAGTTAGCGTCTTTTTGCGGTGAAAAACTCATTGATTTTTATAAATTCTTGCAAGAATCAGATAATAAATTGTCAGATTTTAAACTTTCAGTTCAGGACTTAATTAAAAAAAAAAAAACCCCAAACACACTTATGAAATTTTGAGAAATTCGTTTTAGTACAGAACGACAGTTACGTAAAGAATTTAAAATTTAAATTCATCACAAACTTGTTATTGTTAACTAACTGAAATTTTAAAATAAATCATAATTTTTTTTTTTTTTGACCTCCAGTTACAGAAAATCTGTTCTGGATTGTAAAATAAAAAATAAAAGTAATACATTATTTTTGAAAAGCCTTTTTTTAGCTCTTAAAGGAGAGAAAACTCTTAAATTTGTTTTTCGATAAATAATGAATTTTGAATTGTTTTCATTTTTTTAAAAATTTAATTATGATTTATGAAGTTTTTAAAAATATTTTAAAATTCCGTATTAGTTTGTAGCAGTTAGGTGGTATTGTTATTAAAAACGATATTTACTAATCATAAAATGGGAAAAAATCTTACAATTTTTAGTGACACCTAATATTTTAATTTTAAAGACAATTAATATTTTTTGTGTGTATATAAACGTGTCGATTTTTCTAACTACGGGCGTCCATACACGACATTATCAGAAAATAAGAGTAGTAACTATAAATTTAAAATTTATTCGTAATTTTTTTTTTAACATTTCGTCAACAAGTGTTTTCGTAAGACAAAAGAAAGCCAAAATACGCAAAATTCAATAAAATATTGGATTATTTATTTTCTTAAGTTTTACTGAGTATATATGGCATTCACGTTGTGTTCGCTGAATTTTTAGTTAGGACCTAGGTGTTCTTTACTTAATGCCTAACATTGCTAACGATAAAAAAAATAACACCTAACACTAACATCCATCTCCGTATTAAAAGATGCCTTTCTGCGATATTTTTAAAACCAAAGTAATGTTTGTTTTAATTCAGATTAATTGAATTTTGAATCAGTTAAATCATAAGTTTCATAAAAAAGTATTTTATTTTTGAAAGATTTTTTTTAATAAAAGGGAATTATATCGCGTTGACAGATTAGTCAATATGGTCGATTTTAGCGATTTCAAAAAAATAAATAAATAAATAAATAAATCATTCCAATCAATTTAAATTCGGTTTCCGTTTGAAATACAGCAAAGTATTTTTTGCTCATTGGAAATATTAAATTTAATTTTATTAGCTTGGAATTAAAACTTAAATAAAAACTTCTAGAAAGAATGCATTTTTTTAATCACCTAAGGTGTCGCTTTTGGTTGGGTATTATTCAAGAAATGGTCATTTAATCAATAATTCATTGTTCAAAGTATCAAATTTACTCATGATTATGTATGGAAGCAAGATTGAACCCAAAACAAGACGACAAGTAACAAAAAAACTACAGGATTTTTTTTATTATTATGGGAAGAGCTATTCTTGACGAATCTTAAGTTGCTGCTCTTAATCATTTGGCGGCAATAAGTCAACATTTAGGCGGGAAAAAATGTAAATGCTTCCACAAATAAACAAAAAAACCTTTATAAATTCACTTTTAAAAAAGGTGAGTTTAGGGAGCAACAAGTACAGTGGGGCGTCGTTTATTCGAATAAAATTTGAAAGCGCCTTGAATATTTAATTTTTATGACTTGGTCCCAAGTACAAATCTATTACAAGTGATGGCATTTTTATTCTTTTATTGCTTAACCGCCTCCCCTCCGGCCACCATATCTATGAAGAGAAAGCCGTCATGATGACAGGCAGCTACTCAGTGCTGAAATAATTTTATTTTTTAACTGATAAATATATAAATAAAACTTAAATGACGGACTTAAAAGCATGGTAACATCTGTACTTTGTTTCGACGATGTAAAATGGGACACTTTCCTCATGAAATATGAACGCGCACTAAAAACGTCCTTTCTTTCTCTTTAATTTAGAACTGGGATTTTTATGCATCTTCAATGAACTCAACACATGTTTGTTGATAAATAAAAAGAAAAAAGAAAAAAAAGAAGCATTCTTTTTATCTTATAATTATGTCAGGATTTCTTGAATTTTTAGTTCTATATTTTCGTTATTTAACCCTTCGAGGCGAGTACTGAACTTTTTCCAACAATACGGGAAACTCCATTACACGGAATACTAAGCCTTTAAAAAGGTGTATCAATGTTAAAAACAAAACAAAAAACAAACAAAAACAAAAAAAAAAAACAAAAAAAAAAACAAGACCTTTTTAGGAAGTTAACAGTTGTTTTTTTTATAGTTCAAAACAGCGTTTCTCAACTTTATTTATTTATTTACTTTTACTCTTCTTGTGGAACTCTTGAAATAGTTATCATGTCTCAGAGAACCCCAGCATAAAGATTCCATAAAAATGCCAAAAAGCTTTAAAAAAAAAAAAACAAACAAAAAAATATACACATTCCCTATTATTATAAGATGTTGAAGCCATTTTTTTTCTTTTTTAACTTTTTTAATAACCAAGGATTTTCCCATGATGTGTCGTATGTGTATATAGTAAAACAATAATTATTAACAAAAATTACTCAAAAATGCATTAGTAGCCTATGACTGTTTCTCGCGAAACCCCTATTGACTCTTGTAGAACATTAGGATTTCGGGGAACACTGGTCGAGAAACAGTTGTCTAAAAAGTGAAATATTTAGTTTTTGTATATAATCAAAGTGAAAATAAGCATAAAAACTACCATTATATATATATATTTCTTTTTTACCCGTTTGGCGTGCAGCCTTTTCCTGCCGTTTGAAAGTGAAAGAGCATATCATTAAAAAAACAAACAAACAAAAAAAAAACAGCTATCACGAATTTTCAAGCAATATCCATTTGATCATTTTATCGACTAAATGCAAACATAAACCTGTTTGTTTTGTTCCGTTTTCAATATGGATTCCCCCATTTTTTTTTCTGAAAAAAAAAAAAAAATAAAAATAAAAAATGACCAGTTAAAAAATACAACCAGTTCGTCGCATTCAGATAAACCGGGGTTGTACCTTAACCTTTTAGATTTCAGCTGACAACCACAATGCAATAATGTCATGCGATTAAATGTTTCTATTCTAGATCCTCAAAAATGTCATAGGAGTAAAAAGGAAAAAAAAAAAAATTAAGAGCGCAAGTAAATGCTAATAAAAAAAAAAATGCTTTTGTCTAAATTAAGGTTTAAAAGAAAATCACGACGTGTAATAATTAAATTACATTTTTAGTTTTTACTTACATTTTTAAAACAAAAAAAAAAATAATAGTTGAATAGAAAATTTTAAGCAAATGTTGCAAAATAGTTTCCTTTTTGCGCAGTTAAATTAATAAAAGCAAAAAAAAAGCGGCATTTTGATAATAACTGTGTGGCCCAGCGGAAAGAACTTTTGAAACGGATTAGATTTTATTTTCAAGCCTAAAAGGTCTAGAGGTGGGGGGTCATAAAAATTACATTAGTGTGAAAATGATATATACTACAGAACAAACTTAAAAGAATGGCCTCAAAGAAAGATAATTGAAAAATATAGCTCGATGGTTAGAGCACTGAACCAAAAGATGACGTGTACAAAGTAGTAACAATTGTTCAAGATGTAACCATCTGTGGAAAAAAGAAAAAGAAAAAAAGCATCGGATCAGAATCCAGAAGTAAGTATCAAGCAAGAGGTTCAAGTAATAAGCTTTACATCCTTACTATTCTCCTTATCTTTGATTTATCACAAAATTTCGTCCGTTCTGCGGCCTTCATCAGATGTGTATCGATCCAGGTAACCGGCAGAGAATTCCGAATCAAACCCTTTATAAGTTGTAGACTTCTGTTATGGTTCAGAATGATGATAAAAAAAAGAAGAAAAAAAACTTATCATCAGTGATGATAAGAATGATATTTTTATCATCCTAACCTTCGTGATTATGAAAACGACCTTTCCACTACGTGGAGGAACCAGTAGACAAGTAGTAGTAGTAATCATTAGAAACACACGTCCACCAGCACTCCGAAAGATCGAAAACAGACAATTTCAAACGCATCCTCACAAACGAAATTCTCGGAACCAAACCAAACCAGCACTTGCCTTTAAACAAAAGAGACACCGAGAATATTTTTCACGCACACCCTATCAATATTCTGTAATTCACATCACAAAAAGAAAACACAAATTCTTGTTATTTATGTCAACACGTGTCTCAAGATTTTATTGTACGTTTTCATTTCGTTTTCAATATAAAAAAGAGAAAAGGATTCCTCCTGCATTAGAAATACATACAGCAACAGGGTAATTATTTTAACAGCACTCAAATAATATCAAGTCAGGATTACTACTACAGCAACCTTAACTTACCTACCCTATTACTCTTCTCGTTCCACTACTCATGTTTAGGGATATTTAGTTCTTATTCATGTCAGTTATTGCTTGCCCTATTTCCACTGAGTCAAAATAAACACTGCCCGTCCCAGAGATTGAACTCACAATTACTATGTCAACAAATTTATAAACCAACGCATTAACCTATTAGTCTATAGTTATGTAGGATACATATGCTTACAAATACAAAATTTGACAGGCATTTATTTAAGGTCATAAATTACATTTTCTGGACTGTGTCAATTGGTAACTTAGGAACGGCTAACTAGTGTAAATTGTCTGTCGTTACTGATGGGTTTAAATATGAGTTTTTCAACTACAGAGTGTCCAGTAAAAAAGCGGTAAATTCAAAAAGAAGTTTATTTAGCTGCCATGATTCATACACAAACTAAACAATCATCGTAGATGTTTGAAATGTTTACCTGAATGTTCAACACAAAGTTGTAAACATGATAACCAGGAAAAGACAGCTTTTGTGTATAGTGTCAAGAGGAATTTCATTCTAAGCTTCAGTTAAGTTCCACTTCAGTGAATGAATATCAACGAGATTACGACGACAATTTTGCAAGTGAGTTAGGAGTATACTCCAGATACAGTCATCCATTAGGATTTGGGCTTTTAGATGGTCACTGAGACGGGCCAAATAGAGCTGGTGTATTTTCTCAAAGAATTCGATATTATTTTTTTGTTATTTTAAAGATGTTATCTTTTAAATAGATAAGCGTGTTTGAGTAGACAATCCATTTTTTTAAAGTAAATCTACGTCTTCTGGATTCAAAAGTTTTAATAAAGAAAACGTGTCATCCGTTAGTATTTGAACATTATTTAAAAATTGGGTAACTGAACTCTGCTCAACTGTGAACGTCTTCTGTAGCTGAGCACGTCTTGTTATAACATGGTTTTCCCCTTTTACAGCTTTTAAACTGATGTGAAAAATTATAGAGAAATATGAAAAAATTACGACTTGTTTCTGGATATAAAATTTTCAGTTTAACTTAGTACATTTTAGCCAATTAACAGATCGCAACAGCTGTTAATTAGGGAGATGTGATTATTTGCCACTTTTTTTTTTTACTGGGTACAACAACTGAGCACAATTATTAATTAAAAAAAAAAGTTCAAAGTAAAAAAACAAGTAAATTTTTGGTTTTGTTTCCCGAGCGCTAATATCCCTTAAAATTTTTCCCAAATCGCCATAATTCCGTGCAAATGTACATGATGAACTCGAATTAACAATTATGAAGAAACCTTACTGTTTTGGAGTTATCGATAAGAAAAAATCGGACTACTTGTTGGTCATTCGTACCCCATTACTGCCATCATTATTATTATTTTTTTTTTTTTGGTAAATGTAGTTTTATTTATAACAAAAACAAATTAAATAATACAACAGAACCTTTTTTTCGTTTTGAATAGCAAAAAAAAATTAAAAAAATTACATTTCTTTACGATAGTGCGTAGTGATTTTCTGCAAGGAAAGTCTGTAAAAGAAGTAAATAGGCCAAATTTTCTGATTACGCCTGCGTAGGTACTACGCAGTGAATTAGTAAATTTTTTCTTTAAACTTTTATCAAAAACGACATTTTTTTTTGTACAATGTAACTTGTAACAATACATGTAGTTATAGATAATATACATTAATTACTAATTTTTTTAATTAACAATTATTTGTGCTCAGTTGTTGACATAGCTATCTGCTGTGTTAAAATTTTGGAATAATACAATAATAAAAATTTAAATTTCATCTCTCTGATAGCTGTTGCGATCTGTAAACAAAGATTTGGGTTCAGCTAAAAATAACTAATGCAAAAAAAAAAAAAAAAAAGCATTGTATTTACATTGTAAAGTAAACTGAACCCCATCACTGAAATATTTTGAGAGTACCCAGTAAAAAAAAAAAAAAAAAAAAAAAAAAAAAAAATTAACAGCTGTTATCTGTTAATTGGTTAAACTGAAAATATTATATCCAGAAACAAGTCGTAATTTTTTCATATTTCTCTATAATTTTTCACATCAGTTTAAATAAAAGCTGTAAAAAGGGAAAACCATGTTATAACAAGACGTGCTCAGCTACGGAAGACGTTCACAGTTGAGCAGAGTTCAATTACCCAATTTTTAAATAATGTTCAAAAACTAACGGATGACACGTTTTCTTTATTAAAACTTTTGAATCCAGAAGACGTAGATTTACTTAAAAAAATGATTGTCTACTCAAACACGCGTATCTATTTAAAAAGATAACATCTTTAAAATAACAAAAAATAATATCGAATTATAAATAAAAAACGTTAATTCCTTAGAAATTTCTTTGTTTATTTCGGATGTAAAATTGGCGGATCTAGGCTTCAAGAGAACAGAACACTAAATACTCATTTCTTAAATAGGGTAACTAAACTTTAATTGACTGGGAACGTCTTCCATGACGAAGTGGCCTAAAAGTACACTAGGCCTAACGCTAGTTTCTCCTCAATTAATTCGAGCCCAGCTTTAAGATACGTTTTCTTTAAAGCTGTCAAATGCATGGCCTGGTAGACAGAGATTTACACTGTTTATCTATTGAGGAATCGGAGAGCCGAGTTCGAATTTCAGTCAAATCTATTACATTCACTTATATATGCTAATACATTTTGGGAAAGGTATGTCTCTTCTTCTGCCTCCCCGAGCTATGGGTAAATAGCAGGACAGATTGGGTTCTATAGCCTTGGATGGCAACTGGTCTACCAGAGAAAGAAATGGCAACCTACTGCGGGAAAAAATCTGCCTCATCATGATCGCCTTAGGATGAAGTCCACTCAAATGCCTGACCCTTTGTCAGATCATATGATACGGGGTTTTAAAAGTTAATTGTATTGATCTAATATGATTATCAGCTGGGAATGTGATTAAAACTCAGTTATTCCAGAAGACATTCATGGACAAAGAGTAGGAGGAGGAGGAGGACTGAAGATTTCTGCGTACGTCCTTCAAACAAGTTCAACAGGTTTCATTGCCACACACCCAACATAGATGAAACAAGAGGAGGTGCTTCATTCCTAAGGTATCAGTCTTTCAAGAGGAAAAGCAGTAAAATTAGCTTGACTTAACCATAGATGAATGGAGCGACGAGAGACAGAGATTAAATTAATACAAACCGTCTGAATTTAGTTATTTTATCCCAAGCAAGACAATAAAGCCACTAAGATGTATTGTAACTATTTCCACTATTTACATTCTTCGGATTGTTGTCCTCATCTTTATTGCCATATTTACAATGTTTCGTGTGGCCATTGTACACTCTGGACTTCTTCAGGTGACATTTTTTGGAATTTCAAACAAATTTAAAAAAATAAAAAGCATAATTGGTTGCCAAGACATTAATTTATAGGTTTATAAATCTCAAAAATTCACTCACTGATGTCCCACATAGCCTAATGTATAAAAGAATTGGGTGATTGATCCAAAAGTGACTTCACCGAAAGAAAGAGTTCAATAACTGACCACAGCAAAGGGAACAAAAGCTTAGAGAGGTTATCAAGGGGAGTTAACTGAAGCGGAGATATCCACGTAGAATTAGAGCAATCTACTGACTAAATAAAGGGTTTGGTTTGAAATTACGACATAAATCAGCTGAAGAAGATCAGAGCATACAATGGCCGAAACGTGAATATGGCAATAAAGATGAGGCCAAAAAAAAAAACAAAAAAAAACAAAAAAAAAAAAACTTGCACCAATGAAAAGTACATATAGATAAGAAAGAAAAAATAAATAAATTGAAAAGTATAAGCAGTCAATTGCTGACACCCCCTGATGAATGGATAGAGTAATTTCCAGAGGGCCCGTCTGTGAAACCTTTTACTTTATATATATATATATCTTACTTATTATAAAACGCAGATTGTGTGTGTGTGTGTGTGTGTGTGTCTGTAACGTTTATATATTGGATCGGATTTCCTACATTTTTCAACCGATTTCAACAAAACTTCACAGGACTGCGTAAAATTACCTTGCGGTGGTTCTGACAGCGCCAAAAATTGAAAAAAAAAAAAAAATGAAATCAATTTGAAAACACGATAAAACATGATTCTGTCGCCAGAATGAAAGGGGGACAACTCATATTGAGTTATACTTATTATAAAACCCAGGTTGTTTGTGTGTGTGTGTGTGTGTGTTCCTTTATATACGGAATCGGATTTCCTACATTTTTCAACCGATTTCAACAAAACTTCACTTTTTTCTTGGAAGGTAGTGTTTCTTATTATCTTGCACACTTTTTTCTTTATTTTTACATTCAGAATGCTTTAAAAATTCCATTTACAAGACAATTGTTTATAATAAAATTCTATTCAATTGGTAGACGGATAACGATTGAAAACAATGTTTTTGTTTGAGTCTGACCAATTCGTAAAAAAACAAAAAATAAAAAAAAACTAATTAAGACATGCGTGTCCGTCAACCTTAAACAATAATCTTTGTCAATTTTATTTTTCAGTCTTCATGATGGTCAATACTTGATCTATCTCTTACTGTTACATCCCTGGGCAACGTTGGCTCTACTAGTATATATATATATATATATATATATATATATATATATATATATATATATATATATATATATATATATATATATGACACAGAAATCTAAAGGTGCATTGGGACAGTGAACGATGTCTTCTAAAAGCTTAGCAAAGAAAAGTGTACTGAACTGTTATGTAATACCAGTCCCCTTATATGGCAGTGAATGCTGGACAATCTCCTCAAAGATGAAGTGACTTGAGGCAACAGAAATCTGGTTCTGCAGAAGGGTGCTTAGAATTCCATTGACCAGACATGTGAGCAACAATGCACTTCTATAGACAATGGCAGCAAAAAGGACACTTATGTTTAACACAAGGAAGAGTAAGGCACATAATGAGAAAAGACAGCTGGGAAAATTTGATACCCACAGGATAGACTGAAGTCAAAAAGGCCAGAGGAAAGCAATGCCCATCTTACCTGGCAAGCTTGAGTGAATAGATGGTGGTAGGGATTTGGGAGAGATGGCTAGAAGACAAAAGTTATTAACAGCTACAAAGGAGAAGACATTGTGGAGAGCCATGATCGCTTCATGTCCTGAAGGGACACAGCATATAGAAGAATTTTCTCGAGGGTTGTTATATCTTACTTATTATAAAATGCAGATTGTGTGTGTATGTGTGTGTGTGTCTGTAACGTTTATATATTGGATCGGATTTCCTACATTTTTCAATCGATTTCAACAAAACTTCACAGGACTACATAAAATTACCTTGTGGTGGTTCTAACAACGCCAAAAATTGGAAAAATGCAATTGTTTTTGCACAAAATCAATTTGAAAACACGATTAAGAGATATTGTGAGAATGAAAGGGGGATAACTCACATCGGGTTAAAAACACAGGTTGTTTGTGTGTGTATGTGTGTGTGTGTGTGTTACTTTATATATGGGATCGGATTTCCTACATTTTTCAGCCGATAAAACAAAAATTCACTTTTTTTTTTGGCAGGTAGTGTTTCTTATTCACTTGCAAACTTTTTTCTTTATTTTTAATATTTAGAATGCTTTAAAAATTCCATTTACAAGACAATTGTTTATAATAAAATTCTATTCAATCGGTAGACTCATAATGATTGAAAACAATGTTTTTGTTTGAGTTTGGGTTTGACCAATTCGTAAAAAAAAAACTAATTAAGACATGCGTGCCCGTCAACCTTAAACAATAATCTTTGTCAATTTTATTTTTCAGTCTTTATGATGGTGGATACTTGATCTATCTCTTACTGTTATATCCCCGGGCAATGCCGGGCTCTATTGCTAGTTTAGAATATAAGACTAATGAAAGTTAGAAATTTCAGTTATTTTCTCTTAAGTTCCATCAAAAATGTTTTTGTGTTTACAGATTGCGACATCTATCAGAGAGATGAAATTTAAATTTTTATTGCATTATCCCAAAATTTTAACACATCAGCAGATAGCTATTAATGTCAACAACTGGGCATAAATTGTTATTAATTAAAAAACATTAGTAATTAATGTCTAATATTATCCATAACTACATGTACAAGAATGACATTTTTGATAAAAGTTAAAAAATAACCAAGAATATTTAAAAAAAAAAATGCTTTTCCTTTTTCCACAATCTAGCTATTTGTGCCATGTTATAATGCTTATTACCTAAACAATAATATTGAATAAATCTTTTTTAAACATTAAAGTATATTTAATCATATCTCCCTAACAGCTGTCGCGATCTGTAAAAATCATTAACAATATTTTATACAAAATATTTAAACAATCATCAAATACCGTCATTTAAAAAAAAAAAACAAAAAAAAAAAAAACATGAAACAGCTCATCCTTTTACCTGAGCATTTTCCAGCAATAATGAGTGCATTGTCATTTACAGTAGGATGCAAATGAAGTTAAAAAAAAAAAGAATGAAAAAAAAAAAACAGAGCTACTATATTATTATATCTACCGTACATTTTCTATGGTATGATATTTACCAACTGCTGGAAGTATGAAATATGTTAGGATTAGTTAGGATTAGGGGTAGTGAAAAGTGAACTGGTTATGTATTAATCAGGAATAAATTGTGGTGTCATCCGTGTAGATGCCAACTTGGGAATTTATGGCATCAGGAAGGTCATTGCAACAGCTATCAGAGAGATGAAATTTAAACTTATTATTGCATGATTCCAAAATTTTAACACATCAGCAAATAGCTATTTAATGTCAACAACTGAGAACATATAGTTATCAATTAAAAAAATTATTAATTAATGTCTAATATTATCCATAACTACATGTACAGGAATTTTGTTTTTGATAAAAGTTAAAAAAAATAAACATAAATACATAAAAAAAAATGCATATATTGTTGAAAATTCCTTTTTCTACAATATGTTATAATGCTTATTACCTAAACAATAATAATACTGAATATTTATTTTTTCTTAAACATTGAAGTATATTTCATCATATCTCCCTAATAACTGCCATAATCTGTTAAAATATGCTTAATTTTTGCACTATGTCACACTGATAGGCTTCATAGTACTAAAACAAAAAAAAAATGAAAGAAAAATTTTCAGCACCTCACAGACAATTATACATAAAGTAAATTGAGTCCTTGCCTACAAACACAATTTCACTCAATGTTGTGAATAATCAGTCAATTTTAAGGAGAATTTATTTTTTCAAGAAAATCACGTGATTGAAATCAATTGTCTAATATAAACAGTAACTAAATTGAACAACGGCTAAAGCTCAGTGATTAGAACATAGATCAAGAGGTCTACATTTCAGAGACGCTGTGGTGGGTAAAATCAACTGAACTGTCAAATAGTGTGAGCTCAGAATTAAAAAAATAGATGTCTGGAATTTGAAAAGCTTAGTCCCAAGAGGCAAAATACTTTCTTAATATTTGACAACCATACCAGAAGTATAAAAAAAAAAAAAAAAAAAAAAATTTGTTCTAAGAAGAAGACATCTTTTCTTCATCCTTCTGTTGTCCCTCCACCATTTTTTTTTTTTTTTAAACTCCCGACTTTCATTAAAGTCTTGTGAAGTTAAAGAAAGAATAAAGTTTGAGTAAAAATCAAATCTTCAAATGAACGTAAAAGCCTACAGGAGACTGGAGGACTAATTACTAAGTTTGAAGGTAGGCAATAACCAGCTTTGAAAATCAGCATTCAAAAGTTACGCTTTTCTACTTTTTGAGTGGGAATTGGGGGTCTTCCATAGCCCAGACATAGCTACAACTATGACAAAGGGAATAAATTGAAAATCTTACAATTTTGATTATTGCCACAACAAAAATAAATAAAAAAATAAACCATAAAATTTGAAACAAAACTATTCCTATACAAGCATTATAAATGATAACAGCAAAGGAGGAGGAGAATGAAAAGTAAGATGAGGAGAGTGAGAGGAATGAAAAGTAAGATGAGGAGAGTGAGAGGAAGTAAGAGGAGAATGAGAAGGAGTAGGAAGAGGAGGAGAATGAGAAGTACGAGGAGAAGAAGTATGAGAAGTACGAGGAGAAGAAGTATGAGAAGTACGAGGAAAAGAAGTATGAGAAGTACGAGGAAAAGAAGTATGAGAAGTACGAGGAAAAGAAGTATGAGAAGTACGAGGAAAAGAAGTATGAGGAGAAGAAGTACAAGTATGAGGAGAAGAAGAAGTATGAGGAAGAGAATGAGAAGTATGAGAAGTAAAGCATACTACACTGACTGAATCTGTAAAATGCTTAAAAAAAAAAAAAAAAGAAAAAAAAAGGGCATAGTCAAATGTGACCAACCAGATACAGAAACGCTGGCTAGATAATATGCTTTATGGTCAATACACTGCCCGTACCAACCAAGCTGATGTAGGTAAACCCCTGTACACATCAGTGGCTACGTAGTGCAGGGTTAAAAGCTGTAACTGAAGGTTTTATTCTTGCTGCACAGGACCAATGCTTGCTAACTAAGAAATTACCAAGTGCACATAGTGAAAAATTGTGTTGAGTCCAAAATGCAGCTTCTGTGATAAATTATCCAGAAACAATCGACCATCTTGTATCAGGTTGCACAGTATTGGCTTTGACTGAATATAAAACAGGGAATGACAGGTTGGGCCAATATCTGCACTGAAAAATATGCAACTTCTACGGGAAGGAAACTGAAAGAAATTGGTATGAACACCACCCAGACCCAGTTACAGAAAAAGGACGCAACAATCTCATGGGACTTTACTATACACACAGGCAGAACAATCAAAGTTAATTGCCCTGACATCATAATTAGAGACGGCAAAGACAAAATGGACCTTCTTATTGACATGGCAGTCCCTACATACAGTAATGTATCTTTGAAGATCTTCAAAAAGCTATCAAAATACAAGGATCCTGAAATCAAAATCTCAAAAATATGGCACATGGGAGCATTAACAATTACAGTTGTATTTGGAGCCCTTGGAGTGATTGGAAAAGATTCCAATAAACTCATTGAAGAAATCCCTGGTAACTCATGCCTTAAAGAAATACAAAAAAATTGTGCTCAAAAGTACAGCCCACACCTTATGAAGGGCTTTATCTATGTAAAATATGTGCATTTTTTTTTCCCCCAAAAACTGCTCAATGGAAAATGTCATGTTGTCATTTCTGACCTTAGGTCTGTGGTCAGGACCTGGAAAGAAATGAGTATAAACCAAAAATCAAAAGAAATAAAAGAATAATAACAATTTTATGGTACTTTAAATTACACACAGAACAATCAAAGCTACCCCCCCCGATATCATGATTAGAGACTGCAAAGACAAAATGTGCCTCCTTATTGACATGGCAGTCCCGGCAGATTACAATGTATTTTTGAAGGCCTTCAAAAATATATCAAAATACAGGGTGACCCCAAAAAACGGGAATTTTTGAAGTGCGTATTGCCAGACATGAGCAAGTGGCAACACTGCAAGACAGTGACCTTGAGCAAGTAAACATTTCACCATTTAGAATTCAAGATGAAATTCACAGTATCCCAGCTGAGATGTTGCAGCAGTCAATGAGGAATCTCAACAGCAGGTTTCAAGAATGCATTTGTACAGGAAGACACCATCTACAGGACGTAATTTTTACAAAATGAAAATTCCATCATTGTTTCTTAAATGATTGGATTGTTAAAAAGTTCCCTTTTTTTTTGGGTCACCCTATACAAGGACCTTCAAATTGGATTGGTTGGAAAAGATTCCAATCGACTCTTTGAAGGGATTCCTGGTAGTCCATGTCTTAGAGAAAAACAAAAAATTGTTCTCATGAGTACAGCCCACAACTTACAAAGGGCTTTAGCTATTGAAAATATGTGCAATCTTTTTTTTCAAAACTGCTCAATGGAAAATGTCATGATGCCATTTCTGACCTTAGGTCTCTGGTCAGGACCCGGAAAGAAATGAGTATACACCAGAAATCAAAAGAAATAATACTTAGCCTTTTGTTTGGGTCACAAGAGTACCAAAAAATTGAAAGAGAGGTCATAAATAATAAAATGTTACTAAGAATAATAAAAAAGTAGAAAGGTATGAATAATTACCAGAAAGACATGTGAAAACTTCACGGTTTTCCTATTTGAATTTCCTGATAAATCTTAATTCTCAAGTTAATGATTGAATAAGTTTAAACTATCTGTAGAACCCCACCCCCTATCACATCGTTAAATAATAGTTAATAAAATATTGTAATAACAATCGTAAACATGGATGCTGGTTGTTATTTTAAGAAGTAAGAGGGTACAAATGAAGATTTGAAATTGACAACTTTTCCCATTTGACTGACTTTCATTTTTCTCACTGAAACCAAGTAATGTCTTTGATATGTCTTGCCTTCTCATGTGACCAAAATGAAAATGGAATAGTCCATTATTTATGAGGTATTGGTTTGTTGTAACAGCAATCAAAACAGAATAGTCCATAATTTATGAAGTACTGTCAGGAGACGTTAAACACTTCTATTTTCCCTCCTTTGTTTCATTTTCTCACTGATAACAAATAGTGTCCCCCCACCATTCCATGCAATCAAAATGGAATAGTCCATTATTCATGAGGTATTAGCAGGTTGTGACAGCCATGTGAACTAACTAAGGGAGGGGCAAGCTCAATAAAGTTATTATTATTATTAATAATAATAATAATAAGGATGATGATGATGATGATAATAACAACACCCCTCCCAAACCCCCAAGTGGGGTTCTCATAAATTATTCGAGGTGTTAACACACACATTTTGAATTGGTGAATTAAGGTGGGCTACAGCAATTATATAGGATGTGCAGATGGTGCAACAATAGCTACGTGGGGTGAGGCATCAGAGCTGAGTTCAATTTACATGCAAATACTCTTGAGAAGGGTATGGATCCACCTCCTTTCCCTCCAGCGAGGAGTTAAGTAGCAGAGTGGGGCTTTCATCTAGCGGCAGTTGGCAACCAATCAAGGAGGAGGAGGACAATTTTTAATTCAAAACCGTAAAAATCACCTACGGTCCCTAACCCTCAGTAACAAGGACAGGAAGAAGTGAATCAAGCAACAGTAAACATCCTGTTAAATATTACATATTAGCATGCCCCCTAAGGGCTAATATACAGTGTTGATGAGTAGGAGTGTAAAGTTGGGTGTGTAGGGGGATATGGCACCATGGTCGGGTTTTTAATTTTTTTTTTTTTTTTTTTTTAAAGTTTGCAGAATGAGGCAGCGAAAGTGACTTGGGAGTCACACATCTCAATACTTGGGGATAATCTCAGTCAAAGACCATCTAAGCGAACTGGGTTACCTGTCCTGAAGGTATTTCTAACCAGACCCCTGCAAGGTTATGCACTGCTTTTATCATGAGCTAACACCATGTCCTGCATATTTGGCTGTGCTGCATGTCCCCAGTATAGCCTTATTAGACTGGATGTCATGATGTATGTGTTGGGCATTCTGATCGCAAGACCCAGGTTCGAATCTCACCATGGTCGATTTGTCAGGAAGGAAACTTCATGATATTGGACTGGAGGGGTTGTTCCCAGCATGCAACACCTTTGGAAAGTGCCTGAAAACCATACCACAGGTTGACCCAAGCTTAGTGAGCTAAATTGGATAGACAGAACCCTTGGGGGGGTCATTGATAGCTGTAATATCACAAAGTCACAAGTCATCGTGGCCGAGGGCTTGCGCGTGCTGGCCTTGTTCAAATTGTTGATCATACTTGATAACAAGCTCTTTCCCAGAAACTGTAACTAAGGTCTGCTCAGCATAGTTGCAGTATAAACCAAGGTGGGCTCTGTGGGTGTTGAGCAAACACAAATGTGCCTGAGCGAGTGTCTGCAATAGGGATTAGCTAGCCGCCCTAGGTGGCAGGTATCCTCAAATACAAGTGGCCAGCTATACATGACATGTATATTGGGCCTTGCATATTTGTACCTCAGTCTCACTTTGTTGTTATGTTACTCACAACTTACATTTTCAGGTTTCCCAGGTGGCAATAATTAAAAATGCAAGGAGCCTCTTTGAATAATTGACCAATTTGTTTTCTACAGATTATCATCACTTGGCAGGTTATTTAAAACCAGAAAATATTTTTTAGATTCTAAGAATTTTTTTTAAGATAATGGTTTAGTGATACAAACCTTACTAATTAACCCATAGCTGGGGGAGAGAGAGAGAGAGAGGTCGATTCATACCTAATCAGAATTTGATAAAGAAGAAATTACAATGTGGATGTGAAGCAGGAGATCAATTCTATATTACACTCAATATATAAACTGATCCCTCACTTCGTGGCCACCATAGTTTCTATACATTTATATTCCAGAGAATGGAAATAAATCTAAGACATACCTGTGTAGCTAATCAGTATTTCATTGACTGGTTCATTTTCTATTGCTTATCAACCTTTATTTAAAGCCAGAAAATATTTTTAGATTGTAAGAACTTTTTGGGACTGGGGGAGGGGGAAGAGAGATAATGATTTAGTGATACAAGTTTTACTAATAAACCCATAGCTTGGGGGGGGGAGAGAAGACTTATATTCATACCTTTCCAAAGGATATTTGTGCGTAAGTGAATATTACGAATGCAACTAGAATTAGAACTTAGCTCTCTGATTAACAATTCAGAGCCAGTATCCATCACACCACCCACACATCCAAGCTTACAGCACCTGGTATTGCTAAGCCATAATCCATCCAGGTACTGACCAAGCTCAACGTAGCTTAACTTCGGTGATCATATGGGAACTAGTGTTTCAATGTGATATGGCCATAAACTCGGTTAAAATTCCAAGATACCCCCCCAGAGAAGGGCAACTTTAGATCTGTTGCTTTTGTCACTTTGATGGAGTGCCCTACTTTCATAGCCTTATAAATGTCTACACAAGGAGACTGTCATAAAGCAACAGATAATGCTCATCTCACAGACCATTGCTAATGTAGTGAATTCAATCCTCACAGGGTTCCCCCCCACAACCCTATTGTAGAATAACAATAACGAATTGGATAACCGCATCCCAAAATCGCGAGATAAGTCTGTCCCGGCGGAACGCTCGTCTCATAGAGCGATACAACAGAACAGCACACACTTTAAACCCCCTTCAAAAAGGACAAATAGTGGCACTACAATGACCAACAACCCGCCGATGGAACACAACAGGTCAGGTCATTGAAACCCTCCCCAACCACCAATACCGTATCAGAGTTGACGGATCAGGTAGAATTACCTTACGAAATCGCAGATTCCTCAGGAAACTGGATACACCTACAATTCCAGTTCCAAGACCTAGTGCCTTACCTGAGACCCCTACACCAGTGCCACAAACATTCGATGCTGGAATAACATCAAACACTGCTCAGTCGTCTACAATAACACGGACAAAAACCCCTCGGGCATTGTCCAGACTACTTCCGCACAACCAGCCAGGTTTAAAGGAACTCATCCTTCTCTACACGCGATGGGGGGGAGGGGGAAGGAGATGTAGAATAACAATACAATAAACAACACTTACCGACGTAAAGGTCCCAGCTAGCATCCAGCTGGCAGACAAAAATAAAGCATGTTGTAACTCAATACAAACCCTGCAAACTAACTGATGAATCAAGATGGTATTTATACAGAAATACCTCCACTCATGTACCAGCAGCCAATCACAGCCCAAGCAATGGACTATCCCACTTTAGCACAATGAGATGCTCCATGGCACCATAAATAGCTCTCTTTCTCAAGGTGGAGTTATTATTCACTCAGCTTGCTCCACAACTGAGTGTTTATCTCGACCACGTGATTTTTCTACACCTATTAGGATCTTGTTCTAAGTAATGTAAATACTTTTGGGTATCAAAGTAAAATAGTTTCTTTCAAACTGCTTATTTGTTAGAGCAGGTTTAATGTTTTTCAAATTCTTTTTTTTTTTTTTGGCAGCATGATTATTTTGCTGAAGAAAACAAAAAATTAACATTTATTCAAAAAGTTTTAAAACACCCTGAATGATTATTCCAGACAGCACAAAAGAGTTTCAACAAATGTTTTGGACATCATTTGCTGGTTTTATTCCATCTTATCGCCACACTTGCAGCAGAAAAGCCCTTAGCAGTTTCTATTGGGAATATAAAACCAATGGGTTTGTGCAGATTAAAGGTTTTGTGGTCCACCAGGAACCTCTTCTTGCCAATGTCAAATGGAGAAAATGGTGTGATTTGAACACATTGCATGGCACAACAGCTTGTGCAAAACCATCATGCAAGGCGCCATTGAAGGTGGATGTAGGAGAGGACACCAACGCAAAAACTGATTGGACAATATCAAACAATGGACAGTTATGACTGTACCAGAATTGCTGATGGCTGCCGTGAATAGACCGTTGCGGAAAAGAGTTAGCATGGCTTTTGCATTCGGATCCGCCCTACAATTGCAAAAGGGGATGATGATCTCTATTTATCTATCTACCTATCCGTGTCTGTTCAGTATCTATCTATTTATCCATCTATCATTACAAGGCATGACAGCTTGTGCAAGACCATCATGCAAGGCACAGCTGAAGGGGAACGCAGAAGAGGACGCTAATACAAAAACTGGTTGGACAATGTCAAACAATGGACAGATAGGACTATACCAAAATTACTCAATTTACTATTACAATCAATATATAAAGTGAACCCTCACTTTGTGGCCACTGTAGTTTCTATACATTTATATTCCAGAGAATGTAAACAGATCTAAAAGATATACCTGTGTAGCTATTCAGTATTTCATTGATTGACTGATTCATTTTCTACAGCTTATCAACCCTTTGCAGGTTATTTAAAGCCAGAAAATATTTTTAGATTGTAAGAACTTTTTTTTTTTTGAGATAATGATTTAATAATACAAGTTTACTAATTAATCCATAGGTGGTGGCGAGAAGAGGTGGGTTCATACCTAATCAAAATTTGATTCTCTGGAATATAAATTTATAGAAACTACCATAGCCAAAAAGTGAGGGATCAGTTTATATATTGATTGTAATATAGAATTGATCCCCTAATTTATATCCACACTTCTTTGTCTATCAAATTCTGAGATAGGTATGAATCCACCTCTTCCTCCTGCTATGGGCTAATTAGTAAAAATTTGTATCACAAAATCATTCTCTAAAAATGAAAGAAAGAAAAAATAAAATCGGTAAATATCTTCTGGCTTTAAATAACCTGCAATGGATTAATAAGTTATAGAAAATCAATCAATCCTCTCTCCACAATCACCAATGCCATGCAACAAGGCTTTATATGCTACTGAATGCCGATCTATATTAGATTCTGACCAAACATCAAAGATAACTTGTTGAACCAAAGTCATACAAAGATCTATGTAATGGATTATGCTAATATTGCTTCTTTTTTTTTTTTTGAAATTGCATGCCAGTTCAAGAACATTTTTCTATCCATAATTACCAAGGCCATGCAACAGGAGAGCTTAGCTATTAAACATTGCATGTGTTTAGATTTCACTGGTGCCTTTTTTCTACAATGACCAACATTTTCCATGCCAGTGAAGTTATGATTGAAGATTTTGACATGAAAGAATTTCAAATTGGCTGAGAAATTCCTACATCCTGGACTCTCTGTTCTTCAGTATGAAGCAAATATTTTTTACAGAGGTCAAAAGTCAGAAGCAAAATTGTTTTAAGATACCAAGCCCTGAAAACTCTAGACAAGTTGAACAGAGTATATTACACGTGTTATTTTTTTTCAAAATAAAGATCAATGGTTAAAAGCAGCATGTGGTTTATAGTGACAATCTCCAATCTGTTTGCATACTTACATATTATATTGCTCTGTTAGTAATGTTTTAATCAATTTCTAACCACACGTTTTATTGTCCTCATTTGCAATGTATTTTGATATTAAAATAAATTGCAATGCATTTTTATAGTAAATCCATTAGCAATATATTTCCATCTTCTAAATAAATAAACAGCAAATTTAGTCTCTCTGAAACCCCCTCTAACTCGGGCCACACCTTGCTCTATATATTATACCATTTTGGAATCAGGACGATTTAAAACTTGCCCTTCATCTCCAGCTTGAACATCCATCATTGAGATTTGTGCTCGGATGAGGAGGGAAAAGTTAAAAATTCAAATTTTAAAAAAAAAAAAAAAAAAAAAAAAAAATGTAATGATTTTAAAAGTTTTTAATTTATATTGAGTTGAAAGTAACACAAAAACTTTGTGAATTTAAAAAAATTTTGTTTTAAATTCAGTTTAAAATATCTCCAAAACTTTGAATTGAGGAAATCAATTTTATTTCTTCAAAATGCCAAGGAGTCAGAGTTAAAGTGAGAGGTTTCGTGACGTGAGGTTGTGAACTTCCACTGAGTGTGTGATTTGAAGAACTCAATTTTGGGCCTCAATTGGAATGTCAACCCAAATTGGTCTTTTGGACAGAATTGGACTTGTAGCCCAAATCAGAGTTAAAATGAAGTTTTGAAGTTCCATAAAGTGAATTGAGGAATTCAAAGTTATTTCTTCAAAATTATCATTGCTGTTTTCTAAACTGAACCAAAGGTCCATTTAGTTTTGGGCTGGAGGCCCAATTAGCCTCCCACAGGAGGCTAGCTTAAAAGTCTGCATGGACTGTGGCTTTTAAGCTAGCTATACATATAATAGCCCTATTCTATCAGTAATGCTTGCATTCATTCCTGACCACTGACAATCCCTTTCTTCCTCATTTTCAATGCATTTTTATAGTAAAATCATTAGCAATGCATTTACATATAATAGCCCTATTTTATCAGAAATGCTTGTATTAATTCATGACCACTGACAATCCCTTTCTTCCTGATTTTCAATAAATGTAGAAATTGTCAAAACTTGCTTAAAAAGAAACTAAACAAAACTTGGATATTCTAAACATTAAATTCCACCTTTAATTGCTCACCACGATTTCCTTTTGTTTATCGTTCAGGGAATGACCTTCATAAGAGTAGGTCATTATAATTTTTTTGAAAGTGACAAATCTCTTTGTACAAATGTTCAAGTTAATCAGCTAAATTATAATTACTCATCAGACAATTATGGTTAATGAGATCGGCCGACTCATATTCACCCATTTCTAAGCATAGAAGTATATAGGACATGATTGTTTACATCTTCTGTTACAATTCCTACGTTTTTTTTTCCCTCTCTCTCCCTGGAATTTAAAATAACATCAATTTTGAGAGCATACTATTCCTGAAATATCAGCCATGGTCTGAATCAGTAAAAACAAAATATTTCATATTTCATTCACTCGTGAGACGTGTGTCGGCACATGGGTGATGGAGAATGAGTGAAGGGCAAATGCTAGTGTTAGAGGTAATAATAATAAAAAAAAATAACATAGTATTTTAGTGTCTATTGCCATTTAAATTTAGTAGACATAAGTTTTTAACATTACTTTGTGAACCACAGAGTTTACTCTCACAGTTTTATATTATTTTTTTTTTGCAGAAAATAATTATTTTACTTGCTTTTTCATCTTGTAGCATTATTCATAATGCTATTTGGAATTTTGATAAGATCAAGCATTGTCAAGCATTCTACATTTTTCACTAGGATTTCTTTCATCTTCATTTCAATTGCTTTATTTCCACTAGTAGTATTAGTAGTAGTAATATTATCTGCAATTTTCATTAGATCAAGCTATTGTCAAGCATTCTTCATTTTCACTAGGTTTCTTTCATCTTCATTTCAATTGCTTTATTTCCACTTGTAGTATTAGTAGTAGTAATATTATCTGAATTTTGATTAGATCAAGCATTCTCAAGCATTCTTCATTATTCACTAGTACTACTTTCATCTTCATTTCAATTGCCTTATTTCCACTAGTAGTATTAGTAGTAGTAATATTATTTGCAATTTTCATTAGATCAAGCATTGTCAAGCAATCTTCATTATTCACTAGTACTACTTTCATCTTCATTTCAATTGCCTTATTTCCACTAGTAGTATTAGTAGTAGTAATGTTATCTGCAATTTTCATTAGATCAAGCATTGTCAAGCATTCTTCATTTTTCACTAGGATTTCTTTCATCTTCATTTCAATTGCTTTATTTCCACTATTAGTATTAGTAGTAGTAATATTATCTGCAATTTTCATTAGATCAAGCATTGTCAAGCAATCTTCATTATTCACTAGTGTTTACTTTCATCTTCATTTCAATTGCTTTATTTCCACTAGTAGTATTAGTAGTAGTAATATTATCTGCAATTTTCATTAGATCAAGCATTGTCAAGCAATCTTCATTATTCACTAGTACTACTTTCATCTTCATTTCAATTGCCTTATTTCCACTAGTAGTATTAGTAGTAGTAATATTATCTGCAATTTTCATTAGATCAAGCATTGTCAAGCATTCTTCATTTTTCACTAGGATTTCTTTCATCTTCATTTCAGTTGCTTTATTTCCACTTGTAGTATTAGTAGTAGTAATATTATCTGGAATTTTGATTAGATCAAGCATTCTCAAGCATTCTTCATTATTCACTAGTACTACTTTCATCTTCATTTCAATTGCCTTATTTCCACTAGTAGTATTAGTAGTAGTAATATTATCTGCAATTTTCATTAGATCAAGCATTGTCAAGCAATCTTCATTATTCACTAGTACTACTTTCATCTTCATTTCAATTGCCTTATTTCCACTAGTAGTATTAGTAGTAGTAATATTATCTGCAATTTTCATTAGATCAAGCATTGTCAAGCATTCTTCATTTTTCACTAGATTTTTTCATCTTCATTTCAATTGCTTTATTTCCACTAGTAGTATTAGTAGTAGTAATATTATCTGCAATTTTCATTAGATCAAGCATTGTCAAAGCAATCTTCATTATTCACTAGTACTACTTTCATCTTCATTTCAATTGCCTTATTTCCACTAGTAGTATTGTTAGTAGTAATATTATCTGCAATTTTCATTAGATCAAGCATTGTCAAACAATCTTCATTATTCACTAGTACTACTTTCATCTTCATTTCAATTGCCTTATTTCCACTAGTAGTATTAGTAGTAGTAATATTATCTGCAATTTTCATTAGATCAAGCATTGTCAAGCAATCTTCATTATTCACTAGTACTACTTTCATCTTCATTTCAATTGCCTTATTTCCACTAGTAGTATTAGTAGTAGTAATATTATCTGCAATTTTCATTAGATCAAGCATTGTCAAGCAATCTTCATTATTCACTAGTACTACTTTCATCTTCATTTCAATTGCCTTATTTCCACTATATTATAAAGAGAAATGCTGCTTGACTCGTCACATGTATGTGAAGTTTTCTTTGCAAATGAAAATAAAACTACCAGAAAACTTTTCCCCCCCCATCTCATTTACAGATGAAGTTTTAATAAAAGCAAAATGTACACACGTTTTGAACGATAAAAAATATTAAAAAATTAAAATTTTCAGGTACACTGGGCTGTATATTAATTTTTTTTGTTTTATTTCAATTAGGTGCCTCGACTACTTTTGGCCAGCATGGCCATCATCAGGAGAAAAAAAAATCCCTGCTTGTTAGTAGCAGTGAACTACAGGAGTAAATGACTGTCTTTGAAAAAAATTGAACGTTTTAGTTTTCATTTGTTTTTTTATAGTTAATTTTGGCCAGTCCTTGTATTGGTCAAATGGTCTTTTTCAAGTTTTTTTTAAGACAAAGTCTGGGAGATTACTGAGTTTTTGGGGATGTGTGTGTGTTAAGTGTATGTCATCTTTTAGTTTTTTTTGGGAGTGTGTGAGATATATATATATATATATATATATATATATATATATATATATATATATATATATATATGGTGGACTCTCCCATCGTATTCCATGTATCAGGGTCAAGCAACTCAGTTCCTAGGAATCAACAGCATAGACATCAGCACATGAGATTTGATTATAGTGGGTGAAGGTTTCGTGCAGGACCATGCACACTTTTTGAAGGGCCAAATACAGAAACCTGGTGCTATAATGCCACAAGGTCACCAAAACGACCATCTGCAGGTTTTGAGTTCAGAGTTGTCCTTCTCCTAGACCAGTTGCCATCCAAGGCTATAGAACCCAGTCTGTCCTGCTATTTACCCATAGTTGGAGCTAGAAGAGGAGGATTAATAATACCAAGGGTATTAGCATGTAAGTGACCGTAATGGATTCAACTGGAATTTGGGTATGTGTATGTTTTGGCAGCAATCCCTCTTTTATACAATTTTCATTAAAAATGACTGACAAATTTGCTGCCTAAATACAAAATTATTAGATTACATGACCCAGCAGCCAACAAGGAAAGTAACCACAGTACCTTGTCAGCCATTTTTAATTAAACTAGCATATATAGAGTGTGATGGATAATTTTATATTTTAAATTTCGTGCAGGAGCATTGTTTATTTTTTATTTTGTCGACCACATAGTATAGTTGGGTCAGTTGGTCACCATCTGTGAGAAAAAGAGCACCATGATGCAATTCACTTTGCCAGAAATTTGCAAACAGCAGGCTGTACTGCTTGGCATTTGCATCGAAATCTCCACTGTGCAAAGGATTTGGAAAGAATTGGATGATTCTAATGGTGATTGCAAAGGTACAGCAGCTCATAAAACTCACTGTGATCGTTCTGATAAGAAAAGAATTCTCCAATTTGTTGGTGAGGGCCTCAGACTCAACATGGAAGCCTACATGAAGTGCCTTGAAGAGGTAGTGCTTCTTTGGGTCAAGAGGGTTGGCTGCTGGAAAACACTATGTCTAGCAACAGGACTCTGCACCATGTCACACATACAAGAGAATCCAGTCATGGCTGTCAGACAATTTCTGCAATCAGATTACCCCTTATATCTAGCCACCTAACTCCCCAGACTGCAACCTCCTTGATTATTATGTGTGGGGCACAGCTGAGTGAGAAACCAACAAAACTCTTTGTAACACCAAAGATGAACCAAAGGCAAGTACTATGGCAGCATTCACCACCTTAAACAAGGAGACCGCCCAGAGAAGTTGCAAGAGATTCCAAAGTCATCTAGATGTTGTGGTTAAAACCAATGGCAATTTTATTGAATAAATTTACTCTTTAATATTTTTGTGTAATTTTGGTAAATATATTTGTGAAAATGAGATTCCAGTGTTATTTTCATATTTATGTAATTTAAACCACAATTTATTCATTGCATATATATATATATATATATATATATATATATATATATATATATATATATATGTGTGTGTGTGTGTGTGTGTGTGTGTTTTATTATAAGGATTATAATAAAAACATTTTATATCACTACACAAAAGCTTTCATGTTTCAATACTATGATTGTACTTTTTCAGGCGATGTTTGGTAACTGGTGATAAAAATGATTTTTAGAGAAATTTAAAAACAAATTGTTACCTCTTTTTCTAAAGTTAAAGGTAGGGGGCCTAAGGCGAGAATTAAAAATAGACTTGTGGGTGTGTCTCAATTAACCAATTAAAAGCCAGATCTATGCTAAATGGAAAAATAAGGTCAGAAGATGGAGATGGGTGAGTTTATTTTTCACGTCACAATAAAGCAAAGTTTAGACATGTCAATCCTTAACGATTGTGAAGAATATGAAAGCAACAAATGTAACACGGATGTAGACAAATATGATGTTCTATTTGTTGAAATGGTGGTATATGCTGTCATAGATTTTGAGGACCTGGTATTGTTGAGCACTATTTAGCTTTTAGCAGCTCTTTTGTCAAGATCCTACTGTTTCCCACGGTATCAAGCACTCTTCTGGTATACCTGTGAACCTTTGCTGCCCCCCCCAATAATTGTGGATTTCCTCTTGGCAAAATAGATATTTTTCTCCACCCTCAGTGAGTTTGATTGATGAGTGCATACCATACACTGCATTTCAAACATGTTGGACTTGTCTGAGAGGTATAAAGTGCTCATGTTCCCACATTTCCATTGCCGACCACCTGATAGTTGTGTGATAACATGAAAATCTTAGGCGTGGCTGACCATCATTCACAGGAAATTTAATCAATATACAATATTTCTCTCCAGAATCTATTGTACATATCTGTAAGTCTACCATCTTGACCTCCTTAGAAACAAAGAAAAATCAGCAATATTATTGGTCCTGATCTTGCATCTCGTCTTCAATCATTTTCCCCTGCTATAAAGTTGCCTCCCTGTGTCTTTTCTATACATACTTTCATGGTAATTCTTCAGATGAGCTCTTCATTATGACACCTAGACTTTATGAATTTAAGCACGGTACTAGACTGGCAACAAGACCTTATCAATATACAGGGTGGGTATCCTTAAAGTCCTGACACACAGGAAATCTCATTAATTATATTTTTTTTTTACCTTCACAGATTAAACATAGTTTTGTAGAAAGAAGTCAGTTCTGACTTCTTTTTCTGAGATATGATAAAAGAGAAGGTGCACTCAATGAAAATCACAGATGCAACATACTAGATTGAACGCATAAAGAGTGAATGTGCTAAAAATGAAGAGTGAATGGGCAATGTGGAGTTATTGCATAGTGTTCACGTGAATCAACTTTTGCATCGCAAATGATAGAAATCATATTGAAGATGTTATTTGTTAACATTCCAGTTCAATAAAATTGTAACAGAGGTGGTGCAGACTATTTGCATATGAATGATACTGGGAAGGTATTAGCCAATACTCAGCATGGGTCTGAGACTGGGAGAGCTATATAACACCAGGTTTGGTTTGGTTTACAGCATATTAACCTCTTCAAAAATGTATTGATGGTAATAATTCTTTTTTTTTTTTTTTCCTGGTATTAAAGCCTATTTTTACACTTACATAATTAACCCCCAAACTGGGGTCAAAACACTATTTACCCATAGTTGGGACCCTAACAAGGTGCTACCACCCCGGGTCAGGGTAGACCTGGGAACACTAGCAACTAAGAGGTGGTTCCATGCTCCTCAAAACCTCCTGATCAGAGGCCTTGCTGTCGAACATAGTTTATCATCATACCCATGACGGTATATAACACCAGGGTTTTTCTCAGTCATGAGAGACACTCTCAACATATGGACATGTGAAAACCAAAGAAAAACACAAAATTGTTGTTGAAAATTTCATTTCTAAAAAAATATGCATTGTTGCCTATGTGTCAAGACTTTCAGGACACCCTGTACATCTGAGTTGGCTAGATGTAGCCATAAGTCCTATACTAAACTTCTTTTTTCACACTTCTCACTTGTGGAACTCTCTTCTGGCTCCATGTTTTCCAGCCAAATTTAATCTTCAAAAGTTTAAATGCAATGTCAATCACTATCTACAGTCCTCCCGATTACTCTTCTTCTGTACTCGCTCCTTAGTAATTTTCTAATTCTTCCGCACCCAGTAACCCCTTGTGTCTTAGTGGCTTTACTGCTTTGATTAATATATATCAAAAGAAAAACAAAACAGTTGATGGAACGAATGGAAAACTTACCGAAACCTAAAACGCTTACCCAGATCTCAAATAAAAACAACAATACTGAAAAAAAGAATGAGTAAGGCAAATTTATCTACTCAGTAAAGGAAAGTGCTCAAAGCCTAAAATGCCTAGACAAGTCAAAGAACACTTAACAAAATTAAAACCTACATAAAGATGGCTCTAGTTGTAACCAGAGTTTCACATGATCTTCAGACGAATGGAAATAAAAAGAAATAAGGGGCAAGCTTTATATAATGCGTGAATCACCCTAAAGCATCTTGGGGGGTAAAATAAATAAAAAAAACTTCAAACTTTCATATCACATTAATTATTTGGATTGAAAGAAGAACAAACTGTTGTGTTATGTATTGTCTCTGGATCCCAATGTTACTACATGAAACAGTATCAACGAAAAGGACCATTTCTTTTTTTTATTTATTTTATTAGGAGAGAGCGATGACAGCTTGGATTCTAAGAGGCTGTAGGAAGAATAACGTCACAGGTACGTATGTCGGTTCAACATCCCTCTGCAGGTGGTCTTAATCAGTTACTAACCCAGTTGTGGGAGGCATATAAATGCTTCAGAATTCTTGAGACCTTCTGTTGAATTTGAGCCATTTTGAACTTATATCCAAAACTCAGACAAAGGTAATCCATCACTATCAGAATGCCACATCCATGAGGCACTCCAGCCTTCACATTCTGTAACATTACCTCCCCTTATTCTTTTTCAAAATATATAGTATGTATTTTAAATAATTGACAATTGTGACTTCTAGGTTATTTGGTCATTTCTCACTATGATTGGCTTGGTTTGTTTTACGGCTTATCAACCCCAATGGGTTATTTAATGCCAACAAAATTTCCATTGCTGGTAATATTTTGATGTGTTGCTGTAATAATTGTTTTCAAAAAAAATATTGCTGGAAATTATTTTTTACAAAGTATTTCTAGTATTAAAACCTGTTTTTATACTTTCATAGTGCTTTTACCCCAGTTTTGGGGGTTAACTATTTGCCCATAACTGGGACCCTAACAGGTGCTACCACCCCGGGTCAGGGCGGACAAGGGAACACCAGCAATTAAGAGGTGGTTCTGTGCTCCTCAAAACCTCCTGATCAGAGGCCTTGCTGTTAGACGTAGTTTATCGTCTTACCCAGGACAGTCTCTGATTATGACTTCAAAACCAGCGCCATATACAAGAGTTGAAAGAAATTTTATACAGCATAGCAAAACATACATTTAAGCATGTGGTATAAATGCAAATAAACTTTTACATATATGCATAACAATGAAAATATGACAATTATTATTCCGCCAACACTTATATAAATGCATAAGGTGTAACGACCACCTCCAGTTTCTACCGAGTGATGGTCGCCCGAGTATCTCACAAAGCTGACTTCTTGAGTTGGGTCATTTCATGCAACTTATTCTAGTGGTGTGTCATTCTTTAAGACACCTGTTGCAGAAACACAAAATTCAATTATTTAAAGCTACACACATGGCTGTTACACAAAGAAAAACAGGCCATTAGTCTTTACAGTATCTGTCTATATTTCCGAGATGAGGTATTATGTACACTATTTACATTATTCGGACTATTGTCCTCATCTTTGTTACCTTATTTATCACCTTTCAGTATCTGTCTATATTTCTGAGATGAAGTATTATGTACACTATTTACATTATTCCGAATATTGTCCTCATCATTGTTGCCATATTTATCACCCTTCAGTATCTGTCTATATTTCTGAGATGAGGTATTATGTACACTATTTACATTATTCGGACTATTGTCCTCATCTTTGTTGCCATATTTATTACAAAGTTTCAGATGTTCTACGCTCCGGCCTTCTTCAGGTGGTCGGAATGTTGTTCTAGTTCCATGTGCCATGTTTTAATGGATGTCAGTTATCAGTTATCTCCGGTTAATTCCCCTCTTCAAGTTCTCCATTGCCTTAACCGGGTATTGATCTCTATAGTGTCACATCATTGTTGCCTTTAAGGTATGCTTGGGCATCAATATCAGGATTTGGCTCTCAACAATGACATGGTCCACCCCTAGATGAGTGGAAGTAAAACTTGTTCAGTCCTTGCATAGGTATCCATCCTAATTTAGTGCAATGGAAAGGTGCCATTCCAGATTTCAGATTCAAACATTCATTCCAATGTCTCATTCTTGCTACCATTGGTTAAAAAAAAAAAAAAAAAAAAAAAATCCTAGCTAAAAGGCCTCAGGGAAGAGGTGAAAATAGGAAGCAATCATTAGTCTACTTGATACCGTTATTTTATATGAGATAAAGTTATGTAAATAATCAGGTTCTCTGCAACAGTACAATGGTTGGTAAGTTATCGAATACTAAAATTCTGTCCTTGTACCGAACCTTGTTTACAAGTTTCTGGTAGCAATAAAAATAGATTTTTGGATGTTATAAAAAAAATGAATAAAAAATTCTTGTATACTAAAGTAGACAATTTTAATCTTATTAATATAAAGGGAAGATAAGTTGTCGCTTTCACTGTCGACATGAGGTGACATAATCCATAATCTTTCTCATGACAACAGAAGGCTGTTTGAAGAAAAAGAGGGACACAATGTTATTGTTTTGAGAGACCAGTTAGAAAACAAAAATAAATATATTTGCTTTGCAGTCATATACACAACAAAATCCAAAATTACCTCATGGGGGAGGAGGTGATCTATTTTAATTGACAAAACTATGTTAGTCTTATTCAAGCCCTGTGTAGGAACGGTAGAGTAAAGGATAGCAACTTAGATTGAGGAATTGGAGAGCCAACTTCAAATTCCAGCCAAATCCATTATATTCACTTACGTGCTAATACCCTTGGGAAAGGTATGAATCCTCTTCTCCCCCCCCAGCTATGGGTTCTATAGCGATATATGGCAACTGGTCCACAGCAGAAAGAAATGGCAACCTACTGCGAGAAAAAATCTGCCTCATCAGTCATATATCAAAAAGATACATAAGTGTGTATCACGCATGGCACATAATTGACTCACAAAGGAATATGTGTATAAAACATTTTTTTCTCGGAGAAAAGAAAAATTTAAGATTCAACACCCAAAATTTATCAAATCTGATAATTTTTAACAGCAAGTGGAAATTACTTAAAAGAAAAAAAAAATCTTCCAGTTTAGCGTACGAAACGTTTTTTTTTTTTCACATATAAACAAAAACTCAATCAATACAACTTAATTTTAATTTCTGCGGCCAGGAGTTTATAAAACGGAAGAAAATAAAAGAAAAAATAACATCTTAAATGCAATTCAATAATTTTTTTTCATATTTTCAACGCCTGGCGGTATTTTTAAAAGATGCGGTCCCAAGATGAATGTTTTGTTTACTCAGAGTATACAAGTTCAAAAACAAAACAAAAATCAAGCTTACAAATTCTATAGTCGTCGAAAATAGCGAAAATAAAAGAGAAAATCCTATACGAAAAAAAGCAAATTGAAGTAAAAAGCAAAAAAAGTTTTAAGTGAAAGTAGACAGTACTGTGTAGAGGTAAATGCTTTTTAGGGGTCGCAGGAAATCTAACTTTAATTATGGGCCACACCAAAAGAATAACAAACTATCAAAATAGTATTAAATGATGCTTATTCGGAAAATCACATTTGCGCTTTCGAGGGGAAAAATTATTCAAAAAGAATTTGAATTAATACGGCGTAACACATGGTACGAGAAATATTACGGAAGGCCAAAATTTCAATAAATTTCGTCTTTTTCGTTTATTAAGAAAAATTCGTTGTTTTGTTTAATTAGAATAAAAATAATTCTAAAAAAAAAAAAAAAAAAAATACTCGTTGAATGACACTTTTAACACACAATAATCTATTAAAAGTAAATAAACAAAAAAATATAATATTGGTGTGAAAAAGAAATATAATATTACCATTATGTTCATCCATACTTAAAATGGCCATTGATGAGGTTTCCAGTTTAGACACGTGAAAAAAAATTGCGATTTACAAATAAAACTGTAACTTCCAGTGGAAACGTACGTAAGAAGAAGTTGTCATTTTAAAGTATAAGTAAAATAAATCACAAATGACGTAAATAATTATTTAAATTAATTAGGAACAAGTGAATTTCTCTGTTTTTAAAGTAAAATTCATCTGTAGATTTTTATTTACGAGTGTAAAACCAAGAAATAAAAAAAATTCAATACGTTGTGGCAAATTAAAAAAATATATATATATATATATATATATATATATATATATATATATATATATATATATCACTCAAGTGAAATCGATTAAGAACTAATAAATAACCAATTTCAATTTCATTTTAACGCAAAATAAAAAATAAGATAGAAGCCGGTTTCGAGAAATGAAGAATTTTAAAAACAAATGTAGAAGAGAAAAAATGAAATTAAAATAAGAAATATATTTTAAAAAATCGAAAAAGAAACAAAAATAAGGAATAAAAAAAGAATGAAGTTTTTTTTTTTGTTTTTTTTCCTTCAACGTGTTAAAAATGGAAGGACAACTAAAAATATTAGCCGTCATGAACGACGTGTTGTTTAAAATTCCCCTTTCCCGTACACACCATAAGAATTAATTAAAAGAGAGAAATTAATTAAACTTTAAGCCGGTTAAAAATGAACGGAGAATCTGACGATCGAATTTTATTTATGTTTGTAATTTTAAAAGTTTGAGAAAGTTACAAATTGAAAAAAAAAGAAAAAAGGTCTTAGATTTTTTTTTCTTTGTAAAAAGGTAAAATTTTAAATATTTTACTTTTAATTTATGGAGTACTTTAATATACTTCTTTTTATGTAAATTATTTTTTAATCCACAGTATAAAAAAAAACTAAAAATTATTTCAAAAACAATTAAACCACATAAAAAGAAAAGACTAAAAAAATTAATAAATCAGGTAATTTTTTTTTAAATAAAGAAAAAGACAATTTTTATTTTTGTGAATGATTACAGAAAAAAATAAAAGACGATGAACGACAAATTTAAAAATATTTTTCAAGTATTAAAAAAATATAATACATGTTGGAAAATTAAATGAAAGGTGTGTTTTTTGGTTTTTTTTAAAAATGAGAATTGACGGAAAATAAATATTTTAAATTTTTTCTGTAATTTTGTACATTAGAATTTAAATTACGATATATTTGAAAAAATAAAGTTTAAAATAAAAAATATATTATTTTTTTTTTTAAATATTTAAAATTAAAAACAACAGGTTTTTTAAATGTTTTTGTAAGCATGTGTATTTTTTTATGTCGGATTGAAAATGTGAAGTAAGTGATCCGATCACATTTTAATGACAAATTTTATTATTATTAATTGAATTATTTTTTTTTAATTAAATAAATGGCAAAAAAATTAATTTAAAAAAAAAAAAAAGGCACAAAAAGTCCATCAATTAAGTTAATAAGACTTGATAAAAAAAAAACTAAAAAAAAAAAAAAAAAAAAAAAAAAAAAGCGAATATTAGAGAAAAAAATAAAATAAAAATAAATTAAAACTAAAAAGCTTGTAGCTTAAATTTTTCATTTGTTATTATTTTTTTAAATGAAAATATAAAAAAATAAACAAAGTAAAAAAAAAATCACAACTTGACGAAAATGACTTTTTTAAATCCCGGTAAGAGGTGAAAAAAAAAAAACAACAACAACAACAAAAAAAACACTAAAAGAGGGATAAACGGAAAAAAAAAAAAAAAAAGAAAATGTTTTTATTTACCTTGAAATTGTTCTTAAATCACCACCGTTTTCCGATGCGGAAAACCAAACTTCAAGCAGTTTTTCGGTACCTTCAAAAAACATGGTGCAAGATGTTGAAGATGAAGATGCTGAAGCCATCGACAAGAAAGGAAGAGAGGGAAAAAGAAAAAAAAAAAAAGATCGAAGCCTCGTTTTGATAAAAGTCGGGTTTAACTACAGCCAACAATCACCTGCTCTTCACTTGACAGCGCTTTGGAGAGCAAACACCTGACAGTCAAAAAAAAAAAAAAATAGAGAACTTTCAGGAAGTTTCTTAGCAGACCTTACACGGCAACTAAAGTGTGGTAAATGATAAACCCGTGCCGACAGTATGTAAATAATATCCAATGAACTACACAGCTTTTTCGTGATTCTTTTTTTTTTTTTTCTTCTTTTACTTTTCTCTGTGTTTTCTCCCACCATTGATACTCTCCTATTGGAGAATGGCATTCTTAAAGGGTGGAGTTTATATAAAGGCAGGAGGATTTTAAAACCAATCAAAATTAGATTTACAAATCCCTCCAAAAATAAATAAATAAAATAGAATAAAAACTTTTTTTTTTTTTTTTGTAAAACAATAAAAGAAATACAAAATAAAGGTGTTTGTTGGGTTTATTTACAGAGTAACAAAAAATCGGAGTTCTCTCCTGGACACATGTGAGTTATATAGCCTACTCACGTTGGAGAAGGAAAATTCTTCACGCTCAGGTTGCAAAGTATCCTTTTTTTTTTCTTTTTTTTTTTTTATCTCTAGCGGATAAATATGTTTTCAAATTAACAACTCTTGTATTCGACTCGTCCCGTTTAAAGTTTTTACATGGCTGTATTTTACTGAAGGAATTGTATAGTAATACATTCATTCAGTATCTTGATGATGAATTTGTTCGTATTTTCCGTGAGGAGTCGGGAGAATACGCGCAAGTTTTATTCTTAATCTTAAGCATAAGTAAGTAATTATTTTTCAAGTAGCTTAATCCACATCAGTGATTTAATTTAAATAAAAAAAAAAGATTGCTGCAGGCTGAATAATCACCCTAACAGTGTACTGTAAATTAGATGTGGAGTTTGATTTTTTTATGAGTTTTGCATGTGTTTTTTATGAACTTAGGTACTCTTTGCAAAAATCTTTCAACGAATTTCTCCTAAGTTTGCTAGGAATTACAATAATTTTAATTTATCCGTACTTTAATAAACTCGTGGTCCGAAGAGAAATGTGGTGACGTCAGTTGCCTTTTCCATCTATTTCGTCGTTGTTATCGTTTCATACATATCACGTTGAAACACAGGTTCCAGTACTGTCACCGAAGTTAAGCAATGTCGGGTCTGGTAAGTACCTAGATAGGTGATTGCTTGGAAATACCAGGTGTTGGACGCTTGGATGTGCAGGTGGTGTAATGAATAGCGACCCGGAATTGGAAATTGGAGTGCCGAGTTCCAATTACAGTCGGATTCGTTATATTCCCATACACGAAAATCCTTTGAAGAAAGGTATGAATCCATCGCTTCTCCCCAGGTATGGGTTAATTAGTAAAACTTGTATCAATCAATCATTATTATCTTAAAATTCTTACCATCTAAAATATTTATTGGCTTTAAATAACCTGAAAAGGGCTGAAAAGCCTTAATAAACAAATCAATCAATCAGTTCTTCTTTTTCGTAGTAATAGTAATTTTTCTCACTGGTTATGGGTTAAAGAGTTTAATATCAGGATAAAGTGTATGTAAACATTCAGATAATTTCTATGTAATTTACGTCCAGAAAAGAAGAAAATTATAAGAACACTAAAAAAATGAAATAAAACTTAACCGCAGTAACTTGTCTGTCGCATTTAACGAAACTTGTATAAAAGTGGGATTGTTACCTATTACACAATTATATATATATATATATATATATATATATATATATATATGTGTGTGTGTGTGTGTGTGTGTGTGGAAAGTTTCGACTAAACAATTTGCATTAACATTGGTAGAAATTTATAAAATCTATCTCTTAAGATAAGAAATTAGACTTCAAAAATCCATTGTTATATCTCTTTATATTATCAATGGAAATTTCCTTCCTAACCTTTTGTATACAATATATATATATATATATATATATATATATATATATATATATATATATATATATATATTAAATAAAAACAGACCATTTTAAGGTTCCATGTAATAAATTATTTCACCACAGTACTTTTAAAAGGACTGCGGATCATCAGACTTTACTTCCAAACAAAAATGAAAGAAAATTTACATTTTTTGACACATTTTAATACGGCCCGTCAAAAATGTGTAAATTATATTTTACATCAAAGCACTATGTTCAATCATATTTTATTGTTATAACTTGATATATATATATATATATTGATAATGATATTGGTCAGTATATATATATATATATATATATATATATATATATATATATATATATATATATATATGTATATAAATTTCAAGAGGATAGAATCCTGGTAGAGCTCAATGTCCAGGACAGAGCAAGAATATAATATACAAACACTAATATTCTATGGTTATAATTTATTACATAGGTCTGATGAATTGGATCGTGATTATATATATATATATATATATATATATATATATATATAACACTGTAAAGGATTTTCCTCGCAATAATGGACTCCTTCCTCGACATAAATGGCTGTAATTGGTTTATGTTAGAACTTTCAATTTTATGCCAGTACATAAGACACCACAATCATCTTGGGACCTCAGGTTTATAAATTTATTGAATTTGTTATACAACCGACAGTAGAAACTTAAAAAAGACATTTCTAACTTGTATAACACTTTTAATTTACGAATATGAATTTGAATATAAAATGAAAATTTTAATATATATATATATATATATATATATATATATATATATATATATATATATATATAGCCTGCTAGCGTCAGTGTGTGTCTAAACAATAATTTTGAAAAGGTGAAAGCTTTTCATTTGAGGTCAAGAAAATACGCCAAAATGGTTGCAGTATATGGGGAAAGAAGGAATCATTTTAAACTATCGTAGCGTCCCCGTTCATGTTCATGTTCATGGCGAACGCGTTATTACTTCGAGGCCTTTGCTTTTTCTTCGTTGTATCATCCCACTTTCTTCCACGCAACACTACAGGTATATTTAGTTTTTATAATCAACCACATTTCTCTTTTTTTGATTTTTTAAATGTTAGCATAAAACATTTCATAACATTTTTAATACTTTAATTTAATTTAATTTTTAGATAGTAAGTACATATCAAACTCGGCGATGTGACTACACACCTATTATATAAACCTGTGATCTGTCGGAGTTAGCTCCTCCTTAATTTCCAGATTGTCACTAGGGATATCTCTCCCCATACTATAAATGCTGGTCGACTTCTTGCCTCGATCTCTCTTTTCCTTCAGGCCTCATGCCGCATCTCACCTCGCGTGGAGGTGAGGTAAATCCTCTTTTGCATTTCTTCATTTCAGCGACTACAATGTAAGCTCTCTTATAAATTCGCGTCTTCTCGTTTGGTGTAGACAACATGAACATTATACACACATACACGTACGTACGAACATTCACCAAAGAACAAACGCCAATATTACACACACACAAACACACAAATGTTATTGTCCATTGTAAAATCGTTTTGTTTAAGACATATATTTGTTTATATATATATATATATATCGGTCTTATTTATCATCTTTATCTTCAGTTGGACTTAATTCAAGTCCGCCATTTTCTTGTATCTAGAGTAGACCTTCTTCGAGCAGGAAAAATAAACGCACGTGTTTTCTTTTCATCTTCACCACCCCCCGGTCCTCTACAGACCTTTTCGCCGATCAAAAGGTGGAGAAAGGAGGAGCGAAGGCCTCTGGTCACTGTGACCAGGGGGCTTGGACGGGTTATGTATTAAGTATGTCCATTTTTTTTGTCTGCCAACTGGACGCTGTTTGAGAACTTTCCTGCCTGCTCTTACTTCCGGTATTCCTGGCCCTTATTACTTTCGGCTACCACGGCTTCTTATCTTCTGGCGTTCTTGCTTTACTTTACTTCCGCCGTTTCTGAACGGCACATACTTCTGGCCACATCAGCTTTCTACTTCCGGCTTTCGTTCCTGCACTGTCCAGCACTTGCAACGGCCAACTGCTCCTACTACTTCTAGTATTTCTGGACCTGCTCATACAGTGGCTTCAACAGCCCCTTACTGCAGATTTTTCTTGACTAGCGCATTTAATGGCCACCGCAACTGTTTACTTCCGGCTATACATGGAGAGACCATTTTTGGCGTTCCGATTTCAACCTTACTTACTTGGTTTATTACAACGTCTGCACTGGATAGTACAGCTACTTCGGCCTATCTTCAACAGCTCATTGCGAATGCATTAATTTACTTATCAACTTCCGGCGTTTCCTGTCAACCTAACTCACCTGGTTTAGGAAGTTGCTTCATACTTATTGTGCGAATCTATTACGCACGAACATACATACATACATACATACAAAATTACAAATCACATACAACGCCAAGCATTCATTGGTTAATTAATCACCACTATGTTATTATAGACAATTTACAAATCGCAGTAATGCGACAATTTTGTAATCGCTCTATTTTTATGTAGTCGGTTTTGTGTACTTTTGGTAGAAGCGGATCACAGAAGCTTTCTTAAGTCTCCCCAAATCTCGCTCGATGATTGGTCGATGCCAACCAATCAGATCGTTTGCATATGAAGAATAATTCTTCCCGCGCAACGATTTGGAGCCTATAGTCACTTATTTAAACAAGAATTTTTCTTAAGCTAATTAGTGAGAATTTAGCTGCCAAACGAATCCACGACAGTTGAAACCATGCGACAACCTTCTCACTCACACACGCCACTCACATGCTGAACATACCTTGTACATACTCACATAAACTCTTTTTACACAGCAATATCTTTTAAGAACAATCATTAAAAGAGTGTCTCATGAACATTCTTCCAGTGAACTTTGGAACACTAAAATAACAGTTAAAGAGAGACAACTCTTGTTTATTTCAACCTTTTCTTACTTAAATGCATGTTTTCCTTCACACCATTGTTTGATATTGTACATCTTGTTAAATACATATTTTATGTGTAACAATGTCTTTGACTTATCCTTTTCTACGTCAGCCCTGTTTCCTAATCTAAAGTTAAATTAATGTGAAATCCGCTACAATATCGTCCAGAATTCAACCAATCTATTCCGTACACTTTGGTTAAATACTACGGAAGGTTCATTGTTGGACTTAACCCGCAACTAATCGACGCTTTCCCCGGATATTTAAACTGAACTTCCGAACTTTGGATTTTCCGGTCAACTTAATGGGACTCTATTTTTAACATTTAGTCAGAGTTATATTATCTTTGATTTTCTTTCCGGTCAGTATTCCTCCGTTTACTTGATTCATTGTTTGTTCATGATTCTTTTTGGTTCGCCACCCTGGGTATGACGATAAACTACATCCGGCAGCAAGGCCTCTGATCAGGAGGTTTTGAAGAGCGTGGAACCACCTCTTAATTGTTGTAGTTCCCAGGTCTACTGGAGTGGTAGCATCTGTTAGGGTCCCAGCTATGGGCAAATAGTTAACTCCAAAACTGGGATCAAAACACTATGAAAGTGTAAAATTAACTTTTAGTACCAGCAATATATTTTTGTAAAAAAATTATTACTAGCAATACATTTTTGAAAAAAATATTACCAGAAAAACGTTTTTAAAAAACAATATTACCAGCAATAAAAATCTCGTCGGAATTAAATAACCCATTGAGTTTGATATGACATAAAACAAAACAAACCAAACCAAACCAATATATACTGCGATAGATAGATAGATAGATAGATAGATAAAAATATTACCAGCAATAAAAATCTTGTCGGCATTACATAACCCATTGAGGTTGATATGCCGTAAAACAAAATAAACCAAACCAGACTCTCGACAAAAAAACCCTTTACAAAAATACACGAATGAAACCTGATCTACTAAATGATTTCTTACAAAGAATACATATTCTATTTATATGAACCTATCGTCAATCTTGTCGGCATTAAATAACCCATTGAGGTGTTGATATTCTGTAAAACCAAAGCAAACCAAATTTTCGGTTCGTTAAACCAAAAATCTATTATTGTAAATTTTGTAAATAAATTTTGTATTAAAGTTTGTCTGTTTTGTTGTCTTCTTGTTGACCTGTCAGATTTACGTCATTTCTTTTTAAATATTTGCGTGCTTTCTGTGACTCATCTTTATTTGGGCGCACAGGCCATATCCTATATTATATCACTCCCCCTCCTCCCAGGGGGTCTGCAACAAAACTAACAATGGGTGGGCACGAGTTAATGTCTCCAAATGAAAACTATGGCATTAAATATGCGACAGATTCGTGAATGTCTTTGCAGTAATATGCAAAATTGTATATTTAAAATCGCTGATGTTTTGAGTAAATTCAAATAGCTTTGAATTTGTACCCAACTAAAAGCAGATACATACAAGCATTTGCAACAGGTAGTAGTCAGTCAACTCAAAAATGACAGCTGTGTCCGTCACACGTAGTGTTTGCTGTGCGACTTTGCATTTACTTGTGAGATTTACTCCTGTCTTGTTACTAAGACTAATAGGTTCCATAAGGTTAAATTGGCAGCTGATCTAAAAAAATGTCCTATAGTGTGTTGTTAACTGGGGCAAGGAAGGGCCTGTTAATTTAAACGCCTCCAAAACGAAACTGCTCTCTATTAATCGTTTGAGTGACTCCTTTCTGCTTCCATCATCATGGCTAATGTTAACCTTCAGGAGAGTGTCTCGTTCCGATTTCTCGGACTAACATTTTCCACTAACATGAAGTGGAAAGATTATATTGAATCAGTTGTCTGGTCTGCTGCGAGAAAAGTTGGTTCTTTGTGTCATGCTTACCAGAATCTATCTTCTTCATCATCATCAGCATCTCTTGACTTTTGTAATCGTAGTGGGGATCGGAATGCAAAAGCCACACTAAATCTCTCCCCACCCCCACAACTGTTTATCAACGGCAGCCATCAGCCATCAGCCATCAGCAATTCTAGTGCAGTCATACCTGTCCATTGTTTGACATTGTCCAGCCAGTTTTTGCGTTGGCATCCTCTCTTACGTCCACCTTCAATGGTGCCTTGCATGATGCTTTTGTACAGGCAATAGTGCCTTTTAATGATAGATAGGTAGATAGATAGACACAGAACAGACACGGATAGATAGATAGATAGATAGATAGATAGATAGATAGATAGATAGATATCATCATTATCATCATCCGCGTGACTTTTGTAATCTTACGGTGGATCCGAATGCAGAAACCACACTCTTTTCCGCAACGGCCTATCAACGGCAGCCATCAGCAATTCTGGTATAATTATACCTGTCTATTTTTTGACATTCTCCAGCCAGTTTTTGCATTGGCGTTCTCTCCTACGTCCACCTTCAATGGTGCCTTCATGGATGCTCTTGCAAACAGGCAAACGTGCCTTGCAATGATAGATAGATAGATAGATAGATAGATAGATAGATAGATAGATGAATAGACGCGGATAGATAGAACGAATAGATAGATAGATAGATAGAAATAGATAGAATATGATAATAGATATGACTGAATATATATATATATATATATATATATATATATATATATATATATATATATATATATATATAGAGAAGAGAGAGAGAGAGAGATATCATCATCATCATCATCATCATCATCATCATCCCCTTGACTTTTGTAATCGTTTGGCGGATTCGAATGCAAAAGCCACACTAAATCTCCCCCCACAACTGTTTATCAACGGCAGCTATCAGCCATCAGCAATTCTGGTGCAGTCATACCTGTCCATTGTTTGACATTGTCCAGCCAGTTTTGCGTTGGCATCCTCTCTTACGTCCACCTTTAACAGTGCCTTGCATGGTGCTATTGCACAGGATGTCGTGCCTTGTAAAGTGTCCATTTATAAGTCTACCATTTGTCAATGCTTAGAATATGACCATTTCATATGGTCTGGTGCTCCTGGAACATATTTAGAGATCCTTTATAAAATCCAAAGAAGAATCTCGACTACAGCTTCCCTGTGCTTTTTCGATAAATAATTTCATGGTAATTGTTCTGATGAACTTTCCTGTATGGTACTTAGACTTTATGAATTTAAACGCAGTACTAGATTGGCGGCAAGCTCTCATCATTTTACTGTTAAAATGGATAACTGCAACCGTAAGTTCTAACAGTTTCTTTTCTCAAACTTCTTGGTTGTGGAACTCTCTTCCGGCTTCTTGCCTTATGGTCAAGTATTGAAGGTGGCTTCCTACCTGAATTTTATTTACCGAGTGTAGAATGTCAACATCTTGATTATGTCATTATTTTTCTCTTCCAGTTAGATGCGCTATCCATTTTAGTTGTTGCTGCTCTTGGTAGTCCCCGAGTTATGTGTGTTTTTTTGTTATTTGATACAGTTCTTTCTTTGTGAATCGGTCGCGTCATTTCACAATGTTCAAAGAAGAATGATCTTTGCCAAGACCCTAACGCTTCACTCAATCAAAGTCATTTTTAACAATTGATCTTAGAAAGTGCTTGTATACAGATGATAGTTTAGATATTTCTGAACGGGTTTGGCGCCATGCAAGACATCCATATCAAAATCTCGATCCGACGAGGCTATTTACGAGACATGACTCAAGTTATCTGGTTGATGTTTTGGTTATGTAGCAAGTGGCGGTGTTTGGCGAAACTAACTTTGGCGCATCCTATTCTATGTTTTTCTGATAGGTCTCTTGATTCCTTGGGAAACATAGGGCTGCAACAACACCTCTCCATTGGACACGGTTCTGGGCGATCCTCTTCGGTTCGGCCCATGTCGTGCCGGCTACCTTCACCTCTTCGTCAACACTTCAGCGCCAAGTCTGTTTTGGTCGACCCACTTTTCGCTTCCCTTATGGATTCCAGTCAAGGGCCTGCCTGGTGATACTAGAAACATGCTTGCGAAGTCTGTGACCGATCCATCCTCATTTGCGTTTCTTGATGTCAATCTCGATTGGGGCCTGTCTGGTCCTGTCCCACAGTTGGTCGTTGTAGACGACTTCCGGCCACCTGATATTAAGGATATTCCTGAGACATCGGCTGGTAAATGTCTTAAATTTGTGGGTGTTGGTCTTGGTTACCCACCAGGTTTCTGAGCCGTAAAATAGGACCAACTTGACGTTGGGGTTGAAGATCCGGATCTTGTTGTAAAGTGAGGAGGGATGTTGATCGCTAGATTGTTTCTGACAGATGAGTGATATGAAATATCTGAATCAAATATGCCGATAGAATTCGTGATAATCACTTTAAAGTTTTTATTTATTTGTTGACGTTTCGTTCACGTGAGCATTATCAAAATGTAACGGAAAATATCTAGGGAAAAGTCGTTACCATGTCAACCCAGCTACATGAAAAAAATGCTGTACTTAATTTGACAAATTTTAACAGTATCGTTTATATCTCTGAGATAAGGTATTATGATTACCTACATTATTTAAATTATTCGGACTGTTATCCTCATCTTTATTGCCATATTCACAACGTTTCGGCCTCTATATCTCTGAGATGAGATATTATGATTACTTGCATTATTTACATTATTCGGACTGTTATCCTCATCTTCATTGCCATATTGACAATGTTTCGGCTAATAAGATTTTAAAATAAATATCTATAAACAAATCATTGAGAATTTTTGTCTACATTGCTTTGTACTATTGTCCTCATCTTTGTTGTTGTTATCCCAACGTTTCGGTAATTTACTCTCCGGCCTTCATCAGGTTTATATCGATCTGGCAAATCCTTATTTAATCTCCAAACGTAAACTGTTCTCGTCCCACTTCTCAATAGTCCGAATATAAATAGCGTAAATAAATCATTGAGATATATTAAAAATAAAATGTAAATATGGTAATTTGATATCGGAAAATAAAATCAATAAACAAAATTATGTACTCGTGTATCATGCGACTTTTGAAGATCTAATTTTGAAGCTAATTTTAAGTGGGTAGCATCATACATCATACTTATTATAAAACCCAGGTTGTGTGTGTGTGTGTCTGTTCGTTTATATATTGGATCGGATTTCCTACATTTTTCAACCGATTTCAACAAAACTTCACAGGACTACGTAAAATTACCTTGCGGTGGTTCTGACAGCACCAAAAATTGGAAAAACACAATTGTTTTTGCAAGAAATCAATTTGAAAACACGATTAAGTGGCATCGCTGTTTCGAGAATGAAAGGGGTCAACTCATATCGAGTTATACTTATAAAACCCAGGTTATTTGTGTTTGTGTGTGTGTGTGTTCGTTTATATATGGGATCGGATTTCCTACATTTTTCAACCGATTTTTTTTTGGCAGGTAGTATTTCTTATTGTCTTGTACACTTTTTTCTTTATTTTTACATTCAGAATGCTTTAAAAAATCGGTAAACTCATAACGATTGAAAACAATGTTTTTGTTTGGGTTTGACCAATTCGTAAAAAAAAATGCAAAAAAAAAAACAAAAAACTAATTAAGACAACCTTGTCCGTCAACCTTAAACAATAATCTTTGTCAATTTTATTTTTCAGTCTTTATGATGGTCGATACTTGATCTATCTCTTACTGTTACATCCCCGGGCAACGCCGGGATCTACTGCTAGTGTGATATAAATTAGTGTATGTACTGCTGACCCTGGCTACGCCGTTGACCAAACTATATATCCATTTGCTGTAGTCAAATTAGCTTCAAAATTAGGTCATCAAAGGTCGCATGTTACACGAATATGTACGGTAGATAGATAATAAACAGATTGTAATAGATAGATAGATAATGAACAGACTGTTATAGATAGATAGAAACCTGATATAATCACCTATCATCCGAGTTCTGAAACCTAATTTTGAAGCTAATTTTAAGGAGGTTGCATCATACACGAGATATAAAATTAGCGTATGTATTGCTGGTCCTGGCTATGCCGTTACTTTAGTCAAAAAGTACAGCTGTCTTTAAAATAAACATGATTTTGATAAAACTGATGTTTTATTTAACTGTATCCAATAATAATGCATGTAATAGTCACAAATTACTATCGTATTATAAAATACAAACATAGCGAATATGAATCTTTTCCATTGTTTACGTTTATAAGATGTTTAGCTGTTTCTCGTTCGGTTGTTTATGGCTGTACGCGTTTACGCAACTAGTATAGCTTTACTAACGATACTTTTATCATTCTCTTTTATTTTTTTTTAACTTAGTTAACTAGAAGATGGGATAAAGAGATAGAGGAAAAGAGGTTAGTCTCTATTGTAATTTGGTCTCTCAAAAAAGCAACTAGCGTTATACACGAGATACATGATAAAATCATTTTTATAAGTGAAAATTTTAGAGTCACACGATACGCGAGATCACGTGTTACACGAGTATATACGGTATTTTAAAATTATATTAACGTTTTTAAATACCTGGATTGTCGTGGTAACGAAGTTTACGTAGATTTTTTTTTCAGATATATTTTGAAGATGCTCGGATGAAAGGAGCGAAGCGTCAACAAGGAACTAAAAAAAAAAACTACATTGTTCCGGCTATTGTCTGCATCTTTGTTGTCATGTTTACGACATTTCGACCATTGTACGCTCCGGTCTTCTTCAGGAGACTAGAATTTCGAAACGAACCCTTTATTTCGTCCACCTGGGTAGATTGTTCTACTTCTACGTGCTATGCCTCTTCCGGATAAATCAGTTTCAGTTATCTCCTTTTAGCAACTCAACTCTCCAATTTTTTTGTTCATCTCAGTTGTGGCCAGTTATTGAACTCACAACCCTTTGGGTCAAGGTAAAAAAAAAAAAAGAATCCCTAAACTTGTCTTTACATATTCCATTCTATATAATTTTCGAGTTGTTTTGAATATGATTATATATATATATATATATATATATATATATATATATATATATATATATATATATATATATATATATGTAAGCAAATATATGGATATAGATCCGACAGTATGAAGAAAAATATATGGAAAAAACAAACAAAAATCCTAATATGCAATTATGCTGTTTTAATGTTAATATAATGTTAACGTCGGAAGTTTCGGTCTAGTAGACCATCTTCAGGACATATTCATAAAACATAATTAACATTAGACTATATTTAATTCAACATAAAAAGATGATGGACATAAGAGTAAGACTAATCAAAACAGATAACTGAAATTTTTCAAGATCAGCGTTCCGTTTCAATATGATCACGTGGGCGTCACGTGGGCGTCACGTGGGCGTCAGGTGGGCGTCACGTGGGCGTCACGTGGGCGATGTTGTGAAAACGTATTCCTAAAATACAGTATTTTGAATGAAAAACGAAAAGAATTTTATTTTGATCTAAAATTTATATGTACGTTTGTCGAGCATTAATCTTGCTAGAAAAGGGGAAATATTAAAGAAGCCAGGTCTAGTGTTCACCGTGCGTGAGATAGATATTATGCCTGCTTCATAAATCCGCCTAAGATTTTTATTATGAATATATTTTAAAATCTTCACAGAATCAAAATCGAAATTATGATCAGATTTAGTTGTGTGTACAACTAAAGCATTGTTTTATGAATATGTCCTGAAGATGGTCTACTAGACCGAAACGTCCGACGTTGACATTATATTAACATTAAAACAGCATAATTGCATATTAGGATTTTTGTTTGTTTTTTTTCCGTATATTTTTCTTATATATATATATATATATATATATATATATATATATATATATATATATATATATATATCAGACATTTCTCTCATATCGTCGACCTGCCGTTTCCTGTCCCAGCGCTGCGAAAAACATAGTATTCGTGGCGTCGTCATCTTGTTTGTGATCCCCCCCCTATCTTCACGGCCATCGCATGTCGAGATCAGCAAGCTGGGAGGTAACCTGACCCTACGTGGATTTCTCCCCGTGGTCGTTTTGATTCCGTTGAGAATTCAGATGTGAAAATCTCGCAGCTGTGGCAACTTCTTTGTCTCTGTTGCAAAGCAATTTCACAGCACAAATCAACAAACTCCCGTCCTGAGTATGACGATAAATTACATCCGACAGCAAGGCTTCTGATCGTGAGGTTTGGAGGAGCGTAGAATCACTTCTTAATTGCTCTTGTTCCCAGGCCTACCCTGACTCAGGGCGGTAGCACCTGTTAGGGTCCCAGCTCTGGGCAAATAGTGAACTCCCAAATTCGGCTCTACAGCATGACAATATAAAAATACATTAGAAAAAAATCACTAGCAATACATTTTCATAAAATAAATATCATCAATACATTATTGGAAAAAAATTATCGACAATAACAAAAATTCTAATATGAGCTCCGGTAAAATGGTTACTGAGACATTAGGTTTTATAGGCCCCCGAAATTCATTCAGTGATGGCCCAGCGTGTAAAAGCGTTTGTTGAAGTAATTCACTGACTTGACCCAAAGAGTTGTGAGTTCAATACCTAGTCACAGCAGAGGTACAACAACTTGGAGAATTGAATTACGAAAGAAAATTGACGTGGAACTAGAACAATCTACCCCAGTGGACGAAATAAAGGGTTCGTTTCGAAATTCCATCGTATGTCACCTGAAGAAGGCCAGAGGGTACAACGGTCGAAACGTTGTGAATATGACAATAAAGATGAGTGCAACAGTCCGAACAGTGTAAACAGCAATACATTTATTAAAAAATTATTAAAGCTCACAAGAAAATTATATTTCGATATTAAATGACCCATAAGATGTTGATATGTTGTTAAACAAACCAACAAATACTGTTGATAATTAATAACGGTTTTAATGAAAACAGAGTGAAGACTTTATAAATATTTCTATGTAGTCCCGTTCTTTCGACCAAACATATATATTCTAGCAGTAAATTATAATGATTTGAGCGAACTTGGTTCTGTATTCACGTCTATATGGGCTTGTATCTGTGGGTTCATTAGCGGTAGAAGCAACAGCAACAGCTGGAAGAAGAACTGTTTTTACGTACTTATCTTGTCATCTCTCTCTGGTCGTGTTTCTTTTTTGTCTTTTGCCCGTCTAGTTTATATAAGGATATTTGCTTACACCTGGCTTTAACGTATTGCATGTTTTCCATAAGATATTCATGAACTTCTTTTGTCCAATAAGAGATGACCCTTTGGAATGCAGACAGTCTCCTCGGGAATTTTCGTAACCATATGAACGTTTGTGAGAACTTATAGTACTTTAAATAAGCATGCTAAGAATTCTTTTCTTGAATTTGGAAAATTTTAGAAGACAATGAATCTTTGTCCTATTGATTCGTAGGTTTGGTTTGGTTTATTTTGTTTTACGATATATCAACCTCAATGGGTTATTTAATGCCGACAACATTTTTAGGATAGATTCGTATGAATAGAATATGTATTCTTTGGTTTAGATTGGTTTGTTTTATTTTGTTTAACGGCATATCAACCTCAATGGGTTATTTAATGCCGACAACATTTTTAGGATAGATTCGTATGAATAGAATATGTATTCTTTGGTTTAGATTGGTTTGTTTTATTTTGTTTAACGGCATATCAACCTCAATGGGTTATTTAATGCCGACAACATTTTTAGGATAGATTCATATGAATAGAATATGTATTCTTTGGTTTAGATTGATTTGGTTTATTTTGTTTTATGGCATATCAACCTCAATGGGTTATTTAATGACGACAACATTTTTAGGATAGATTCGTATGAATAGAATATGTATTCTTTGGTTTAGATTGGTTTGGTTTATTTTGTTTAACGGCATATCAACCTCAATGGGTTATTTAATGCTGACAAATTTTTTTATTGCTGGTAATATTTTGTTTTGTCAAGAATCTGTTTCTGGTAATATATTTCCTTCAAAATTGTATTGCTGGTAATAATTTTTTTCAAAAAAAGTATTGCTGGTAATAGTAATATTATTTTTTCAAAAATGTATAGCTGATAATAATATTTTTTCAAAAAACGTATAGCTGGTAATATTATTTTTTCAAAAACGTATTCTCAGAGGTCTTGCCGTTGGACGTAGTTTATTGTCATACTCAGGAAATGGATGTAGTTTACCGTCATACCCAGGACGCAAATGTAGTCTGGGTGTTAACTATTTGCCCATAGCTGGGACCTTAACACGTGCTACCAACCCTGCTCAGGGTGGACCTGGGAACACCAGCAATTAAGAGGTGGTTCCACGCTTCTCAAAACCTCCTGATCAGAGGCCTTGCTGTTGGACGTAGTTTAACGTCTTACCCAGGACGCCGCTTCGTAGGTAATAGGGTAGGTATGAGGGTGATAACTTTGGTTCCACCTTTTATTGCATGAGGGCATGTAACAAGGTGGTAACCCTAGTTCAGTGTTTTATTACATATAGGGATGTATCGTCCTAATTAACAAACGTACGTGGCAATTAAAATATATATTAAGAGTCCACTGACATGCAACACAGTTCAATGCAAAAGGCAGCCGAATGACAAGGATAAAACGGCCCCAAAAAGTGTCTTCCAATTGTGGAATTCCAATCAGTTCGTTTTATTCACCTTTGGGAAAGATATGAATCCATCTCCTCTCCCAACTATGGGTTAACTAGTAAGACTTATGTCTAAAAAAAATATTCCCTAAATATAGTTAATATTCACTGTCTCCAGCAAATAGTGATTTTCTAGGCATAGCTTAGATGTAGCAAAATGGAAAGATGGGAGCACACAGTGAGAATCGAACACACTACAGAGTCTTAATTGTTCCAGCGAGACAAGCTTGCTAACCATTACACCGCCTCGTAATTCGGTTCAGCTTGTATTAATTTGAATTTGTTCACTAGTGGGCAATTTTTACTGTGTTGAACGTGGCGTCTCCGAAGGACTGTATCAGGTTTCGACAACTATGTGGAGAGTAAGGTTCCTCGCGAAGTCCTACGTTGGAATGGTAGAGACCTTTCGCGTGGCGTTGCGTTCATTGCACTGCAGAATAGGGTTCGAATAGCACCCAGAGACTCTGGGAGGAGGCTTTCCCCAGTCAGTGATTGGGCACATTCGATTCGCCGAAGCCAACTGAATAGCTTTCCAAATAATGCCGTTGTATTTTTCGAACTGCCATCTTGTCTGTGGAGGAATTGCCTAAGTTGTTCTGATATGAACAATGTTCTTCGGTCTGAATGAATATATGTTGGGGCTCCATAAAGGGCAAACAAGGAGCGAAGACACTTTATCACTGAGCTTGTGGATGTATCTGGGCAAGGATATACAAACGGGAAGCGTGAATATCCATCGATTATAGTAAGCAGGTATTGGTTTCTAGGTTTCGATTCGAGGAGACCTTTGAAGTCCATATTTAGCATTTCGAAGGGTTACGATTTCATAGGCCAAGAACGAGAGTCCTTATAAAGGACTCTCGGTGTTGGCCCATTAAAATCGTAACTTGTATTCGGCGGGATGTCATAATCTTCTTGATCTCTTCAACAAAGAAATTGCGGCGTCGTACTGCCTTGGTATTTTAGTTATGCTTGAGTGGCAGGGTGTATTATGTAAGATTCGAAGATTGTTAGAACTTAGCACAACGCCACTAACTCTTCATAATGCGTCTATCGCTGTATTTTTATTTGCCATGACAGTATATAACATCGACGAAGAAGCAACAGAGCTCTTCCATCGTGCTATTTTTTCGTTTTTAATTTTACTTCTTGATTTGGAATTAAAACATAAATACAATAGATTTTTGTCTATATTTCTGAGATGAGGTATTAGGTACACTATTTACATTATTCGGACTATTGTCCTCATCTTTGTTGCCATATTTATCACCCTTCAGTATCTGTCTATATTCCTGAGATGACGTATTATGCACACTATTTACATTATTCGGACTGTTGTCTTCATCTTTGTTGCTATATTTATCACCCTTCAGTATCTGTCTATATTTCGGAATGAGGTATTATGTACACTATTTACATTATTCGGACTATTGTCTTCATCTTTGTTGCTATATTTATCACCCTTCAGTATCTGTCTATATTTCTGAGATGAGGTATTATGTACACTATTTACATTATTCGAGCTATTCTTTTCATCTTTGTTGCCATATTTATCACCTTCAGTATCTGTCTATATTTCTGAGATGGGGCATTATGTACACTATTTACATTATTCGGACTATCCTCATCTTTGTTGTCATATTTATCACCCTTCAGTATCTGTCTATATTTCTGAGATGAGGTATTATGCACACTATTTACATTATTCAGACTATTGTCCTCATCTTTGTTGCCATATTTACCACCCTTCAGTATCTGTCTATATTTCTGAGGTGAGGTATTATGTACACTATTTACATTATTCGGACTATTGTCCTCATCTTTGTTGCCATATTTACCACCCTTCAGTATCTGTCTATATTTCTGAGATGAGGTATTATGTACACTATTTACATTATTCGGACTATCCTCATCTTTGTTGTCATATTTATCACCCTTCAGTATCTGTCTATATTTCTGAGATGAGGTATTATGCACACTATTTACATTATTCGGACTGTTGTCTTCATCTTTCTTGCTATATTTATCACCCTTCAGTATCTGTCTATATTTCTGAGATGAGGTATTATGTACACTATTTACATTATTCGGACTATCCTCATCTTTGTTGTCATATTTATCACCCTTCAGTATTTGTCTATATTTCTGAGATGAGGTATTATATACTCTATTTACATTATTCGGACTATTGTCCTCATCTTTGTTGCCATATTTATCACCCTTCAGTATCTGTCTATATTTCTGAGATGAGGTATTATGTACACTATTTACATTATCCAGACTGTTGTCTTCATCTTTGTTGCTATATTTATCACCCTTCAGTATCTGTCTATATTTCGGAATGAGGTATTATGTACACTATTTACATTATTCGGACTATTGTCCTCATCATTGTTGACATATTTATCACCCTTCAGTATCTGTCTATATTTCTGAGGTGAGGTATTATGTACACTATTTACATTATTCGGACTATTGTCCTCATAATTGTGGCCTAATTATCACCCTTCAGTATCTTTCTATATTTCTGAGATGAGGTATTATGTACATTATTTAAATTGTTCGTACTATTGTCCTCATCTTTGTTGCCATATTTATCACCCTTCAGTATCTGCCTATATTTCTAAGAAGAGGTATTATGTACACTATTTACATTATTCGGACTATTGTCCTCATCTTTGTTGCCATATTTATCACCCTTCAGTATCTGTCTATATTTCTGAGATGAGGTATTATGTACACTATTTACATTATTCAGACTGTTGTCTTCATCTTTGTTGCTATATTTATCACCCTTCAGTATCTGTCTATATTTCTGAGATGAGGTATTATGTACTCTGTTTACATTATTCGGACTATTGTCCACATCTTTGTTGCCATATTTACCACCCTTCAGTATCTGTCTATATTCCTGAGATGAGGTATTATGTACACTATTTACATTATTCGGACTATTGTCCTCATCATTGTTGACATATTTATCACCCTTCAGTATCTGTCTATATTTCTGAGATGAGGTATTATGTACACTATTTACATTATTCGGACTATTGTCCTCATCCTTGTTGCCATATTTATCACCCTTCAGTATCTGTCTATATTCCTGAGATGAGGTATTATGTACACTATTTACATTATTCGGACTATTGTCCTCATCATTGTTGCCTATTTATCACCCTTCAGTATCTTTCTATATTTCTGAGATGAGGTATTATGTACACTATTTACATTACTCGGACTATTGTCCTCATCTTTGTTGCCATATTCACCACTCTTCAGTATCTGTCTATCTTTCTGAGATGAGGTATTATGTACATTATTTACATTGTTCGTACTATTGTCCTCATCTTTGTTGCCATATTTATCACCCTTCAGTATCTGTCTATATTTCTGAGATGTGGTATTATGTACTCTATTTACATTATTCAGACTATTGTCCTCCTCTTTGTTGCCATATTTATCACCCTTCAGTATCTGTCTATATTTCTGAGATGAGGTATTATGTACACTATTTACATTACTCAGACTATTGTCCTCATCTTTGTTGCCATATTTATCACCCTTCAGTATCTGTCTATATTTCTGAGATGAGGTATTATGTACACTATTTACATTATTCGGACTATTGTCCTCATCTTTGTTGCCATATTTATCATCCTTCAGTATCTGTCTATATTTATATATGAGGTATTATGTACACTATTTACATTATTCAGACTATTGTCCTCATCTTTGTTGCCATATTTATCATCCTTCAGTTTCTGTCTATATTTCTGAGATGAGGTATTATGTACACTATTTACAATATTCAGACTATTGTCCTCATCTTTGTTGCCATATTTAGTGTCCTTTAACCGTAAAAAGATAAAGATTGCGTTCGGTTATCAATGTCGATTTTACTGTCTTTAAAGTACAATCTTCCATGATTCTCTCACGTACATTCATATCTGCTCATGGCGTATACAAATGTAAACAAATGACATTACACAAATTGGTTAAAGGCCCGTCAGGCTATATGACGGTTCCGTATAGGATACAGGTTCGATTCCTGTCGGAGGACGAATATTTTCTATGAAGATTTCTCGAACATTCAGGCCTGTAAATGTTGCGAAGGTTACTGTTTATTATAAACAGAGCATTTACTTAAATATTTGTATCTATAAAAAGAATGTATAAACATAAAAATGTCTTAAACTAATTGTCGGACTTTGTCCATTTCATAATATATATGTATACACACACATATATATATGTATACATATATATATGTATGTATACATATATATACATGTACATGTATACATATATATATATATATATATATATGTATACATATATATGTATATATATATACAAACATACATATATATATATACAATGTGTGTATGTATACATATATATATATGACGAAGGGTATACATATATATATATATATATATATATATATGTATGTATACACATATATACATGAGCGTATACATATACATATATGCATGTATATATATATATATATATATATATATATATATATATATATAAAGTTTCAAATTAAAAATTATAATGTTTTATTTTTTGAATTATTTATTTTTATATACATATTTGATGATTTCAAATTGTCCTCAATTTTTCATCAGATGAAAAATTGAGGACTCGATGAAATATCAAATATATTATAAATAAATTTCATAAAATAAAACATTATATATTTATTTAAATTTTTATATATATACATATTAAAAAAGTATACGTGGCTTCTCATTAGCCCTATATATATATATATATATATATATATATATATATATATATATATATATATGTATGTATACATTCATACATGTATATAGAGATATGTATATATATATATATATACATATATATATATATATATATATATATATATATATGTATTTATACATACATACATTTATATAGAGATATGTATAAATATATATATATATATATATATATATATATATTATTGGACATGATATTGGAAGCCGACGAGTAATAGCGTCAAGTACTTGAACAGCGAAAACTGAATTCTCTTGCTGGTGATAATGAGAAAATCTGATAGGAAATATGAACTGATATAACCGGAACTGAATAAGTGTGTGGTTAAAAATATACGTATTAAGGATTTCGTTTAACCAGGACATGTTGTCGGGCCAAAATATTGTCTATGATATAACCGGCAAAGTTGTCGCGCCACAGTACTAAGGAAACAATTGGCTTTTAAGAAAAGGAATTCCTGGCTAGCCTCGTAGCGGAAGCAGTTGCATCCTCTGCTGCGCTAACGTGTGTGAGTGGGTCTGGGCCTGGTGTAAAAGCCATTTCCAATTGGAACTTTTACTGTAACAGAATATTGAGAATATAACTTTATAACCTCTTTAAGACTTTCTCATTGAACGCATGTTCTTCACGTTCATCGATAAAACCACATTGAAATCTCTTCTTTATTTGCGTGATGATTGACCAGCAATCACGGCCATATACGAGATTAGACATTACACAGTAGTTCAGCATTCTTAATGTTATGGTCCAGGTACTTGTACCACGGTGATGGTCCAAGGTAGAACCAATAAAGAAGAACTTGAGTACGGATATGGAATAACACAGATATCTTACAAACAGGAATATATACAGAGAAGTAGAAAGTGTTAGTACGAACAATCAGGTTTAGTAGAGAGAACAATGTAGTCTCGACCAGTATCACTATTCCAATGTCTTGCAGTAATTGTCTGAAAATCTCTCTGTTCGGACTGCCTCTGACTTTCAGACTGACTCCTGACGGACTTCACTCCAGACTTAAGACTGAACAGTATTTAGTCACCCCTCCCACGAGGGCATCAGGTGGCACAAGGCCGGTTTAACGTAGGATCTCCGAGCCCGTGGGCTCGGCAAAAAATATGCCCTTTGAACCCGTATAAACGGGTTCAGGGTCGGTTTACCTCCCCGAAAGAGACTCCGCCCTTCGGCGTAGCCTCGTTCGGGTTCCTCTCCGCCCGAAGACAGAGAGTTCAACCGATCAGCCCGTCAGCCGGTCGCCCGACTTCGGACTGAACGGTATTTAGTCTTCGGGATGAACTCACTGCTTCCTCTTGAGGCGCAGTATTTATTACGTATGGAATAGTCCATTATTTTATTATGGGTAAGGTCCCATAACACTTAATAATTTTCCTGTCTCTTAATACTTTGCTTATGTTCTGAAAGGCGCATTTGCTATCCCTCTGTCTTGTTCTGATTGTAAATATAAGTTTCCTTGTAGTTCGTATTTTGTGTCCAGGAAATTGCAACTTATATTAAGTTAAAAATAATTTATGCACCTTTCATTGAGGTTATGTTGATTTTTTTCTTTGTGTGTGTGTGTGTGTGTGTGTGTGTGTGTGTGTGTGTGTGTATGTGTGTACGCGTTTGCATGTGAACATGTGTAGAATGTTGTGGTTATTTTTCTTTTCATAATCGTCTCCTTTTACTTCTCTCTCTCTCTCTTTCTCCGTCTCTCTCTCTTTCTCCGTCTCTCTCTCTTTTTCGGACCTGAGTGTCAAAGATAGTGTAACATATAATATAAAGTCTTTTAGTAGAAAATACCGGAATCCTGCCACACATGAAAAAAAAAAAAATGTAATGGCTGCATTACACATGCAAGTTACATTGATCAAACCAAGGAAGTTAGACTTCAACGAATTTTGTTTCCGGAACGGCGATGAGAATGCATAGGTGTTGTATCTGTTTTTGGCAGTAAATATCCAAATTGAATAATTTACCGCCCATTCTTACACATTTTTATGTAGAAAGTATCATAATGAGACAGAGTCAGTGATAAACTTCATTATGCTATATTTTTATTGATATTACTTTTAGCACAAGTTGGCTGCAAAAAGAATGTAGGTTAATAAGTGTCTGACGGAAAACAATAAATTATTCTAGATTATATAACTGAGGGAAAAAATAATACAATACTATTTTCCTCTTGTTTTTGTCAGATTTTAATTGTCTTTCTGTAGTAATGATCTTTTGGCTGTGTTGGTTATAAGTAAGCACCGGTTCGCGCAAACTGATTCTTAAAATATAAAAACTTAACGAATTGCTTGTTGGATTATCCGAAAATAATCTTATATATTAATAGCCTATGGTCGCGGTAAAATGTTAGTTATATTACGATCGTGTGTGCACCTTGTGAAACTCTAACAGGCACACGCTCTTTACCACAACAATAAACAACAGTCAGCGGGGAAGAAAAAAAACAGAAAAAGTAAAAAATAAATAATGGTAGCTGTGTAGAAAAATAGGCAAGAGAGAGAGAGAGAGAGAGAGAGAGAGAGAGAGAGAGAGAGATATCTTTGGGACTGCAGTGATTCAGTTCGAATGTGGCTAATACTATCTTTCCCTTGTTTTGTTAGATTTTAATTGTCTTTCTGTAGTAATGTTTTTTTGGTCTGTGTTGGTTATAAGTAGATGTAGCAACCTACCAGTTCGCACCGGTTCGCGCAAACTGATTCTAAAAAGCTTATCGAACTGCTTGTTGGATTATCCGAAAATAATCTTATATATGTAGTGGGCCGTGGCGGTTACCACTTGTTGAGGGTTCATGGCGTGGCTGTTATGTTGTTAATAGAAATAAAGACGTAGAAGAAACGCAAGTAAGGTTCAGATACTCCTGCCCGCCGAGCCCAACTACACAACAAAAATGTTGGACTTTGATTAAGTCCAAAGAAGAAGGCAAGAAAGCAAACAAAACACAAGACCGATAATATATGTATATACAAATATATATTAATAACAAGTTACAATACATGGAAACAGTACAAAGGACGAAGTGTGTGTGAATATTCTGTATGTGCGTGCGTGTGTGAATATTCTGTATGTGCGTGCGTGCGTGTGTGAATATTGTGCTTAGCGTGTTTCCACGCTATCCCTTGTTAGCGCCTACATTTCGAGGTTGATAGCTGAAAATCCTGAAGGAAAAAAGAGTTTACCTCAAGGTGTCAGTGCACAGGCCTGAAGGAAAAAGAGATAGAGGCGAAGAGTCAGCGGCTATTTATAGCCAGGGAAGAGAGACCCCTGGTGAAAGGGTTAACGGAGTAAAGGAGGAGTTAACTCCGACATATATTAATAGCCGATATATAATAGCTAAATCTTCTTGGAATTAAAAATATGGCAAATCTTCTAGTCTTAAATTTGATAAGTCTTCCATTGGATCTTTGGGACTGCAGCGATTCAGTTCAAATATGGCTAAGAAACCATGACACAACTAATGACACTAGAGAGTCAAAAAGCATCATAATTCTGAACAGAAATATGATGAGAACAGAATATCAATCTGGAAATAGCTTAATAAATAAATGTCTTCTATTAAATTATCGAAATGGTTTAATTCTTTTTGATAGTATAAAGCGATTTGTTTCCATTCTCAGATTGAAAAAAAATAAGCAGAATAAGTACCTAAAGATAACCTGGCCTTATAGAACCAGTTCCTGGAAATTTGGGATGCCATTATTGGTTATAAGAGATGATAAAGGTGCTTGTGTCTCTGTGTGTGTATTTGTAGGATGTATAATATTGTTCTTGGTTTTCCCTTATATGATGTGTATCCGAAAAACATGCCGTTCTATGTATAACAATAGACTACATCCACGTCCTGGGTAAGACAATAAACTACATCCAACAGCAAGGCCTCTGATTAGGAGGCTTTGAAGAGAGTGGAACCACCTCTTAATTGCTGGTGTTCCCAGGTTCACCCTGACCCGGTGTGGTAACACCCGTTAGGGTCCCAGCTATGGGTAAATAGTTAACCCTCAAATTGGGGTCAAAACACTATGAAAGTGTAAAAATAGGTTTTAGTACCAGAAATACGTCGAAAAACGTTTTACCAGCAATAAATTTTTGAAGAAAAATTATTACCAGCAATACATTTTTGAAAAAAAATATTACCAGCAATAAAAATCATGTCGACATTATATTACGGTATATCAACCCATTGAGGTTGATATGCCGTAAAACGAAAAAAAAAAAAAAAAAAACAAATAGAAAAAACGTTATTTCATCTGAAGTACTATTTGAATATTAATGACCCTTCTGAGAACTATAGAAAATGCCCAAATATTTATTGTTTGCGGGGTTATTTGCATCTTATCTAGGAATGTGATTCAGTAATTCCCTTTTAGTATCCTGTTTCTTTGTATATCTCATTTTGAATATTTTTTCGAGTAGCATATTTTGAAATATCTTTTTAATATCCCAAAGCCTATATCACCCACCAAAATTTCCAGTTGATCACCATTTTCTGTTCAGTTGCTCTTTGCCTACCCAACAGTTGTTACCGGCCACTGGTGGGCGATATCACCCAGGTTGGAAACCCTGCTTTAAAGTCATTAATGGAAATCAATCCACGGCAAAAGTATTAGCAAAGATGTTAAAGAAATCACAATCCACCCTATGCCAACGATAAGTGAAAAGTTAACAATCAAGATGTTTGGGTTCCATTCTAGTTTTCTTTTTTCTGAAGATCTGATATTAAGCATTCTTCTCATGTATATATTTTAAGAGCTGCATTTTCATTTTTGATGCTTTTAAGATAATGTTTCTGACTGTGTATTGTTTGTCCATTCTAGCTTTTCCTGAAAATATGAGATTAATCATTTCCCAGATTTCTTATTGTTAGGATCAACCTTAAAATAAAAAATAAAAATAATTAAATGGGAGATAACTCCAAACTCAACATGGTTCACATCCCTTAGCGGATTTTTAATCTCCAAGCATTAGAGAGCTCATCTCGCTTCTTTTTTCTCTTCCTCGATCATAAGGAACTGAACTGCAATCACGTATATAATTTCAATCCACGTCGAATCCATCTGTAGATATCTATATCTATAATCCTCAAAATGTGTGTGTGTGTGTGTGTGTGTATGCATGTATGTGTGTGTGTGTGTGTGATCGGATGTTTATGCGTTTCCACAGTTTTCATCAGATTTTGATGAATTTTTTTTGTTTGATGGATAATTCTTCAGTGTCAATTTTGAGTTCAAATTGTTGGCGACAATGGCTCTCCACTACTTCCTGTCCATTATAACTCTCAGCAACGTTTTACTATTTACTATATGTTCTTATATATATCTCTATCTATAAAAGGCAGGATGTGTGTGTGTGTGTGTGTGTGTGTGTGTGTGTAACGAATGCACGGCCGCAATTTTCGATGGATTTGCACCAAAATTGACATGCACATGCTCCAAGTTAGCGAGAAGGTCAAGACCGACTTCACATTTCCCAACTCCCATCGATAGTGGAAATAATCGATTTTTTCATGCTTCTATGGCAGTTTTCATGTAGTTTTCGGCCATTTTCTACTGGCCAGAGTGAGAGCCAATAGCTGGCTGCCACGAATAGGCAGGAAGATTCTATTGGCCAGCGTGAGAGCCAACAGCTGACTGACACGAATGTTAACTAGCATGCAAAAAAAAATCGATAGCTGCATTCGTTACAAGTGGGAAAAATTTAGATCTGCATGGCACTTTACTCCAATTGGCTCATTCGCTTGCTTAGACTCGCACGCTGATTCTGATTCTGCAGAACTGGGTTGGGTGTGAAAAAGTATTTGTTGTTAACATTCTTTTTTCATTCGTTTTTTCCAGTTACGAGTCCTTTTTTAAAGCTGATCGTTTTGTGTTCATTTTGTTTAGTTCTTTTTTCGTAACAGATTTAATGTTTACTATAGAGCTCAGAAAAAATTCGCAGTGTGAGATAGGCAAGAAGTAAGGCATGTAGCAACATCAGCACGGCAAAAGGCACTCCTTTAAAGGCAAGGAAGGGCAAAAATATTTTAAGTCAAGTGATAGCGATTGCTGTATGAGTCGTACGATTTTTGAATCAAGCACGGGCAACGCCGGGACATGCTGCTAGTCTTTCATAAAAAATTTAATAAAAATAAATAGTTTAAATTATTACAATAATATTATTATTATACAGTTACCTTTTCAGGGTCACTCCCCTCAACTTCCATGTTAATAATATTGATTTTCGGCGGGGGGTGACTTTTAACTTAAACTGCTCCAATTGAAATGCAAAACTTCCCCGTAATGAAAGTCCCGCTTAAAGACAGGTTATTCTGCTAGTTCTTTGTAAATTTAATTCTGTTATGTTATGCGGAGTAGCTCTATATTTGTTGTGGTGTCCTTCCTTTAAAAAGTCTATGTTGGACTCTGCCGCCTACTATAAGATTAGTTAGAGAGAAGGCCTTGGTGGATCAGTCGACCACACTGTTCATTTCTGTCGAATTCTCTGCCTCGGCAGAGAGGAACTCGGACGAAGCTTTGCCGCGGGTCAAAGTGATTCAAAAGGAATATTTTTGGCCGAGCCTACGGGTTCGAAGTACCCACAATAAACCGGCCTTGTGCCACATACACCCTCGTGGTTCTGTTAAATATTATCAGTCAACTGTTCGCAACTGTCGAACTCTCTGCCTCGGCAGAGAGGAACCCAGCCGAGGCTTTGCCGCAGGGCAAAGTTTCGTCTGGGGAGGCAGACAGACCCTGAACACGTTTATACGGGTTCTACGGGAATATTTTTGGCCGAGTCTACGGCCTCGGAGAACCCCCGGTAAACTCGGTCTTGTGTCACATACATCCCTCGTGGGGTCGGCGTCTGTTAAATATTAACAGTCGAATAGCTTGAACGCTGGGTCAACCGACACACACTCACTAGTCGTGTAATACTCTTCTGTTGTATTTACTCTTTAATATATGATATATCTGTAACACTTGTTTTGTTATTTCTTAAACCATTTACTTGGTCACAACAATATTGTTATTTAACTTTCTAATCGTGTTAATCGCATATTATTTGACAACGAGGGACCATTTTCACATGACACTCTTTCTTGAGCCATTAAGATTAGTTCACATCCCTTAGCAGATTGATGACGAGATCATAGCATGTATATTTTTGAATGCCTGTTTCTGTCTGTGTATTGTCTGCCAATTCTAGGTTTTCCTGAAAATATGTGATGAATGATTTTCATTATTCGTTTATTTTGGGATAGCTGTTTCCGTTTGTGAAGGGTTTGACGTTCCTATTAAGTTGACTCAGAAGTAAGTTTCGTGTTGGGAAACCAATTGTAATGACGAATGGATCACCCGAACTAAATGTTCTTTAAATATAACAGGTTATGAAAAATCGGATAAAGACAACAATATTCCACGCAAAAAGTGAAGGATTGGCAAGGCTGAAACTCCCCAAACCGATCACAAAAGCTGAGCTCAGCGTAAGACAATTAATATGAATCTCGTGCAGTCGTCGATGAATTGTTTCATAAAAAGCAGTGGAACAATAAATGTACATTTATACCTCCAGCAGCTGTAACATGTCCATCAAACTTTGGTCGAAACCCGAGCTGTACTCCCAGATATTTAGATTGTTGTACAAGTTTGATTTTGGTTGAACCTAAATATCAGTCGTTTATTTTTGTGTCTAGAAACATATATGCTTCAGGAATCTTTTTTTCTTTTTATGTGCCATGTCCTTCCTCTCCACCCCCCTCTATCCCTTGCAGCTCTCAATAAGTTCTTTCCCTCAGCTTCCTCCTCCAGACCACGTTCTGTCATCCACTTGCTTAAGTCCGTCAGGTATGTCACGCTTTGTTTTCCATTGTCTCTCTTTCCCTCTATTCGACCCGTGAGTATCAGATTCTCCAGGCCCTCCTTATTATGTGTCCCAGAAACTTCAGCTGCCTCTTTCTGATATTGAATATAAGTCTCCATCTTGTTTGCAACCTAAAATCTTATTGTTGCTCACCCTCTCGGTCCATGATATCCTTAGCATTATTCTCTAGAATCACATCTCTGTCGCCTCGAGTATCTTTTTCATCTTTGAGGAAATCGTCCAACATTCGCTGATTCGTGAATAAGTAACATATAATTGAGTCTATAAGCGTTTACATATACATAAATATTGATCGTTTATATCTGAGCCTATTTGCTTTGAGAATAAGTAACATATATTTGAGTCTATAAGCATTTACATATACATAAATATTGATCGTTTATATCTGAGCCTATTTGCTTTGAGAATAAGTAACATGTATTTTCAACTATAAGCATTTACATATACATAAATATTAATCGTTTATATCTGAGTCTATTTACTTTGAGAATAAGTAACATATATTTGAGTCTATAAGCGTTTACATATAGATAAATATTGGTCGTTTATTCTTCATTCGGGAACAAATATTTGTGTCTATAAGCGTGTTGTGGACCCCCTAGAGTGGGGCGCAGTGTTATGTGGCTCGAGCGTCCAAATAAATATTAGGTTAAAAGAGGCCCACTAACATTTATAAATCAAAAACGTGGAATCTTCCAGGTGAAACAAAATGGACGACAGACGAAGATATTTAAGGTTAATACAAAATTTAATTACAATACAGACTATATAGAATCGTTGTAGCTTAGCATGTATGTCCGATGAAGATTTTGAAAGGGCAGGTCCAATTGCTGGTGCTGGCGTCGGATTGTTGCCCAGTGGTGACCCTCCCGTAATATTATAACCGTAGTGTCCGGGATAAGTTAATAGTGCCTAGAACGATATGGATGCTGCATGCAGGGACCGATATGTAGCCGGGGGCTGTAGTGAGCAGGTCCCTATACGCCGTCAACCAAGTAGGTTAGGTTGAAGTAAGTGATGCCGGAATCAGGTACCAGGGTGTAGCCGAAAGTAAGAGTCCATGGTAGCAGGAAGTAGCAAGGCCAAGAATGCTAGAAGTAAGAGTATGTGGTGGCCTGAAGGAGTAAAGGTTATGAATGCCGAAAGTTGTTGGAAAATAAGAATAAGTAGTGGCCTGACGTAATAAATGGCAATAGTTGTACTGGAAGTACTTTACTACTTCCAGTACAACTATTGCCATCTATTACTTCAAGAGTGCCGGAAGTAAAAGTACGCGAGAAGCCGGAAGTAAAAATAGAAGTAAAAGACCAACCTGCGTCCAGTTGGCGGACAAAAAAAAAATTGGAACGTAACTTAATGCATAACAAATATGTACTGTAAGGCACTACCCACTGATTGGTTATTTCTTGTTCAACTTGACGTCCATATTGTCTCGTTTTAATCTTGCCAATGTGACCTCCATCTTCTGGTTTTCTCCTTCTATATTTTGAATAGGAGCTATTCCTTTTGTTCAAATTTAAATTTATTTCAAATCAAAGGGAAAAAAATTTCAGTGTCGGATGCCCCCCAGGGGACCCCTTTGATTAAAATGAAATATACTTATCCAAGTACCCTGGGTAATGTAGTTTCAGAATATATATATGGCTATGAGAGTCTATCTCCAAAACCCTAGGAGGAGTTCGATAACAAACAGACAGACAGAGGCTACAACTTTATATATATAGATTTACAGAGAGGCTATCTTAAGCTTGAGATCCTACCAGGATTTATCAACGTTGGATACAATTTTAACAATATAAGATGCGCAGATGACACAGTGTTGATGGCAGACACACAAAGAACACTACAGGATCGCCTAAACATTATAGTAAAAGAAAGCGAGAAAAAAGGACTAACCTACAAATTCAAGAGGGCAGAAATTATGGTCATAAGCAAGAGGAAAAATCCAAGGTGTGGGTTCAAAATTACAGAAGGTTAATTTTTGTTGTCTAACATGAACTGAATAGCTACGCAAAAAATAGAAAAGGGCGTAAGACAAGGGTATATTTTCTCGCCAGACTTATTCAAAATCTACAGGGAAGTTATCCTAAGTGAGCGGGAGACCCTACCAGGATTTATTAAAGGTGAGCACAATTTTGATCATATAAGATACGCAGATAACAATGTGTTGATAGCTGGCACAGAATGGAAACTATAGGACGTCCTTAATAATCCAGTAAAGGAAAGTGGGAAGAAAGGACTAATTGCCAATTATAGAAAGGTGTTGTAATGGAATGCCCCACATTCCCTATCGCCTATGTGGACTGACTATATCAGTAGCTATATATAGTAAGCAGAGGATATACCTGGGAACTTGCTTCGGCAATTAGTTAGAGATTCGTTTTACGGGGTCTACGGGAATTTTTACCCGAGCCTACGGGCTCGGTTTTGCCCCGCATTAAAAAACGGCCTTGTGCCATATCCTTCCTGGCTCGCGGGTGGGGGGTGGGGGTTAAGGTAAATAACCTTGTTTCGGGAATTACTAGCCTGCCACCCGATTCCCTGTCTTTCAGTAGTGTATTCTCTTTTACAATAAACCTCTCTTCTTTCATCTACGCGCGTGTTGCTGTTCCTTCACTCGAGTACCACCTTTGTCTGTTTGTAAACTCTTTAATGATACAACAAAAGGCGATATGTATGGTTATCAGAAAGAGAAAGATCCCAAGATGTGAGCTACAAATTTTACAATGTCAACATCAAATAAACGAAGGCTAGAGATCCCAGAGCCATATTTTTAGAGCGATGTTTTAGAATGGCTAGAGGTGTGGAAATTCATTCATATTTTGTCTGTGCCCTAGGCTATTTGTGCGAAAACTAACGCAACGGCCTCGGTTTGGATTTGCTATGCACACATCCAACCCGGGTTTACGAGCACATTTTACAGACGCTAAAGTTTACATCTACTGTTGAGAAGACTTTTATGGCAGTTTGTCGGCTTTCCCGCGCTATCCAGCATATTACCTGTTATGATTTTTTTTTACCTGTACAGTTTTTCATTTTTAATCAATAAGCGTGGTTACTTATAAATAATATATAACTTCGAATGGTTAACTCTGAATTACGTCATTTCAAGAATGTACAAAACAGTCAACAGCTGTTTGATTGTCAGGGCGAATCTGTCACGTAATGTGATTCTCCATTTCTAATTCACAGACATTAAAATTTATTGACGTAAACCTCTCGTATACACACACAAACACACACATACATATATATCTATCTATCTCTCTCTCTCTATATATATATATATTGGGAGCAAGTATTCATCCAAACACGTTTGATTAAAAAGAATCGACAAGGTCTGTTTCATTTTTTATTTAATTTTTCCAATTTTCGGATAAAGTGTTGAGAGTCTTGTGCTCGAAGTTCTGGATAAAGTGTCCAAAGTTCATATTTTGTTATTTTTGTTCAAGTACTTTCGACTTTCGCAGTCATTATCAAGAACCGATGTAATGTCTGTGTGGTAGTTAGAATTCTTTTGTCTGCATCCTGTAATTCTTTAGGAAGCTGGACACTTAAAATGGTTTAGCGTGACGTCATATGTAACGGCGATCGGAAACGAGGCCGAACGAAAAACATGTGATTTTTTATTTTATATTCATTTTTTTTAACTACCAACAAATAAGTAATAAAAATGAAATAGACAGACCGAGTCGGGTTCTTTTTAATTAAATATGTGCCATGTGTCCTTGTGAATATGGCAATGAAGATGAGGAGAACAGTCCGAATAATGTAAATAATGTAAGTAATCATAATACCTCATCTCAGAGATATAGACAGCCATTATATCACTAGAAGCTAGTCACTGGATCTAACCAACATCTTTATCCACTGGGCCATGTGTCCTTGTGAATATGACAATGAAGATGAGGATAACAGTCCGAATAATGTAAATAATGTAAGTAATCATAATACCTCATCTCAGAGACATAGACAGATTTTTATGTCTTATTTTTTAGCAAATATTTTACTAAAATGTATTTGTATTGATAAGTCCACGGAAAAATTACTTTCCCATGGACGAAATGATCATCTGTATGAGATAAATTATTATTTTTTTTAGCTGGTACGCATGTCTGAGTTGATATCTATTTTGTTTTTTTTTTTTTAAATTATGAAACAGGGAAATTAATAACAATAATCTTAAATTGAGAAGTTTTACTAAAGAATAATCCTACCTTCGGCAGGAATCGAACCTGCATCTCATTTTTTACTTTTCCCACACACACACACACACACACATATATATATATATATATATATATATATATATATATATATATATATATATATATATATATATATATATATATCCTGAGATATAGTGTATCTGTAGAGGGGACAAGATGAATAAAAAGAAACAAGAGGAAAAACTATTCTTAGCCAACGCGTTTCGTCCACTGCGGAAGTTGACTAAGGCAACGTGTGATTTATTTTGCTGCACGCTTTTATATACAAAGGCGAGGATGCCAAGTACCTCTTCCATATCCAATGTCTTTTAAAGAAAACTGTTTACATTTGAGACCAAGGCAAATACGGAGAAGTTACAAATAGGATGAATAACCGTAGATCGGGGCTTTTCAAACTGTGGGTCCCTGCCTTTCTCTGTGTCGCGAGTTAAATAAAATGGGTCGAGGAAAAAGATAGAAAGAAAAAAAAATACGCAAGCGAGATCAAAGTACAGAATATAAACAACTCTAAACTAGTAAAAATACAGAGCAATAGATTTTTGGAAAAAAAATACCAGCAATACATTTGACTCTCGACAAAAACCCTCTTCACAAAAATACGTCAATAAAACCTGATCTAAAAAAAACTGACTTCTTACAGAGAATACATATTCTAATCATACAAAGTTATCCTAAAAATCTTGTCGGTATTAAATAACTCATTCAAAATAAACCAAACCAAACCAAACTCTCTCTATAAACCCTCTTTATAAAAATAAGTCAATAAAACCTTTTCTACAAACTGATTTCTTACAAAGAATACAAATTCTATTCATGTGAACCTATTCTAAAAATCTTATGTATATCAAATATGTGGTGCAGTTCAATTTATATTACAATGAATCATTCATACAAAAAGTAGATTAGTAAAGTTAATGATATAAAATGGTGAAATCTCTTCGCGAACCAAAATTTTAAAGTTGGATTAACCTACGAACCACTCGATGAATGTTATGATCCTTGTTTTTAATAACAACAAGCTGTATAAGGTGTTTTTTTTTAAATCTGCTAGTACTTTCAACTGTACGTACAGTCATCCTCAGGCATGGAAATTATTTTGTTTTTAGTAAATCCAGGTAGTATTAGAGACGAAATATTAAATGCGAATCGAAATATGTTTTTTTTTAGAAATGGATATTTATTGCATGAAAATACAATTATGGCACAAGGCCGAAAAAGGGGAGGGTTGAGGCTGGTCTTCACTATCTTATACCTAGCTAATCTGATTCACGAACCATTCACTCATTACAATTTACTCATTCACCGTAAGAACTCGTCCGTCGCCAATCAATCCTCCATACACCATAATACCACATTCTCTCAAGGGGGGGGGGGCTACAAAACGCGCCCCGTAATATAAAAATTTAATGATACTAAAAGATATATACAAAATTCTATGATAAAAAAAATGAGAGGGGAGGGAGATGAACCCAATAACAAACTAAACATAATCAAAAAGTAAACTAAACATAAGTAATGTTAGCAAGGCCCGTCCAACCCTCAAAAAAGGAATGGCCGCTGTATTCTGCCTGTTGGACAAAATCAAGAAGCTCTCTCGCTAAAGTAGTGGGAAGGGGAAAAATATCTACGGACATGAGAAATAAAAAGCTGACCCAGTCGAGATAAAAAGAGAGCCAAAAACAAACTGGGGAGGTTGGGAATCTCGACTTGGATCATAACCAAAGAGGCAGCCAGAGACAGGCCAGGAACAACACTTACATTAACAAAGTCTTGTCTAACCTAACTAAGGGGAGGGCTCCTCAGGAAACCACCCCGATGTGTCGTTGGTTGACCTAAAAGAGAAAATCAAGACTATCCCCGTTCAAACGAACCAAACTCACCTCAGTTACCCACCTTTCGCTGAAGACTGTCGAATGCAATCTTTTTATATCAGTTCTAACCTTCATCTTGAGCTGATGCTCAAAGAATCGGATTAGATCCTGATGAAAAAGACGGTTGCCTCACAAGACTTCCTCCTGTCGCGTCGTCCAAATTACCATTCAGGCCGTGGCCAACAGCGTGAGAAACACCATCCGTTTCACCCCCCAAAAGGGGGCGACACATTGTCACACGCGTATGCGCGATCAATAAGCACGAGCTGTTCAGGAGCGGGGCGAGCCGTCAACTCACCGACATGGTCCCATAAGGGGCGGACCCGGCGAGAATAGTAGAAGGCGTGCGAAGCCGTTTCTTCTAAACCGTTCACAGCCTGGCAAATCCGCCAAGCCCCATATGAAGGCCATGTCATTGAGAGGCAGCCGATTACGAGCCAATCGCCAGGTAAGCGAAAACTCAGGGTTACTGAGATAATCCGCCGCTGGCACCCAAGAAACTCCTCCCCCGGCATGTCGAGCCGCTCACGTAGGGGATCCTTCGCGACCCCCTCCACAAAATGACGATAGAAGACCTTCCTAGACTGAGAAAGGTCACTTGGCCAAGGAACAGCGAACAAGGCAGACCGACACTCGCTAAAGAAATTCGAATGAACCCGGGGTTTACGATGGCGCTCAACCCGCGAGCTGGGGGACTGATAGTAAGAAACGGGAACGCGTCCCTAACAATCCCCGCCATAATCGAATCTCTTGTCAATGCGCGACGTAGAAAAGCCATCCTCGAGGGGAGTTTGTGGCTCACCAAGAGTGGCATTCCAAGTCCCCCCATGACACGGACGTTGTGTACAGACTCGTCTGTCGACCTGATGCTTGCGTCCCCTCCATAAAATGGAGGGTAGCAAGCGCTCGAGCGGCTTCCTATGGCCTTTACAGAGAAGAAGTACGGACAATCGATAAAGGACAAGAGGGAAAACGTAAGTGGCACCGGCCGCGTCGACCTTTGCTCGTACTTCAGACCAATTTTTCTCCAGCTGGAGGTCTGGTCCAGACCACACTCCAAGAATGCGGACAGGACCGTCCGTCCGACCAAAGGGCCCCGGAAGATCGACCCTCTTCCAGGCACTTAACCGCAAGCCGGGTGGCTTGTCGCGGTTAATCTTGGCCCCTGTCACATTTTCGTACCGAACAAGCGCCTTCAGTACCGCCTCAGTGTCGCTGCGGGACGACACGAAAGCAGATACGTCATCGGCGTACGCAGAAACCCTGGCTCGAGCCCCTTCAGGAACGGCGATTCCACTGCACGCCCTGTCCCTCAGCCGGCGAAAGAAAGGCTCCAACGTCAACGCATAAAATAGGGGCGACAGTGGACAACCCTGACGGACCGACCTAGACAGCGCAAAAGCGCCCAACAGCTTCCCGTTCACCTGTACCACAGCACTGGGGGAGCGATACAGGAAGCTAATCCAGCGGCAAATGTCGGGTTCGAATCCAGCGGCCTTGCAGGACAGCAGAAAGATAGCGATGGTCAACCCCATCAAATGCCTTGGACTGATCTAAATTCATCAG
>CAHIKZ030004007.1:1077500-1220000 GCA_903632075.3 Acanthosepion pharaonis
TTAATGGATAGCGGCTGGGATTGAGGAATCGGAGAGCCGAGTTCGAATTCCAGTCGAATTCATTACATTCACTTACGTGTTAATGCCCTTGGGAAAGGTATGAATCCTCTTCTTTCTCCCCCCACCTCAGCAGGATAGACCGGGTTCTATAGTCTTAGGTGGCAACTGGTCTACCGCAGAAAGAAATGGCAACCTACTGCGGGAAAAATACTGCCTCGTCAGATAAGCGTGTATCACGCATGGCATATAACTGAAGGTATAATGAGTCACAATGCAAAATGTGGGTCTTGCTGTGGGTCACAATAAAAAAAAGTTTGAAAAACGCTGCTATACCGATTTCCTACAAAATCCATGTCCTTGTGCCAGACATAAAACTTAGTAGAAACAGCAATTCTCGATAATAGGCGCGAAATTGCAAAACAAGACGTCCACTGCGTAAAATTTGAAAAAGAAAAAACATATTTATTTTACAATGTTGCAAAAAAAATCCTCTTGTGCGACTATTATGGCAAGATAACAATTTTCTGAAGTTACTAAAAGGGGACAATCATAAGGTATAAGGAAAAACGTGATAGAATTATTAGGAATAGACACAGATTCAAAAACAAACAAAATATTAAACCCTTTAAAAATAGAAAAAAGGGTAAAACTTAGAAGAAGCAAAAATTTACATATGGCAGAAAATACAAAACGTACTTAACAGAATACTCAATAACAGGACGTCTCAGAACAAAAGGGTTTTCGTGTTTTCAAAAGTTATCTAGAGGGCCTTTTGAAGCATTTTGTTGGAAGGTTGAAAGTTCTTTCGGCTTCTCAGGGAAGGCACAGAAAGGAATGTTCTGTCCTGGATTAGAATATGCCTTGGATCTGTCGGCTCCTTTTTTCCCCGTGTTGATTTATAACCCCCACCTGTCCTCTTGAAGCGTGGGCGCTAATGCCTTTTCCTCTACCGTTAACTGCTTTCTCAATAGTTCCTTGTTTCTCTCCTGTTTATCCGCTCACAATAGTCCTTTTTATTGTAAAGAAGGGACCGTCATACCGGCTCACTTCAATTTTTCACAAGGGCTCACACAAGGTCGTCGTCTCTCATTGGCCAATATATGCGAACCTTTCACCAAGAATTCGAAAAACGAATCCGTAACAATTCAACAAATAAACCGCTTGAGCCGAAAAGGTCATAAAAATGTAAAAATTTAAAAAAAAAGTGTATTAAAAAAAAAAACAACCTGTAAGATTATACATTTACAATTTTAATATTTTCAAAAAAATAAAAATACAATTTTTATATCTCTTCTAAGGAAGAACAGACATTTTCTTATCCACATAAAGGACAGATGTATGAACCAGACAGACACACCCTAAACCTCACAACCAAACAATAACAAACTTTATAAAAACGGCAATACACTTTCATTACCTACAGAAATGGCTAGACGAGATATTCTTCAGTCAAAATCAAGCAAACATGTTACGTACTATCATTAATAACAGACAAACAGGAAATTCAAATAACACAAAGGCGTTATATGAACTTGAGGCGGAATGTTGTATAATGCGCGATCTCGTATAGACGAGACTACAAAACGAGATCTAAACGTGACATACAGACGGTGAAGGGAATTGACGCGAATGGGGGTTTTCAATAAAGATAGATTAAACATAACAAGCTTGTATCGTTTTCTCAATAGTACAAAAAGGATGATACCCAATACTGCAATATTTGATTAGGGCTGGCCTACTAGTATTGTTCAGAAACTGGGGTCGCATTATACACCAGCTATATGAAAAAATCAGGTTATTCACAAAAAAATTCAGAGGTAGCACTAAATATGATGTCGACTTATACACAAGTATATACGGTAAATCTCTTTTAATCTCTCTATTAGATCGTATATCGCATTTTTCTGCTATTGCTTTAGTCATGATCAGTGATATCATGTATGAGCCTGGTCTTAGGTCTAGTGTCGGGAATTGTGAGATCAGCGCACTTTCAATGCATTTTGTTTTAGTGTGAAATCTTTTATCTCTTGATCAAACTGGCATTTATTCAGTCTAAATTGTGTCCTCATGTAAACTACCAGTGCGTTTAAAGTGCCGTAATACAGCATATCTCTGCGATGCTCATAGTTTGATGACGTGCTCCGCTCGTCCGTCACTGCAAAACCTGATGACATCCAGGGTCGGCTGTGTCTGCATGCACACCTGAATAGCTATGTCCACATGTTTGCCCATTTGGCCGTAATCGAATTCACAAAGAATAACGACATTTGCCTTTCAAGACTCCCCAGTTGGGAAATAGCAACAATACGAATTCTCACTTAGCCAGCTATCTTTCCTTCGGCTAAATTGCTATTTAAAAAGATCGTTTAGTAAGGTGATTTCTTCCCGTGGTAGTAGCACCTGTCAGGGTCCCAGCTCTGGGCAAATAGTTAATCCTCAAACAAAACACTATGAAAGTATAAAAATACATTTTTATAGTAAAAAATACCATCAATACATATTTATATTAAAAAAATGACCAACAATACATATCTATAGTAAAATGACCAACAATACATTTTTAAAGCAACTTGACCATTATAGAAGTCGAAGCCATAAAATTGTGTTCAAAATATTTGAATTTTGGCTTTACATTTAGAGGTGCTGTTATGTCGTTAAAGAAAATCAAATTTTCAAATCTTCTGATGAATGTTCATCTGTGTTATCTAAACTCTATGAATTTAAACTCAGTGCTAGATTGACGGCAAGGCCTCATAATTTTAAAGGTGAAATGGCTAGATGTAACCGTAACATCTACACTAAGACCTTCTTTTCCCGCACTTTTCGCTTGCGGAACTAACTTCCTGTTTCTCGATGCCTAGTTAACTTTGATCTTCAAAAATTTCAGTGCAATGTCAATCGTTATCTTCTGTCTTCTTAATTCCTCTTCTTTTATTGTCCTTTCCCCTCACTAAAGTCTTTTAATTCCCTTTCACTCTTCTTACTTTCCAGTCAACTTTGATCTTCAAAAATTTCAATGCAATGTCAATCGTTATCTTCTGTCTTCTTAATTCCTCTTCTTTTATTGTCCTTTCCCCTCACTAAAGTCTTCTAATTCTCTTTCACTCTTCTTACTTTCCAGTTAACTTTGATCTTCAAACATTTCAATGCAATGTCAATCGTTATCTTCTGTCTTCTTAATTCCTCTTCTTTTATTTTCCTTTCCCCTCACTAAAGTTTTCTGATTCTCTTTCAATCTTTCACAAAATCCAACCAAAGATGGGTAGCTGAACAAATGATAATAGCAAGTACCGAAAATGTCTGTAATAGAATTGATGCAACACAGCTTCATCCAGGATGGACTTCCCTACTTCAACGGAAAATATGAAAAAACTAGAAAGAATTCTTTCTTTCATTAAAACATTTCTTTCTTTCTTTAAACAATTCTCACACTTTCAGCTTACGTATGTCTTGTGAACTCAATTAGATCGGATTTTTTTGTTAATTTGAATTTATAACGTGTACAATGTAGCTTAGTCACAGTTTCATTTATTTCTCAAGAGTGTTCAAGGATTGCAAAAGCTTTTCGAAATATATGCTTTAACAATAAATTATCCGTTGGAATAACAAGTTTTTATCCTTTTTAATTCAACTTCACCAATGGAATCAAGCGTTTTTACAAATTACTACTACTACTAATAATAAATGCTTTGACTATTGAAACGTTTTTGTCTAATTCATTTCATTTTTACAGTTAGCTTGATCTTTCGCAAATATAATTGCCAAAGGGGGAAGTTGCGTCCTGTCTGTTATCCAATGGGCTTTCGGTGTATCTTATAATATTGCCAATTAAAGTAAACATTTCTTTTATAATATTTTAAATTTGTTAAGAGTCGTGGTGGCCTATGCTCTGAAGGAAAATGTTATTAAAAAACATTAACATTTAAAATAGGAAAATATTTTAAATTTTAATTTTTTTTAATGACATGTTCCTTCATGACATAAGGCCACCAAGAACTCTTAACGGTTTTTATATATTTATATCATCTGGTATTACCAAGTGGTCACCCATCTAAGTACTTACCAGGCCAGATGTTGCTTCTCGGTCGTTCAAAAGGTGGCAATAAGCCCTGTGCACCACCCACACAGACAAGCAGTCACCCATCTCGGTGCTCATCAGCGTCGATGTTGTTTAACTTTGGTGGCCGTATGGGAAGCGGTGTTTCAACATGAAGTGGTCGCAAGCCATACCATCTGCAAAGACAAGCTTAAAGCACCTGGTATTCCCAAGCGGTCACCCATCTAGATACTCACCAGCGTCGACGTTGCTTAACTTTAGTGGTCGTACAGGAAGCGGTGTTTCAACGTGAAGTGGTCGCAAGCCATACCATCTGCAAAGACAAGCTTAAAGCACCTGGTATTCCCAAGCGGTCACCCATATAGATACTCACCAGCATCGACGTTGCTTAACTTTGGTGGCCTTACGGGAAGCGGTGTTTCAACATGAAGTAGTTGCAAGCCATACCACCCGCACAGACAAGCTTAAAGCACCTGGTATTCCCAAACTGTCACCCATCTAGATACTAACCAGCGTCGACGTTGCTTAGCTTTGGTGGCCTTACGGGAAGCGGTGTTTCAACATGAAGTGACCGTAAGCCATACCACCCGCACAGACAAGCTTGAAGCACCTGGTATTCCCATCTAGATACTGACACAAGTCATCGTGGCCGAGGGCTTGAGCGTGCTGGCCATGTTCAAATTGTTGATCACGCTAGATAACACGCCCTTTCCCAGAAACTGTAACTAAGGTCTGCTCAGCATAGTCACAGTACAAACCGTAGGTGGGCTCTGTGGGTGTTGAATGAACAGCAAGAATCTGCAATAGGGATTCGCTAGCCGCCCTAGTAGATGGGAATCCTCGAATACGACTGGCCAGCTATACTGACCAGATTCGACATAAGCCTACGTCCTGGAGGAATCTATCATTAAAAAATTAAAATTTAAAATATGAAGATTTTTAACATTTTAATTTTTTTAATAACATGCTCCTTCAGGTCATAAGTAACCACAACTCTTGGCAGATTTAATTATGTTGAAGTTGTCAAGCATTCTTGAGAATGGTCGATGTGCAGTTTCTTGTTGCCTTTGTTATAAAATAAAATAAGACATATCTCGGCTGATTTGCAGGCAAATGAACTAATATACTCAAGAGCGAGAGCCGGGTGTGAACGGGACAAGCCCCCGTCACAAAATGACCATTATCATCGTTTACGTATAAGCCCGACGCACGAGTTCCGGTCGAAAAATAAAATAATATTTTAAAGTGTTTCTATTTTTCGACCAATAAAAATGCTTCCCTCCTAATTATACTCGTGTCGTTTTACGAGCCTGTTAAGCCATAAAAAACGCCATAAAAGGGGAAGTACAACTAGAGTCAACAGGAGGCCAGGGAAGAGATCTGTCACGGGCAGTCAGCAGGAGTAGCGCCACGTCAACCAGTGAGAACTACTATGATAGATCCACCCAGATCGACAGCCGGCTTATGAACTATACTACAAGGTAGCTGTCCCAAAACCACACGTTCCTATTGAAATAAATCACGTAAATCTATTTCTGCTGTTGTCATATTTCTTGCAACCACACGCTTGTCTATAACACCTTCTTCATGGTTTTGGAGTTTTCTTTCTCCGCCAACCAAGTCTAGGGTCTCAAATCTACGCTGTTTTTTAATCAATAGAAATCGTGTGTGACGAGGAAGATTAGAACGTTCCTTTAGACTCGTATATATATCCCATTTTTTTTCTTTTGAGTTTACGCATGAAATAGGCACCAGCCGACAGTGTATATCACACAATTTAAAAGCGTTCTTTTTTTTTTGTCAGTCGGAATTCTATATAAATAACACAAAAACGCCAAGTCATGACACGTGGAATTAAATAATCCACCTGTCGACTTGCGGAGCTGGGATCCAAGTTGATAATTCATATTTTTTTTAAAGGCAGTTAGACAAAACTGTTTAACAAGTCCCGCCCCTGTCTTTATAACACTGGTCAAAAAAAAAAAAGAAAAAAAAATTGAAATGGTGTCGAGACACCAAACATTTTTTTAGCTAATTTGAGGGCGCTGAAATCTGAAAATGACCTTATTTTTTTCTTTGTTAGCTACCATCTTGGCTGTACAGAAATGCATCATTTTTGGGAAAAAAAAATTTTTTTTAATTTTTTTTTCTGTATATATGATATTGACCGATGGTAATATTTCTCAAAATGAAATCGTAGAAACCTCTCAATTCGTATTTAAACCAACAAATATTTGTCTGCTTATTGAGAAATCCTATTTTTGCAATAACAATCAGACCCTAAGTCTTTAAAAATAACACGATTAAATATACCAAGACAAACAAGTATTTTCATCAAAACATTTAATAAAATAACAACAGAAATAAAAACTTCGTGAACATAAAAACTATGGTCAAAATTTCTCTTTCTTGATTGTCTTGTTCAATGTTATTTAAGTCCTTTTTGAAACTCCAGCAGTGTCATGTACAATTCAATTGGGATATCTTTAGTTGGAGTTTCTTTCCAATTGTAAAAACAAAATGCTCTCAATGTGCCTGATTTCCTTCCGTAGTGAAGAGGTAAAAGTGATGGGATAAATTTATGAATATCAAACAGAAGATTTTAGGGTTTCATTTTTTTATGTCACCTTAATTATCAGGTTAACTAAAGTGTATTACTGATAAACTTTATCAGTTAATTTGAATTTTGGCGATAAACTGGAAAAATTCGGTACTTCTATTTTAAAGTTTTTGACTCGAAAACACTTTTTTCTTATAAAAATAGTTTATTTCAGGTGGCTGACATAAATTGCTGAAAATGGATGGGTTTCTACGACCTTTACTAACTAAATTTTGCGATCAGCCAAGATCGTAAATTGATCTTTTTTTTTCCAAAAATGAGCAATTTCAGTACAGCAAAAACGGTAGGTAACCATGAAATACTCAGGTCATTTTCGGAATCAGCACCATTAAATTAGCTAAAAAATTTGTTTTGTTTCTTGGCACTAAAAATCGTGTTGATCAATGTAATTCTCTCGAGCTCCGCACCTTTCTTCTTATAATCAATGTTCCAAATGATAATGAAATGCCTTATTAATCTAGGAATTTAACATTTGTATGTGTATTTATATTTCTGTATTGTCGAATGTGCCTTTTTCACCCCGATCACGTGAAATAAAAAAAAATCTCCCATGATTCCATAGAAATGGGTTGTATTTTCAATAAAGTTCTGTGATTTAAACGCCTGTTGGGAGTCAAGTTAATTTCAAATCTCAAATAAAACTAGTGTATATGAACCTGTAGTAATCTTGCGATTGGGTGAAATAAAAAAATCTAATTCCCATGACTCCATAGACTAAAAGAAACCGTCCTACTGGCGGGAAATGTTGTGCACTTCCTGTTTTCAGCCGGCCTCTTGCAAGGAGAACACGTGTAATTGAGCAGCTCCAAATATGATGAACACAGATTATTCAACTTACCCAAATATCACTTTCTCTTGTTAAATATTGTCTTTACTGATAGACTTATCATTTATAGGTATAATATATCCAGCGCAAATTTTCCCATTTTTAATTACAATTTTCAGTACCTGATTTTCTTACCTAAATAATATGTTTTTCAGTTCCTATTAATGTTAACTCAAAGTACAAAGTTTGAAGTGCCTGCATGTAAAATATTTCAAATAAAGATTTATATTTAATATTTTTTTGATATTTTCAAAATCGGGTATGATATACGCATGGTTAGTTGTAGTGTAACTTTAATTGATGGTTAGTGTTCTAGGGTTAAAGAAACTTATTATATTAGATTTTTGAAATATTCTTTTAAGAGACCTTTAATTAATATTGACTGTTTTTAATTTTTTTTAACTCTAGAATACTAACCATGTGTATATAGTACGCAGCGCAAATTTTTCTATTTTTAATTACAATTTTCAGTACCTGATTTTCTTACCTAAATATGTTTTTCAGTTCCTATTAATGTTAACGCAAAATACAAAGTTTGAAGTGCCTGCATGTAAAATATTTCAAATAAAGATTTATATTTAATATTTTTTTGATATTTTCAAAATCGGGTATGATATACGCATGGTTAGTTGTAGTGTAACTTTAATTGATGGTTAGTGTTCTAGGGTTAATGTCTCTTTTTCCATTTAAATGTGATTTCTTTTTGATAATTCAGACACTAATTGCCGTTTGTTTTAAATTTCATGTTTTCATGTCTTTTTTTTTTTACCTGGACTCACAGGAGTTCACCAAATATTTTTGGGGGGGGCAAATGGACCTGGGACCATTAAATGTTTACTGAAAAAACGTCCACACCTCACAACAAAAGGCGTGAGTTCCACAACCGAGAATAAATTGTTAGTATAGAACTCACGTTTACATCTGGAGGAAAACGGTGGGACCTAATTGCCAATCTAGTTGTACGTTTAAATTCGCCCAAGTCGATGCATTAAGGAGGAAAACTCATCAGAACAATTGCCATAAAAATATTTATGGAAAAGACAGAGGTAAGCTACGATTCGGCAGTGGGAAATTTATTGAAGTCGAGATACCGGGTCAGAACAGCGGTTCTAACATTGCAAACTACTCTTTTGATTTTGTCGAGAATCTCGTGCGATATAACAGATGTACCAGACCAAATATGGCAGCAATATTCAGTAAACGGACGAATGGTAGACGAATGTGCAAGATGAATTCTGCCGGGAAAAAACTGTCTGGCACAACATAGAGGACTCACTTTCCTAGCAGTAGATCTAACAATTGATTCCATAAGGGCCACCCAAATTTTGGGGGCGTCTCATGCAATTCAAATGTCGCCAATCTCCGTTGTGAAAAAGTCCAAATTGAAACCAGAGGGCAAGTTTAACTTTTAAAGAAACCGCGGCCTGTAACTGAGGTGTGGCTAAAAAACGTTGACACTTCGTGACATTTGGCTTTCCGCTTTTTTCAATCTATTGTGAATACAAATATTACAGACTCTACGTGATTAAGAAAAGATTTTTTGGCGCCTATGCCTGTCTTCTGGTTTGGCTTTGTTTACCAGCTGACAATTCTCTTTTACCTTTACACATTTTTGTTACTGGAGTTGGGATCTTTTACCAAAGATTTTTTAAATAATAATAAAAAGTGCTTTAACGAGATGGCTCGGAAGAAAGGTTTATCCCCCCTTTTAGGTTTCTCCCGTCATGGGCATTATTATATCTGTGATATAATAACTCCGATATTTCACGTGCGAGATGGAATGGCTGAAAGGAAAAAGAATTACCCACATGCTTTGTTCTCAGAGATACTTTTATACAACTAAGATACACACAAAACTATACATATATACAAGTGTCCCACGCGGAGGACAATATATCACAAATATCTACACAGCAAAGCAGAGTGTAAGGAGAAACAAAAAGAAAGGGACTTACATATAATATGGAGATACTCCTGATCTGGAGAAGCCATTTTTAGGACTCGTGTTGGTTCGTGTTTCCTTTTTTGTATCGAACACAATGGAGAACAATTTGAAGAACCAGTTATAATTCATCATTGTTCTATACAATAAAATTAAAAAAACCTACAGAAGTTTTCAATTTAAAAATTGGGCGAAACGTTTTGGACAGCATATATATATATATATAAAAGTGAACATTGATGTCAACACTTAGAGGCGACAGACTGTTTCACGGTCTATCTCTAATATTGAGCACTTTATCCCATAAATATAGCACACCTTAAGAGTATATTTCTTCATATATATATATATATATATATATATATATATATATATATATAGAGAGAGAGAGAGAGAGAGAGAGAGAGAGAGAGAGAGAAAAGGTGGTGAAAACATAAATCCTACTTCAAACTGTCGAGTCACAGCAGTTGTACTAAACTGTCAAAGTATGTGTGGGAATTTAAAAAGAAATACAATAAAAGCCCCAACATAAAATGGAGTGTATTTAGGAGAGTTAAGCCTTATAGATGTATTGATAATGTTTGTAGGTTCTGTCGGGAAGAGAAGCTGGCCAAAGTGACGTACCCAGAGAAGACCAACCTGAGGTTATGTCGAAATGTAGACATACCAGTAAACATACTCTGTGTCAGTACGAGCCAGGATAAACAAAATTTTTTACTCTTCCTCAAAATCTTCCCTTACCCCTAACCTTCTGATATATCTAATTTGTGGCGACTTTGAAAATTACACACACACACACACACACACACACACACACACACACACACACACACACACACACACATATATATATATATATATATGTGTGAAAATATATAGAAAATAGGAAGGAACTGGTTGGGTAAATAATCCAAAGTCCCTTAGTATTTTAGTTATTATTTTTAAAAAATAGGGCTCGATACAAAAGTAGAGCATTTGGAATCATATTTTTAAATAAATAATATATATATATATATATATATATATATATATATATATATATATATATATATAAAATACTAAAAAAATAGTACGCAAGGCTAGAGTCAGGCCAATACTTGGATATTTTTTTAAAGTGTTCAATGCACAATTCAGAAAAATAGAATTTTTAGAGCTGATAATAAAATATAAGAAAAAATCCAGGTGCGTTTAAGAAAAGGTGACACAACCATAAATCCTCCTTCAAACTGGAGAGGTACAGCAATTTTACTAAAATAGCAAAGTATGTTTAGGGATTTAAAGAAGAATTACAATAAAAGCCCCAAGATAAAATCGAGTGAAATAAGGGAAATTAAGCCTTACAGATGTATTGATAATGTTTTAGGATCTGTCAGGAAGAGAAGCTGGCCATAGTGACGTACCCAGAGAAGATCAACCTGCTAAACCAACGGTCTGAGGTAATGTCGAAATGTAGATATACCAGTAAATATACTCTGTGTCAGTGCGAGCCAGGATAAACAATTTTTTGTTTTGTTTCCCCAACTCTGCCATTGCCTGATTTGTGGTGCTTTGATAGTTTATTTAAGCGGGCATTACAGATTAATCACCCACAAGTAACTGCCCTGACGAGACCATAAGGTCGAAAACCGGATAACTACGAAAGAAATGGTTCAAATTGTTCTTCATTGTGTTCAATAGAAGAAAGCAAACACAAAGCAACACTGGAACAAAGCTCTTGGCACAGTTCCATAATTTTAGGAAAGAGGGCTTGAAAAATTTGACACTGTCAGGACATACTGAAGTCAAGATTCACACACACACACACACACACACACACACACATATATATATATTAATTGAATACGACAGACAAGGTGATTTTATTTAGTTTTTTATACAACTTCTCATGCGATCTAAAAATCTTTTTCTTTTCGGATAATAAATTACATTGCGTTCCAAATTATTATCGAGATAACTTTTTTTCTAATTTTCAAAATTTTCACACAATGTTGGCAACACTGAGCTGCGCAATCACTGAAATTTTGGTACTGATCTACGCATTGTAAACAAACTGGCGCCATATTTGTTATCAGTACGGTGATTTGAGCGTGCCAAATTATTAGGAAAGTATAAGAATTTAGTGAAAAGATGGGCCGTAAAAGCAGTTTAAGTAAATTTTGTGTGAATTGATTGGACGGTTTTTGAAATATTAGAAAAAAGTTATCTCGATAATAATTTGGCTCGCAGTGTATATAAAAACTGTCCGAATGTTCTTTTTATCCGAGCGCTTTCGGCTATGCATTTAGCCATTTTCAAGGATTCAATATTTTAACTGTTAAATAAGAAATAGTTTGTTGTATGTATGTTTTATAAAACCGGACACTATTCGTAACATACTTGTTGACAACACTAATATAATAGCATCATCTACATGCAAAAAAAGGCTAAAGGTAATGGAAGCCTTATTAATAAAAACAAAAAAAAACAACACTTAATAATATTAACTTTGAACATGGACATAATATCTTGACCGTGTTTTGAAAAATGAAAACATTTTATAAAATATGAAATTCTCACTTACCTAATTCTATTTTATAATATAAATAAATATATATATATATATATATATATATATATATATATATATATATATATATATATAGTTTTTTATGGTACAGAATTTAATAATAGCTAGGAAAAGGCAAAATTTATAAGGCATTTTTTTAAAAAGCTAAAAAAAAACAACAAAAAAAAAAAACGGTTTCGTCCCAGGACTTATCAAGTTTATTTTTCTGGGAATAAAAAATTTATAAAAGCGTGTAAATTAAATTAACGAATGGAATGGAAGAGAAAAAAGAAAAAAATGAATTTCAAGAAACTAGAGTCCAATAACATTCAGACCCAGTAAGCATTCCCTCTGTTTACAAAGGGAAGGCCCACGGGATTTGATATACAACGACTCTAGAACCTTGAGGTGAAATGTGGAGTGGGACCTAGATAAAATCAAAAAACGGTCCACACTAAAATTAACCACACAATTCTGCTATTTATTGCATGCTCAGCAATAGCAGAGCCAGAACTATTGACTAGTTGGCTCTTCCTGGCAGGCGGATTCAAAATCCTGGTGGGTAAATGTTGTTTTATTCTCGAATCCAAACGCTGGGACTTCCTCCTTATGTAGTCGAGTCCACAACTACACTTGTATTGGTAAATCACTGGATTAACATGATAGGGAGGGAGGACGTCCTTACGAATGGAAGAGAAAGCAGGACGGGTAACAAATATTACCCTAACAATCGGCGAAAAATAACAGCTATACGTGAAATTCGTCCTGATAAATTCTCACCCTCTGTACCAATATAGGGAAGACGCAGATAAACTGGGCATTTATCAACAAAATGCGGCTTAACCCTATGAAATTTACTAATGACATCATGGATAACGGAGTCGAGAACATCCAAAGGATATCCGTTTTTTTATAGTGTCATTCTAACAAAGTCAGTTTCACCGCAGAGAAGGCCATCAGAACATATCCTGTGCCCTATGAATTAAGGCCTTAATCAAATTAACCTTATAATATATGTAAGTTTTACCTGTTTGAGACTGGAAGGAATAATTCCGAGAAGGATATAAATCCAGGGAGAGCTCAATGTAGACTACAGAGCATTATAATCATAAGAAGAAGACGGAGACTTTAATTATCTATTTAGGTTATACATTTATTTCGTGAACACCTAGATGTTCAACTTATAATCGAAATGGATAATTAAAATCTCCGTCTTCCTATTATCACTATATATATATATATATATATATATATATATATATATATATATATATATATATATTTTTGTGTGTGTGTGTGTGTGTGAGTGTGAGTGTGTGTGTGTGTGTGTGTGTACGACCCGGTATTCTCCTACTTTCTATAATAATAGAGAAAACATTTATTCAAAAAAATACAGAGATATTACCTTAGGTAAACTCATAATTACAGGACTGAAAGAGTAATATCACACACACACACACACACACACACACACACACACATATATATATAGGCATCTCGTCCACAGTCACTTTCTCACAGACGTGCTGTGGCTTCCCTCTGTCTTTTCTACAAATATTTTCATGACAACTCCTCTGACGAGCTACTTTCACTTGTACCCCAACTGCATGAATTTAAGCGTGCTACTAGCTTGACATCTTGGTCCCACCCTTTCACTGTCGAAACAGTTAAATGTAGCCGTCTCTTCTACTCCAACATCTCCTATCTTGCACTTCCCGACAGTGGAACTCCCTTCCCCTTACTTGATTCGCTGATAGCTATAATCTTCAAATATTCAAATGTAATGTCAATCGACTTTTTTCTGATGCCTTGATTCCCGTCCTTCTCTATATCCTTTCCTCAAAAAACGCCTCTTTACTCTTGCTCTCATTCTCTGTAACCCCTTGCGTGCTAAGGCACTTCCGCCTTGCCTTATGGTGAAATGCTTAAAAAATCGATCTGTCTTGGTTAAAGGATAATAAACAAGATTTCATTAAAATAAATACGGAAGTTGATAATTGTAAAAACAGTAAATGTAAAAAAACAAAAAAACGGTTTACGTTCGATATGTGGAAGCAAAACTATTTTATATCCTATTTTAAACACATTATCTATCTATCTATCTATCTATCTAACCACAGGATTGTCAGCTTATTGCTTCCCCTCTTTCTTCATAGTCCTTCGTCATATCGTTCTTGGTCTTCTACTTCTTTTCCTTTGGTGACCCAGGTCAGTGCCACGCTGCAGTCATTGTTCGGGATTTGCCTTAAAATGTAGCCGATGAACCTCCATCTTGTTTGCTGTACCTTGACCCTAAAGGGATCGAGGAAAACACCCTGGGGCAGTTACAGTGTCCGTTGTCTTGAGGATCCTTCTTAAGGTGTTGTTATGAAACAGATCGATAAGCCTGTCATCTCCCTGATTTATTTTCCAGGTCTCGCAGAGGAGGGAGTCGACCAAATTATGTATAAATCCAAATGATCCTTTTGCTTATCTTGGTCGCATTCCACACCTGCTTCAACCAACAAAAGAGTTCTACGGAGGCGTCTTGGTGCAGTTTCTCCGTCTTTACATGTGACAGTAGGACAAGTTTTTTTTTTTTTTTTTAGAAAATCAGCATTGCCCTCAATGTGAAAGCAGGGGTTTGATGTGCTAATTATTGATACCAAAATTAGATCCATAACTTTTACCAATTCCTGAGCATTTACTTTTAAACATCGTCTGAAAAAGACGCACAGAAATACTTAATTTCCACAGATTTTTCCTTACACACTGACTTCAAAGTTTTACTATTTCAAAAATGAATCCGAATAAAGTTGATATCTTTTGTATTCGATACAATGAATTAAAATATATATTCAAGCCAGAATTCAAAATATGCTATTTTTATTTTTACTGTATTCGGTAAGTAAAAACTGCCTAAAAATGTAAAAGATTAAAAAACAAAGGCTAAGCCCATGAATAAGAATTGTTAGATCATCATACTTATTATAAAACCCAGGTTGTGTGTGTGTGTGTGGGTGTGTGTGTGTGTGTGTGCGTGCGTGTGTGTCTGTACGTTTATATATTGGATCGGATTTCCTACATTTTTCAACCGATTTCAACAAAACTTCACAGGACTACGTAAAATTACCTTGCGGTGGTTCTGACAGCGCCAATTTTGCACGAAATCAATTTGAAAACACGATTAAGAGGCATCACGAGAATGAAAGGGGGACAACTCATATCGAGTTATACTTATTATAAAACCCAGGTTGTTTGTGTGTGTGTGTGTGTGTGTTCGTTTATATATGGGATCGGATTTCCTACATTTTTCAACCGATTTCAACAAAGCTTCACTTTTTTTTGGCAGGTAGTGTTTCTTATTGTCTTGCACACTTTTTTCTTTATTTTTACATTCAGAATGCTTCAAAAATTTCATTTACAAGACAATTGTTTATAATAAAATTCTATTCAATCGATAGACTCATAACGATTGAAAACAATGTTTTTGTTTGAGTTTGGGTTTGACCAATTTGTAAAAAAATAAAAAATAAAACTAATTAAGACATGCGTGTCTGTCAACCTTAAACAATAATCTTTGTCAATTTTATTTTTCAGTCTTTATGATGGTCGATACTTGATCTATCTCTTACTGTTACATCCCCGGGCAACGCCGGGCTCTCCTGCTAGTCAATAATAAAAACAAAAAATAGATAAAAGTGTATATAATACTGCTGGCATTGTTTTGCATTGTTTATTGAAAATCACACAAAAGCTACTGCACCGTATAACATATTACATCATAACATAGCTGAATTGTTTAATATAATTTCTCTTTGAAGTAAATGGAGGACTTATTTGATGTCACAATGATTTAGTAGTAATGTGCTTGTGCTATGTATTTTGTCCATATACAATTTGTAAAGCTTCAGTAAATTATAAATTTTATAAGGCTGTTCTTTAAGTCACACTGATCTACGATTTTGTACCTAAACTTAATATTTAAATTCGTTTACTCAAAAAACAATAACGATGTAGAAAAAAACATTTTCTGTCTTTATTTATTATGTCAAACCCCAACTTTCAAATTGAGTGCAATAGCACGGTTCCAAAATCGACTTGCCCTAATGTGACAGGAGCCTATTTAATGAGTAATATTCAGATGTTATGGTTTTATCTTGTTTGACAGAGTGGGTTGAATCACAGACCTCACAGTTTAAAATTACAATTCTAACCATTGGACTTTCCCCATCCTGTGCCTGTTTGGTACGCTATTTTGAAGGGACTTGAGATATGTTATATATTGCAAATGTTTCATCCTCTACTTATTTCTGATATAGTCATATGTTTGTGCAATGACCTCAACTTCTTCTCTAAGGCTGTAAGCTTTGAAAAGCCGATTGTAAGTGTTGATATGGGAGGGCACGAGAATTGCAATTAAGCAAGAAATATTTGTCGTTTGTGGAAATCTGAAACCTTTGCCTTTTTTTATTCTCTTTAAAGACGATTCTTTATTGGTTTTTGTCATGCCAAGTGGGAATATAGCGGAAGACTCTGAAAACTTCAAGTCGAGGAGAAAGTCTGCAAGGATAAAAAGTGCACAATGAAAGAAAAATGGTAAAACCAATTGTGGGAAGAAGATGGTTGAAGATAATGAGAATTATGTAAGGATGCTGCTGAGTTTCGATATTTTCATGATAATCTAGCCCAGTGTTTCTCAACGTGGTCCACATGAAGCACCGGTGGTCCACATGGCATTTCTAGGGGTCCGCAGAGAATTCGTAGCCATAAAAAAAATGTGGATTATCCACTCTGGTATGTAGACTTAGAAAATTATGAACCAGGAGATGAAAAATGTTGAGTTAGCTGAAATGTTGCTGGACTTGAAAGAGAATGCGAAACTGAGAAGAAGAATTGACAAAGAAGGTGTCTTTGCCTACATAACAATAAAGGACTAAGACGTAAATATTTTTCAACATGTAGAAGCAAGCATCATTTCTTTCCCAAATCACATGGATGGTGGAATCTGGATTTTCAGCTGTTGTGGATGTTTTCAATAGAAAAAGAAATAAATTAGATCTCAACAGCAGAGGAGAAATCAGACTAAGACTGAATGACATTATCAAAATTGATTATGATATCTTGTGTCAGAAACACCAAGATCAAGGTAGTCACTAGTTGAATGGACTAAGACTGAATGACATCATCAAAATTGATTATGATATCTTGTGTCAGAAACACCAAGATCAAGGTAGTCATTAGTTGAATGGACTAAGACTGAATGACATCATCAAAATTGATTATGATATCTTGTGTCAGAAACACAAAGATCAAGGTAGTCACTAGTGGAATGGACTAAGACTGAATGACATCATCAAAATTGATTATGATATCTTGTGACAGAAACACCAAGATCAAGGTAGTCACTAGTTGAATGGACTAAGACTGAATGACATCATCAAAATTGATTATGATATCTTGTGTCAGAAACACAAAGATCAAGCTAGTCACTAGTGGAATGGACTAAGACTGAATGACATCATCAAAATTGATTATGATATCTTGTGACAGAAACACCAAGATCAAGGTAGTCACTAGTTGAATGGACTAAGACTGAATGACATCATCAAAATTGATTATGATATCTTGTGTCAGAAACACAAAGATCAAGGTAGTCACTAGTGGAATGGACTAAGACTGAATGACATCATCAAAATTGATTATGATATCTTGTGACAGAAACACCAAGATCAAGGTAGTCACTAGTTGAATGGACTAAGACTGAATGACATCATCAAAATTGATTATGATATCTTGTGTGAGAAACACAAAGATCAAGGTAGTCACTAGTGGAATGGACTAAGACTGAATGACATCATCAAAATTGATTATGATATCTTGTGACAGAAACACCAAGATCAAGGTAGTCACTAGTTGAATGGACTAAGACTGAATGACATCATCAAAATTGATTATGATATCTTGTGTCAGAAACACAAAGATCAAGGTAGTCACTCGTGGAATGGACTAAGACTGAATGACATCATCAAAATTGATTATGATATCTTGTGACAGAAACACCAAGATCAAGGTAGTCACTAGTTGAATGGACTAAGACTGAATGACATCATCAAAATTGATTATGATATCTTGTGTCAGAAACACAAAGATCAAGGTAGTCACTAGTGGAATGGACTAAGACTGAATGACATCATCAAAATTGATTATGATATCTTGTGACAGAAACACCAAGATCAAGGTAGTCACTAGTTGAATGGACTAAGACTGAATGACATCATCAAAATTGATTATGATATCTTGTGTCAGAAACACAAAGATCAAGGTAGTCACTAGTGGAATGGACTAAGACTGAATGACATCATCAAAATTGATTATGATATCTTGTGACAGAAACACCAAGATCAAGGTAGTCACTAGTTGAATGGACTAAGACTGAATGACATCATCAAAATTGATTATGATATCTTGTGTCAGAAACACAAAGATCAAGGTAGTCACTAGTTGAATGGACTAAGACTGAATGACATCATCAAAATTGATTATGATATCTTGTGTCAGAAACACAAAGATCAAGGTAGTCACTAGTGGAATGGACTAAGACTGAATGACATCATCAAAATTGATTATGATATCTTGTGACAGAAACACCAAGATCAAGGTAGTCACTAGTTGAATGGACTAAGACTGAATGACATCATCAAAATTGATTATGATATCTTGTGTCAGAAACACAAAGATCAAGGTAGTCACTAGTGGAATGGACTAAGACTGAATGACATCATCAAAATTGATTATGATATCTTGTGACAGAAACACAAAGATCAAGGTAGTCACTAGTGGAATGGACTAAGACTGAATGACATCATCAAAATTGATTATGATATCTTGTGTCAGAAACACCAAGATCAAGGTAGTCAAGAGTTGAATGGACTAAGACTGAATGACATCATCAAAATTGATTATGATATCTTGTGTCAGAAACACCAAGATCAAGGTAGTCACTAGTTGAATGGACTAAGACTGAATGACATCATCAAAATTGATTATGATATCTTGTGACAGAAACACCAAGATCAAGGTAGTCACTAGTTGAATGGACAAAGACTGAATGACATCATCAAAATTGATTATGATATCTTGTGTGAGAAACATCAAGATCAAGGTAGCCACTAGTTGAATGGACTAAGACTGAATGACATCATCAAAATTGATTATGATATCTTGTGACAGAAACACCAAGATCAAGGTAGTCACTAGTTGAATGGACTAAGACTGAATGACATCATCAAAATTGATTATGATATCTTGTGACAGAAACACCAAGATCAAGGTAGTCACTAGTTGAATGGACTAAGACTGAATGACATCATCAAAATTGATTATGATATCTTGTGTGAGAAACACCAAGATCAAGGTAGCCACTAGCTGAATGGACAAAGACTGAATGACATCATCAAAATTGATTATGATATCTTGTGTGAGAAACATCAAGATCAAGGTAGCCACTAGTTGAATGGACTAAGACTGAATGACATCATCAAAATTGATTATGATATCTTGTGACAGAAACACCAAGATCAAGGTAGTCACTAGTTGAATGGACTAAGACTGAATGACATCATCAAAATTGATTATGATATCTTGTGTGAGAAACACCAAGATCAAGGTAGCCACTAGCTGAATGGACTAAGACTGAATGACATCATCAAAATTGATTATGATATCTTGTGTTTATTCTTGTTTACTTAAATACATTTTAAAGTGTAGACTGCTTTGTCTTTTCAATGAGTATTTTAGTGTGAAATTTAAACAGACTAAAAGTAAAAGTAGGAGTGGTCCATTAGAATTTTTAAAGAAAAATAATGGTACATGGGTTGAAAACGGTTGAGAAGCATTGATCTAGTCTAGATGGCTTAGTTTCGTACAAGACCAAAAGGGGATTTGGCTGATTGATTTTTGGGATGCATCCTATTGGGAGTTGCTTCCGCACAACAGCAGTTCCTGGGAAGAAGCCTCTCAAGTGAAACGTGGTTGTTTGATTTTGTTTAGTAGAATATCTTGACCTCTATGCAGTGTCGGATTTAGCATTGTCCTTAGGTGTTTGGCCAGTGGGGGGCATCTTCTTCCCATGCCTGTGTAGGCATGCCAGGCCTACATCCTTCAAGGCCCCAAGTAAGGGCTCTCCATCACAGGGCCTCATTTATCCTAAATTCGGCGTTGCCTCTATGGGTTATTTAATGCCGAAATCTTAATATTTTGAACACAGTTACATGTCTTGAACTAAATATATTTTGAATCAGTTGTATGTCTTCAACTGCAGATGAAATGTATTGTAGGCCATTGTTAGTAATTCTGCTATAAAATGTATTGCTGTTCATTTTGCTTTAAATAATGTATTATTGGTCATTTTCTATATATAAAATTCTGTGACTTCCGTTAGTCTATCACCCCCTCTAATATAGCCATAGATTTAATACATTTTGTCTTTCTGTTATTTCTCCTAAACCTTATTCCGCCTTCAATTTACTTAAGCTCATTCTTCTCCTTCTATGTGCCGTGCCACCTCAGGACGTTTCCGATTATGGTCCTCCACAACTTCCTGTCCTTTGTAGCGCTTAATACATTTTGTCTTTCTGTTATTTCTCCTAAACCCTGTTCTGCCATGCATTTATTCAAGCTCATTCTTCTCCTCCTGTGTGCCGTGTCCCCTCAGGACGTAGGCGATCATGGTCCTCCACAACTTCCTGTCCTTTGTAGCGTTTAATACATTTCGTATTTCTGTTCCGCCAACTATTTTCTGAAGCTAATCAAGTATGTCACGCGCTGTTTTCCTCTGTCCATCTTTCTGTCCAGTGAGTAAGGCCACGGGAAACCACTCCACTGTCAATCCCAAGAAATATTATGGCATTTATCAGTTCTCGAGACGGACATCCTTAAATTTATTTTAAATTATTCAATTTATTCAATAATTATTAGATTACTTAAATTTAATTTTCTTATCAGAATATTCACAGCCAGCAGTGATTCATTTAAACGGATCCGGAAACTGAGTTTTTGATATAGAGAAAGAAAAAAGTGAATTAATAATTACATGGCGACTCTCAGGGACTCCGGATATGACGTCACATCACGACTCCAGTAAACTCGTAGAAGTACCACATGTCCTGCAGTCCTGCAAAGTAGCCCGACGAAAGTTGTTATAAATTTTGTCTAACGCAGTGCTTTTTAAACTATCTGATGTAGCGTACTGGCAGCTTTTTTTTTCAACGTGTGAGAGACCGTCAAGAGACCGACTTTCCAACCCAGCTGCCATTTTTTTACACTTATTTCCTATCTTGTGATCATTTTTAAACTATAGTAGGGCTGTTGCGGGAGTATGCTGGAGTGTTTAGGTGGAAAACACGTGTCTCCTGGTATATTTATCACACAACAAAAAATGGCGAACCCTGTATGCGAGTCCGGGTAATAAATGACAAAGTAAGAGCAAAACTATATATACCGGGGGTAACAGTAAAATTTTCCATTTCTTAGATTAAACTCTGAACCACTGTATCTTACAAATGATTAAAGATATCTTACTGGAATTCTCCGAGGTTTTTATAACACTATTAGAATCTACTTTAAGCAATAAGAATGTATAATTACTCTCCAAACTTAATAGAAGAATCGTGATGAAATCGATCATAAACGAAAATGACATGTTCATCATTAATTAATCATAGCTAAGGATCGTAAGCTCGTGAATGACTGAAATAAAGTTCATATATAAAATATATATTATTCCAGGATCATTTACTATCTGATTCAAGATGATCTTCGCCCTCTCTAACTTTCTAACTTTCTGTACTGGAGATACAAGGGGCCTCACACGTTTCACGCACGATTTCATTTTCAAGTCTTTTTTCAATGCTCTTTGGACTGTCATAGCTGAAACTCCTCTCTCACGTGCCAAACGTCTTATGGATTGAGTTGGATCTTTTCTAATTGATCTGTTTAGTTCTGTTGAAATGAACTTGGACGATGGAAGCCATGATATGAACGTTGGTACCATTACTGAAGGCCTGAATAATCTTTTTTCCTCTCACCATTGCTCAGTTAGGAAGACATAGTGGAGCTGACACAAAACGATTTTAACCTGTTATCTTTCTAGCTGAATAACTCAGTTTTATCAGTGATTCTTACGACAGACAGTGTCAAGATGACGAAATGTCTTATCTGAAAATCTGGAAAAAAAGAAACTCAATTAGTTTTGTGGTTTATAGATATTAAACATTTTATGGGATGGATAATTATGTTGTAACACGATTTGGACAATTTTGCTTTTACACCCGGTATATATATATATATATATAAAGACATTTTTATGTTTATACATTCTTTTTTATAGATACAAATATTTAAGTAAATGCTCTGTTTATAATAAACAGTATTGACAACATTTACTGGCCTGCTGGTCGAGTGTTTAGTTGTAAAACACGTGTCTCCTGGTATATTTATCCCACAACAAAAATGGCGGATTAGAATGTGAGTCCGGTTCGGCTAATAAAAGAACAAAGTAACAATTAGAATATATATATATATATATATATATATATATATATATATATTAAAATTAAATGTTATGTTATAACCACTACAAAAATAGACTTTTTGTTTCAACACTTGACAAGACAATAGAAATGTTGAAACAAAATGGTTATTTTTGTAGTGATGTTATAAGATACTTATGTTATAATTTTTAAATAAATATTATTCGCTCTATTTTGTATTGAGCACTTTTTCAAAAAAATAGTGATTTTGGTTACTGGAATTTTATGCCATTTATATCAACTTTGTATTCGGATATATATATATATATATATATATATATATATATATATATATATATATATATATATATATCATTAGAGGAAAGAGTCCTCGTGTGCTTCTTATAGCATGTAAAATAGATAGGTTTTCGGACACGCCTTCATCAACGGGGCGAAAAATAAACAGAGAAATGAGAATTACTCACCGACAGAAGTTTTAAGTTTCGCACACCGATGAATCAGAGGGGTTTTGGTAATAATATGATTTCCACCAGAAAATACACCGTCCACAAAAACTTCTGTAGGTGAGTAATTTCTATTTCTTTGCTTATTTCTCGATCCGTTGATGAAGGACACAGGCGTACCCGAAAATTCCGGACTGGAAACCTTTCCTTGCTTCATTTCTGTCATCTGATTAATAATTCATATTTAATAAGTGTTTTTTTTTTACTGATTATATTGGTGCCCTTTGGTTTTTCCTTGTTTTATTAACTAACCTATCTATTTTATACACACACATATATATATATAAACAAACGAGAAGTATACATAGACAATAGAAGATTGTTGCGTGTGGCAAAGCAATGAACATGAAAGAAGAAAACATTTAAATTAGTGAAGGCGTTTGTGTAGAAGTAAGTGTAACAAGCATGTGTGATAGACATATATGTATATATGCATGTGTTTGTGAGAGTTCAAAAGTCAACAGACGAGCAAGGGAATCGAACGCCTCTCCGAGGTAGCATTCTTATCTACGTGCGTCTACATATGGAAGCAAGAGAAAAAAAAACGGAAAGATCAGACGAATGTGCTGACGTGCGTGCGTATGTTCCCCAGTGGGAAAAGCATTTCCCACGTTCGATTTACACCCCTGTGTAAATTAATTGGAACAATCGTTTCAGATCCCTTTCTTTCACCACACGGTCAGTTTTAGACCCACTGGAGTGACAGGGTGTAATTGATTTCTATTTTTTCTTCAGATTAGGTCATTTGCAGTGGTGTGCAGTAATATGAATCTGTTTTTGGGGTGTATGATAAAATTTGTTTCGCCTTGAAAAATAATTCGTCATCCGTGATTGCATCAGATTTTTACCTCACCCAGACAACATTGTATCGACTGTCGATTAGTTGTCCTATGGCCATTGTCTGCGATGGACGTTACTCTAAGGAAGTGTACAAAAATTGTAACGTTGCACGAACACACTAGCAAGCCTTACCAGTGAGCAAATCAAAGTACTATAGACTGACCCAGAAACTCTCCTGATTTAAATCCAATCGAGAATCTGTGGTCATTCTGCAAGGAACGACTTCGGGGAATGGACATACGAAGTACAAACATATGCACAGGGTCATAAAGGAAATAATAACGGAATTATTCGTTTTGTTTCAATTAATTTGCACAAGGGTGTACATCTTAGCATCCATGATTGAAAAAAGGAAAAAGAGCATGTCAGAGAATGCCACTGCCTATTTATAGGTTCAGCGAACGTCCCCTAGCGGCCTTTCTTTAAGAAAGTAAGTGGGGTAACTCCACATGGCGTATGGGTTAAAATGAACATCTGATTTACCCACGCCAAGAATATTAATGAAGGATGATAATGACGAGGAAGCACACGGGTAAATTTAACAAAACAAGATAAGGAATTCATTCACGAATTTACACGTTTGAAGTAGTGTCAATAACTCGTTTCAGGAAAATAAATCAGAATTTTTAGTCCGTAGCGTTAACATATTGTCATGAAGAGGAAATGTTGATACAATAGATTAAATGATCTGACTCAAAATGATATTTAAAAATATTTAAGACAAAGGTAAGAGAGTTAGTTGCTCACCGAAGGGATATATGGTTTGTATACGTTCAAAAGTCGACGAAGAAAGTTAGTTTGAAATATTTAAACGAAATAAATACTGTTTAAAATAAAAGGTGCGCCTACTCAAATAGGATATCCACTAAAAATAACTTTTTTCTTAAGACAATAGGGCACTTAATAAATCTTATTCATAAAAGCAATTATTTTTTTTCTAATTAAATAATGTCTTGGTTTTATTGCATTTATTATTTTATGATTCGGAGCAGATTTTCGGGAAATGTGTACTAGTTTGAAAAAAAAATCATTGATTTATATTCTCCAAGAAGTCCTGCTTTTAACTAATATGAAAAGGTACAAAATTTAATTTCTGGAAATTTCATTTTGTTAGGTGGGGTGAGTAACAGATGTAAAAATAAAAAATAAAAAATACTAAGATTTTCTAAAACAAAAAAAAAACTTTAAAAAATAATTTAATTCCTTTCTGAAAAATACCTGAAAGTTTCATTAAAATCCGGGAATTAATTGATTTTTGCAAGACTTTTCAAATCAATGTGTTTTTCACGAGAAAAAAAAATGCTAAAATTTCCTATAGTAATATTTGCTGCCCTGGCTAACAAGAAAAAGATTTTTAACCAAAATTTTGACGTGCTAGAAAGGATTAAAAACTTAATAAAATAATAAAAATTACTTTGGTCTTTCCTCTTAATAATAACAAACATTTTGTTTTCATCAGTTTTGGGGCCTTTTTTCGTCATGCTGTGCTCTTTTTTAGTGAAAATGTGGATGTACCTAGTTTTATGAGTCGGGAATGGAAGATGTGTATGCGTATGCTTCTCTCTGTCTGTCTGTATGTATGTCTCTCTCTCTCTCTCTCACACACACAAACACACACACACACATAAACACACACACACACACACACACTTTGTCTTTCTGTGCAATTAAAAATGTTTCTAATTAAATAAAGTCATGGTTTTATTGCATGTATTATTTTATGATTCGGAGCAGATTTTCGGGAAATGAGTAGTAGTTGGAAAAAAATTGATGATTTACATTCTCCAAGAATTTCTGCTTTTAAATAATAAAAACAATTTTAAGATTGAAATTTAATTTCTCAAAATTTCATGAAATTAAGTAAGGGGTTGAGTAACAGATGTAAAAAAAATATTTTTATCAAGATTTTTTAAAAACAAACTATTAAAAAAATAATTTTATTCCTTTGTGATAAGTCCTGAAAGTTTCATTAACACCCGACAATTATTTGATTTATTGCAAGAATTTCCAAATCTATGTGTTTCTCAACTGAAAGAAAACAGGCGCTTAGACCGCTGATGCAAGATTTTTAACCAAAATTTCGAAGGTGCTAAAAAGTATTGAAAAAATTAATAAAATAATAAAACAAAATAATTAATAATTCCTCTTAACCCTTTCAGCCCTAAACACCGGTTGAACGGTGGCAGAGAAAAATGACGTAATGCCCAGCCAACGGTTGAACGGTGGTAGAGAAAAATGACGTAATTCCCAGCCAACGGTTGACCGGTGGTAGAGAAAAATGACGTAATTCCCAGCCAACGGTTGACCGGTGGTAGAGAAAAATGACGTAATGCACAGCCAACGGTTGACCGGTGATAGAGAAAAATGACGTAATGCCCAGCCACCGGTTGACCGGTGGTAGAGAAAAATGACGTAATGCCCAGCCAAAGGTTGAAGAGTAATAGAAAAAAAATGATTTAATGCCCAGCTACTGGTTGAATGGTGGGTAAACACTCATAACTATTTTTTATATCTACCGTGAAACATTACATACCAATTATTTGCGAATTTTAACTCAGGAGCTCAGACAGAAGGGTTAAAATTGTTCAGAAACGCGGGGTTCAAAGGGTTAATTATACAATTATATATTCTTTGCGGGAAAAAATTCATTGGAAAATTTCACTGCCAAAATACATTCCCATTTCAAACTTAGACAAATAACTTAACAAATAACGCCTGATAATTATGCACCAACCCAATAGTTAATATTTTATATAATAATTAATTTTTTTCATTATATAATAAATCTAAAATTTCTTTTTTATGGGCCACACTGTATTTATAGTAAAATTACTAACAATATGCACATATTAACAAATTGTAGTGACTTCACCGAAATCCATTTAAAATACTACCAAGCAACCAACATGGACTATTTCATGGCATTAATCCATATAATGTCTGACAATTTCATGAATCAAACCATATTCCAATTATAACTTCAACAAAATTATAACATAAAACACACATATCACCGCCTTTAGTAATTATGTCTACACAAACATGCATTATGCACAAAAGCTGAGTATCATCTAACATGTATTCAACTGCGAAAGCAGAATAACATATATCATATTTTTTATTACTTCCAAGTTCTCAAGAAAATTAAATTTTGGCATTAAAACTTTGAACCCTGACTACCGCTTTACCGGTGGTAGAGAAAAATAACGTAATGCCCAGCTACCGATTGAAGAGTGGTAGAGAAAAATGATTTAATTCCCAGCCACCGGTTGAACGGTGGGTAAACACTCGTACCGTGAAACATTACATACCAATTATTTGCGAATTTTAACTCAGGAGCTCAGGCAGAAAGGGTTAGGGGTTGTTCAGGAACGCCAGGCTCAAAGAGTCAATGGTATAAACATTTTGACGGTGAAACTTTATTTTTATTAAGTTTGGGGCTTCTTTCATCATGCTATGCTGTTTTTCAGCGAAAAGTGGAGGTACCTACTTTGGAAATGATAAAAAAATATATCGGATTTAAAATAAAAATAATTATTTATTTTTTTTTAGATAATGATTTAGTGATACAAGTTTTACTAATTAACCCATAGTTGGGAGGAGAATGGGTGGATTCATGCATAATCAGAATTTGATAAACAAACACGAAATTATTATGTGGATATAAAGTGGGGGATCAGTTCAATATTACAATCAATATATAAACTGATCCCTCACTTTAAGGTCACTGTAGTTTCTATACATTTATATTCCGATGTAAATAAATCTAAAAGACATGCCTCCAAGAAATTAGAATGGGGATATAAAGTGGGGGAATCAATTCTATATTACAATCAATATATGCGCTGATCCCTCACTTCATGGTCACTGTAGTTTCTATACATTTATTTTCCAGAGAATGTAAATCAATCTAAAAGACATGCCTCCAAGAAATTATGCTTCGGATATAAAATGGGGGATCAATTCTATATTACAATCAATATATAAATTGATCCCTCACTTTATGGTCACTGTAGTTTCTCTACATTTATATTCCAGAGAATATAAATAAATCTAAAAGACATACCTGTGTAGCTAATCAGTATTTATATTGATTGATTCACACCCTACGGCTTATCAACCCCTTGTAGGTTATTTAAAGCCAGAAAATATTTTTAGATTGTAAGAATTTTTTTGGTGATAGTAATGATTTAGTGATACAAGTCTTACTAATTAATCCATAGATGGGGAGAAGAGTTGGATTTTTACCTTTCCCAAGTGTATTTGCAAGTAAGTGAATATAATGTACCCAACTGGAATTGAAACACGACTCTCCGATTAACAATTCCAAGTCATTATTCATTACACCACCTGCGCATTAAAACTTACAGCACCTGGTTTTCCCAAGAGATCATCCATCTAGGTACTGGCCCGGCTCGACGTTGCTTAACTTCGTACGAGAACCGGTGTTTCAATGTGATATGGCCGTAAGGCTAGACAATGTGTGATACAAAGATGTAGATAGCAATTCTAAAATATATGGAATAAAGAAAATGGTTCATCTTAGAACTCAGAATTTTCCTTCTTCTAGATTGGTTGCCTACCAGCCAAAGCCAGGTAGCACAATCGGCCGTACTATCTAATCTCTAGCTATTTATGAGATTATTCATTTGTGCGAAATTGAATGCAACGAACTCGACTGGAATTCGAACTTGGCTCCTCCCGAGTCCCTAACCATTAAACTACCCCCCATCCTACAATATATATATATAGAGACAGACCAATCTATATTCAGATAGGAAACTTGTGATACAAAGGTGTAGACAGCAAGTCAAGAAATATATGGAATAAAGAAAATTCATAATCTCTGGTTTTCTCACAAACGTCAAATAATATGTAATCAAAAATTGTCTGACGAAATCCACAAATATGGCGAACGTGTTACTAATAAAATTAAAGAAGTTAATCTCTAAAACTCAGAAAACAAGATATAAACCAAAATACACAGATGGAAATATGGCGATAAAAGCAACCAACATGGAAACTAATCAAAAAATGTATGTTAAACAATGAAAAGCCTTTAATTTTGAACTTGAAACAATGTTATTTAAACAATAAACGGAAACCTTAATCTCGAAGCTTAAAGTATGAAAGGCAGAATTTAGGAGAAAGATAGAAACGGCAAACAATACACAGGCGGAAGTTTTTGATAAAATAAACTAAAAACTCAGAATGCTATCGAAAACAGCAATACAAATGCAGAAGGACGCGTACCTCTGTTTTATAGATTACGCAAAGGAGTTCGATAAAGTACGCCACAAATATATGTTAGAACTGCTCAGCAACCATGAAATATCCCTCCTTGCCTCCTATCAACGCCTGACTGTGCCATCTTGGTATCACGTTTTCCTCTGATGTGGAGCAACTACGTTGAATCAATAGCTTCATCTACAGCAAGATTCACGACAGAAGGTTTTTCTCGCCTGAGTTCATCATTCAAATCTACAAATCTACCATTCATCCTTGCATTGAATACTGTTGCTATATATGGTCTGGTGATCCCGCATTTCATGTCGAGGTCCTAGACAAAATCAAGAGGATAAAGAGAAGGACAGGGACCAGGGTCAAGGTAGATAGATAATGAACAAACTTAGATAGATAGATAGATAGATAGATAGATAGATAGATAGATAATTAACAAACTTAGATAGATAGATAATGAACAAAATTAGGTAGATAGATAGATAGATAGATAATGAACTAGCTTTCTATAATGAACAAACTTAGATAATGAACAAACTGATAGATAGATAGATAGATAGATAGATAGATAGATAGATAGATAGATAGATAGATAGATAGATAAACAAACTTAGATAATGAACAAAATTAGGTAGGTAGGTAGATAGATAGATAATGAACTAGCTTCGATAATGAACAAACTTAGATAATGAACAGACTGGGATAGATAGATAGATAGATAGATAGATAGATAGATAGATAGATAGATAGCTAGATAGATAGATAGGTAGGTAGGTAGGTAGATAGTGTGTTTAAAATAGGATATAAAATAGTTTTGCTTCCACGTATCGAACGTGAACCGTTTTTATTTATGTTTACTATTTTTACAATTATCAACTTCCGTATTTATTTTAATGAAATCTTGTTTATTATTCTTCAACCAGGACAGATCAACTTTTTAAAGCATTTCACCATAAGGCAAGGCGGGAGTGCCATTAGCATGCAAGGGGTTACAGAAGTGTGAGAGCAAGAGTAAAGTGGGGTGCTTGAGGAAAGGATATAGAGAAAGACGGGGATCAAGGTCAAGGCATCAGAAAAAAGTCGATTGACATTACATTTGAATATTTGAAGATTATAGCAAGTAAGAGGAATGGAGTAAAAGTAAATGCTCAGGAATTGGTAAAAGTTACGGATCTAATTTTTGTATCAATAGTTAGCATGTCAAACCCCTGCTTTCACATTGAGGGCAATGCTGATTTTCTAAAAAAAAACAAAAAAACTTACCCTACTGTCACATGTAAAGACGGAGAAACTGCACCAAGACGCCTCCGTAGAACTCTTTTGTTGGTTGAAGCAGGTGTGGAATGCGACCAAGATAAGCAAAAGGATCATTTGGATTTATACATAATTTGGTCGACTCCCTCCTCTGCGAGACCTGGAAAATAAATCAGGGAGATGACAGGCTTATCGTTCTGTTTCATAACAACATCTTAAGAAGGATCCTCAAGACAACGGACAATGTAACTGCTCCAGGGTGTTTTCCTCGAACCCTTTAGGGTCAAGGTACAGCAAACAAGATGGAGGTTCATCGGCTACATTTTAAGGCAAATCCCGAACAATGACTGCAGCGTGGCACTGACCTGGGTCACCAAAGGAAAAGAAGTAGAAGACCAAGAACGATATGACGAAGGACTATGAAGAAAGAGGGGGAAGCAATAAGCTGACAATCCTGTGGTTAGATAGATAGATAGATAGATAGATAGATAGATAGATAGATAGGTAGATAGATAGATAGATAGATAGATAATGTGTTTAAAATAGGATATAAAATAGTTTTGCTTCCACGTATCGAACGTAAACCGTTTTTTTGTTTTTTTACATTTACTGTTTTTACAATTATCAACTTCCGTATTTATTTTAATGAAATCTTGTTTATTATCCTTTAACCAAGACAGATCGATTTTTTTAAGCATTTCACCATAAGCAAGGCGGGAGTGCCTTAGCACGCAAGGGGATACAGAGAGTGAGAGCAAGAGTAAAGAGGCGTTTTTTGAGGAAAGGATATAGAGAAGGACGGGGATCAAGGCATCAGAAAAATTTGAATATTTGAAGATTATAGCTATCAGCGAAGCAAGTAAGGGGAAGGGAGTTCGACTGTTGGGAAGTGCAAGATAAGAAGCTGTTGGAGTAGAAGAGACGACTACATTTAACTGTTTCGACAGTGAAAGGGTGTGACCGAGATGCCAATCCAGTAGCATTCAAGAAGTTTGGGTACAAGTGAAAGTTGCCCGTCAGAGCAATTGCTATGAAAATATTTGTAGAAAAGACAGAGGGAAGCCACATCACGTCAGGACCTATCACATTGAATATCCATCTGTAGGATTTTCTACAACAAAGAATAGGAGAGAAAACAGTAACTGGTTCAATTTTCTGCAGTCAAATTGTACAAAGAACAAAGCAAATATCCACTCTTTTATCTGGTAGTTAAATACTTTATTGTAAGTTAGGTATTGCTCAGTATAGAGCAGTGGTTCTCCAACTTTTTGAAGTCAGGGTGTACTTGAAATCCTACCAATACTTGTAGGCGCACTGTATACAAATTTCGGAAAAATATGAATAAAAAATATTAAATGAAACATACCTTAAGTTTATTCATTCTTATGTTTATTAGAAACATGAACCTGATGAGTCTTAGCGATTTCTTCAGTGTTTGGGCGTATATTTGATAGGAAAACTCTCATTTCCTCCTCAATACATTGAAGAGTTCCTCTCTTTTTGCACTTAATTGTGGTGAGAGCAGTAAAGCCTAATTCATATAAATAAGAACGAGGCGGGTAACGCAATAAAAAAAATAAATATATTTATTTCTTATATCTGGACACATATTTCTCTGGAATGTCAGGGCGCACCTAGACATTTTCCAGAGCGCATGAGTGCGTCCAGGCACACTATTGAAAACCACTGATATATATACATATATATATATTTGATAGGTTTGGTGAAATAATTTAGACATATCATGTAGATTAGTTTTCGTTGTGATCATTTTAAGTTCGCAGATTAACTTCTTGATAGCCTTAGAAAATTGATTAAGAAAAATACCAAAATTTTCTTTCAAATAGTTTTTATTTTCCAAAGTGCTTTCAATCTCATCTGAGACCATCTTCAGGGTGTTGTCTTTGAGTATGTATGTGTGTTTCTGTAAATTCAAAGCATTTCAACTGTTCGTGTTTACATACATACATACATACATACATTCATACGTACACACACACATATATATATGTATTATATGTATATGTATATTACATACATACATACATATATATATATATGTATTATATGTATATATATATATATATTACATACACACACATACACACACACCATCTTCAGGGAGTTAAGTTGTCTTTGAGTATGTATGTATATTTCTGTAAATTCAAAGCATTTCAACTGTTCGTGTTTACATACATACATACACACATATATATATGTATTATATGTATATATATATATTACATGCATACATACATACATATATATATGTATTATATGTATATATATATATTACACACACACACACACACACATATGTATTATATGTATATATATATATACATATATATATACATATATATCAATGGTTCTCAAACTTTTTGAAGTCGGAGCGTAGTTGAAATCCTACCAATAATTGTAGGCCCGCTATATGCAAATTTTGGAAAATATTTTATAATGAAGTCAAATATTGCAGAAAACAAATAATGCAATAAAAATATAAAATGAAACATACCTTAAGTTTATTCATTTTTGTGCTTATAAGAAACATGAGCCTGATGAGTCTTAGCGATTTCTTCAATGTTTGGGCATTCTTGGATACAAGCGGACCGTCATTATATATAATAACCCTATTCTATCAGTAATAATTGCTTTATTTACTGTCGATAATCCCTTTCTTCCTGATTTCTCATGAATTTCTATAGTAAAATATCATTATCAATGCATATCTATATTGTAATGTGCGATGAAAAATGGATAATTTACAACAACATAGAACGTAAAACATCACGATCTTTAGTAAAGGCCTCTCTTTATCCAAAATAGCTTAATGTTGTTTACAGTGTGTGGTGGAGAAGTTCACAACTCTCAGCTCAAAAATGTGAACCAAGCGTTTGATAGGCAAACACTCATTTCCTCCTCAATACATTGAAGAGTTCCTCTTTTTTTTGCTCTTAATTGTGGTGAGAGCAGAAAAGCCTAATTCACATAAATATGAACGAGGCGAGTATCGCAATATAATAAAATAAATATATTTATTTCTTATATCTGGACACATATTTCTCTGCAATGCCAGGGCGCACCTAATGCTCTATAACCTGCAATAAAATAAAACAGATCGAAAATAAACAAGTTATAACTTTCTCAAATCCTTCAGTGTTTGTTATATATATATATGGTGGCCATTGAAAGACTGAATGATATAAAACAAATATAGTTGAGCATAGAGACGACGGTTAGAAGCTGATGGATCCTCAAGGACACTCTGCCGTACAGCTTCCACCGCTGTGTCAATGCGCTTAGGACCTCTTCCCGGATGATCGCCGACTGATCCAGTTCTTTCAAACCGGGCGATTAGGTTCCGAATCATGTTATCGCTTGGAGATAGACATTAAAATGTTGCTGCTATTTTATCTGAGTTTGAATAATTGATCTTTCAGTGGAATAAGAAAATACTCAATAAGTTTTATTTGTTACTGGGCATCATGCATAGCCATTTTGATCTCCAAGGGATTCTCTATAACCTGAACAAAGAAAAAAAGGGAAAAAATAAATAAAAAGAGATTGAAAACGTACAATTTATGACTTTTTCGAACAGCTTCAGTTTTTTCAGTGGGCGTCCTATATAAAACATTTGGATATATCTCAATATCTCTCAGTGTATATATGGACGAAGCGTCATAGCAGGAGACGCTTTGTCACGTATCTGATTCGCCAAACTTCAGCCTTTCAGTATTAAGATACAACATGTCAGGCGGACAAAAAGTGACGAGACATTTGCGGGAATAAAAATAAACAATATGTCACTGCAATTCAAAGAATGTTCTATTTCATTCAGCACGTCCACGGTTCGGCGTAATAATTCTTAGAAACTACCCAGACCGGATGTATTTTCAAGTTCATGTAAACAACTCTTTATCATTTCGATAATCTGTCACCCCCAAGCAAACGCACACCATCTTTATTTGGACAAGCACGAATGCAGAAATACAAGGTTGGACTCAACAGTGCCAGACGTACAACATAGACACACAAAACCACTGCTAGCAACATTTGCAATATCTAATTAACGTCTTTAACAACGTGTATATAGATATAACAACTGAAACTTTACCACCATCAAAAGGCTTTCCATATTTAATAACATAAAATACGCATTTTAGTATGACATATCCAAGAAGTCAGTCTATATCTCTGAGATGAGGTATTATGATTATTGAATTATTTACATTATTTGACTGTTTTACATTATTTGGATAAAGACGTTGGTTAGATTATAGCTTCTAGTGATATAATCTTCTATATTGAGATATATTCATGATTACTTGAATTACACATTATTTGGACTGGCCTTCAGTGGATGGCCCAGTAAAGACGTTGCTTATATCCAGAGACTAGCTTCTAGTGATATAATGGCTGTCTATATCTCTGAGATGAGGTATTATGATTACTTACATTATTCGGACTGTTATCCACATTTTCATTGCAATATTCACAAGGACACATGGCCCAGTGGATAAAGACGTTGGTTAGATCCAGTGACTAGCTTCTAGTGATATAATGGATGTCTATATCTCTGAGATGAAGTATTATGATTACTTGCATTATTTACATTATTTGAACTGTTATCCTCATCTTCATTGCCATATTCACAACGTTGAATTTCCGACCTTAGGTCTCTAGGCGGGACCCGGATAGAAATAAGTACACACCAGGAATCAAATGAAATAAAATAATAATAAACGAAATGATTGACGTAACTCTTCCAATATTTTATAGCACCTAGAAAGGATCACGTGTCATTTTCTTTTATTCAATTCACCCCAAGCAAGGCGATAATGCCACTAAGACACAACAGATTACTGGAAGTGAACGATAATGAGAAGACTTTAGAAGGAAGCGGAAACCGAATCCTGAACAGTAAACAAGGGATAAACCTCTACTCCTGTTCAAAATACCAGAGAGGGGAGTGAACTGGACGATAGGCGAACCTATCTTCTTTGTTTTTTTTTAGAAATCACCCCCCCACACACACAAGGCAATAATGCCACTAAGACGCTACTGATAGTGAAATAGATGGGAAAAAAACTTTAGCAGCACCCGGAAACCTGATTCTAAACAGGGAACAAGAAATAAATGCTTTCTTCTGTTTAAAGCACAGGGGAGGAGTGTGAACCGGGCGATAAGCGGGCCTATATGAGGAAAAAAAATAGTAAATAAAATTTCGGAGTTTAGTCGGGGTCGTTAAAAATGTAGAGTTGGACTAGACTTTAGACTGAACCGGAAACCCAATCCTAAAGCGGAAACCCAACCCTAAACCGAAAACATGGGAGAAACCTCTACTCCTGTTCAAAAGACCGGTGAATTAATTTCAAGAAGACGATATTTTATATTTTTGTTTTTACTTAACCGTGCAACAAAGGAGAGAAATACACTAGTATGCTTGTAAAAGAAGGAAGGCATCAAAAGTTAGGAATTGTGGGGTGATACGCGCGCGCGCGCGCGCGCGTGTGTGTGTGAAAGTTCAGTCAATAAGAGAAAAAAAAATCACCATGCCCGCTATAGTCCCGGCGGGAGTTGTCTCTTCTACTGCATGCTAGAAAGAAAAACGATTGTAGAAAAAGAAAGGGTTTTGTTTAACAATGTTTCGACAGTATGTCTGTCTTCTTCGAGCTATGTTTAAATAATTGTATACGTTTTGGTGCAAATTAAAAAAAAAACATCCTCTTAAGGCTTTCTTCACATAAAGTCAGGTCTTATGGGATAGTAGGACTCCGTAACTATGAAGTATATCGAATATGTGATCATAGCATTGTTGGCGAACGAACTGCATCTTCTGGTCCCACCATGTCTGACTTTCACGGCTAGGGCCCGCCATGCCACTTACATCGTAGCAAAGCAGCCACATTCCCGCCGTATTTCATCGGCAAGAAGTTCCACTCAAACAGCTCGATGGGTTACCGCTTCTTAATTTTCGAAACCGTTACTAAGGGACGCTCTCCAGCACTATAAATACTCTACGATAAAATTTTATCATCCCCTTCTTACTTTTCCGTTTATACGACAACATGTAAATTTCTTGCGGAAGAGCGCGTTCCCTTTTTGGAACGCATGAACAATACATACACACACACGTACGTACTCACATTCACTCACTTCACATACTTTGGACCATTAGTTTTCACATTCATTTGTTGCATACACATTATTGTCTTTGTCACTTGTAACCCTTTGTTGCTAATACATTATCATTTGTTTGTAGATATATCGGTTCTTGTTGTTTCTTTTTACATTTCTTTGCGTGGACTCACATCCCGAGTCCGCCATGTCGGTTGTGGGCATTTCAGGAGACACAGGTGTTTATCTTTCAATGTATAGGCCGGCCCGCAACAAACTAAACAGAAATATCTAGAAATATTATTTCAGTAAACATTTAGGCAATATTAAGTGTAAACAAAATTTGGCGTTCAAAACAAATATTTAAAAAATACTTTTAATATTTCAGTGCAATTTGAATGTTTAAAGATTGTAACATGATTGTAAAAACGTAAAGTTTAATGTCATTTTCGAATGTGAATATATTGAGATATAATGAGATTGTCGGGTTAATTCCTTCTAATTTTCGAAACCGCTACTCGGGGACTCTTTCAGGACTATAAATATGCTGCGATACTTTTACTCGCCCTCTTCTTACTTTTTCCGCTTACACGTCAACATGTAAATCTCTCGCGGAAAACGCGTTCCCTTTAGGAAACGCATGAACAATACACACACACACACGTACGTACGCACATTCACTGACTACACATAATTTGGACCAAAAATGTTTTCACATTCATTTGAGATACATATCCTTGTCTTTGTCACTTGTAATCCTTTTATTAATACATTGTCATTTGGCTGTACATATGTATCGGTTCTTGTCTTTTCCTTACATTTCTTGACGTGGACTCACATCCCGAGTCCGAGCTTTTCAGGAGACACATGTGTTTATCTCTCAACGCATACACCGGCCGGCCCGCAACAAGCTTCTGCCGCGAACCACTACCTTGTAGAACAGATTTACAAGAGGATTTTCCCCCGATCAGTACAATAACCTGCTCAAGAGTTAACCGTTATCCTCCCCCTCCAATCCATATAAACTATCCTTTAGCGTAAACCTCTACCTCGAGTGGCCCGGGGCCTTGTACAGGGTTAACTTTACTGTAAAAAAAAAAAAAGAAAAGTTTTTTACGGGTTAATCTATCTTCGTTATCATCTTCATAGTCTGTTCACGTTTCTTAGAGCTTTCTTCACATAAAGCTGGGTCTTATGGGATACCACGACTCGCTAAAACTATATGAATTATATCGAATATATGACTGTAGCATCGTTAGAAAATGTTTTTAGAGGATGGATCGATTTACTATGAATTTCTGTTGCAAACAGAGTGGACTCATTAACCCGAGAAGAAATAAATAACGTAAATTAATTGTGAATCTTTTTTCCTAGCTAAAATTGTGACAATTTTTTCCTTGTGATTTTATTACTAGCCCCGTATATGTCAAGCGGTAAACTAAAAACACTGACCTAATTTGCGCTTACTCATACAAAAATGACCTCGTGACCTAGTTGTTTTTACAAATTTGTTATTCTTCATGAAGATTCAGTGAAATGATTAAATTGTCACACATTTGTCTTTCAATTGGACGTTACTTGAAGTTGAAAAACAAAAAAGAAAATTTGCATAGACGTAATTCGAATAACGCACGAAATACCTTCGTGGGCCGCACTCAGACCCACCGAGGCAGGGAAAATAAATATTTAACTGGGGAAATTAAAAAGTCCCTATTTATAACATACAATAAAAAAATTATACTACCGTTTTAACAGTGGATAAAAAAATAAATGAGAGAAGAAAAAACAAAGTTAATTTTTCGTTAAAAAATGAGCAGACATGATGAAAAAATGCCCCGAATTTCATAAAATCAAAGTTTATCGTCAAAATCTTTTCGTTATTATTAAGAGGAAAGACTGAAAGATTTTTTGATTATTAAATTATGTTTTTATCCTTTTAGAGAACCTTCGAAATTTTGGTTAAAAATCTTGGTTTTTGTTGCGTTAGCGGGTAACCATAAATTAGTATAGGAAATCTTTGCTTGCCTTTTTGCGGTGCAAAACATACTGATTTGGAAATTCTTGCAAAAATCAGATAATTCTCGGATTTTAATGAAACTTTCAAGACTTAGAGACAAAGGAAATTATTTTTGAGATTGTCCTTTTTTGGAGAATCTTTATGAATTTTTTTTTTTACATCTCTTAACCCCCACTTATTTAATTTTATGACATTTTGAGAAATTCTTTTTTGTAGTGTTCAGTATTTGTATTAGTTATAAGGACAAGTCCTTGGAGAATTTAAATCATGAAATTTATTTGGCCATGCAGGACCCCCAGTTACAGAAAATCCGATCTGAGTCTTAAAATAAAAAATGCAATAAAACTAAGATATTATTTATTTAGAAACGCTTTTAATTGCTTTTATATATAAAATATATTATGAACACTTATTGAAAAAATCGATGAATAATTAATTTTTGCAAGAATTGATTTCATTTAAAAAATTAATTAGAATAATTTATAAACGGTTAAATTATTTAAAATTCTGTATTATTAGCGGTTAAGTCATATTGTTATTAAGTAAAAACTATATTTACTAATCATAAATGGAAAAGCTCACTACAATTCAGCGACCTCGAATATTTTAAGAATTATAATTAAGAATAATTTGGAATGTATTTTATTTGTATATAAACGCGGTGGTATTTGTAAATACGGATATCCAAACGCGACATTATCAGAAAATATGAGCGGTGCATATAGTAAAATTAAATTTTCTTATTATTTCACACTCAGTAATCCCCTTGTGTCTTAGTGGCTTTATTTCCATTCGTGGAGCGAAATGATTAAAAAAAATAATGATATTGTCCTAACGAAAATCGCGCTATGATGTGTCGTTGTGCTGCGGTAACACACACACAGTGTTCGCAAAGTCTCTGTGTAGATGATAATCCGACCAGCTCCCTCCATGTGTCTCGATTGCGTGCCAATGCCAGAGTCTCTCCGAAGGATCTTCTAGTCGACCCAGTGACGTTATCAGCCTATTATTTTTTTTTATATTTCCTCATGCTTCTTCTACTTTTGCTTAAAGGATGGTAGTGGAAATGGAATCTTGCGACGTATCCCTATCATTTAAACTACTTCTTGACGGTAATTCTAAAGTCTTCCAACGGACCTGTTTCTTGCCTGATGGTATCTCGAACTGTGTTATTTGTAATGCGGTCTCCGTAAGAGATGCTTCTTCTGCAGCTTCTCATTTCTACTCTTAATGTCCAAGATTCGCAGGAGTACAGAATTTGACAACAAATTAATGATTGAAAGAGAAGAGTTAAATGAAAGGTAATAAATAATACTCAAGTCTCTATCTATATTTCTGAGGTGAGGTATTGTAACTATTTACATTCGCTACGATGTGCTGTTGTTACTGTGTTACGGTAGCACACAAACACACCTTGAATGACAGATCATAGATACCAACAATTTCCTCATCATCAGTCCCATCATCAATGTTCGCAAAGCTGCTGTGTAGCTGATAACCCGACCAGCTCCCTCCACCTGTCTCGATTACGTGTCAATACCAGAGTCTCTCCAAAGGATCTTCCAGTCAACCCAGTGACGTTGTCACCCTATTTTTTTTTTATCTCTCTTCATGTTTCTTCTACTTTTTGCTTAAAGAATGGTAGTAGAGTCTTGTGACGACTCCATACCATTTAAACTTCCACTTCTTGACGGGTAGTCGGACATTTGGCCGACGGACATTTAACCAAATGGAAATTTAGCCGAAAATATAGTGGCGTACTTGCATGTATGTCACACTCTTTATCCTAATATGCTACATATATTTATATTTATTTACTGTATTAATTTATAAGAAATGGCAACCTACTCCAGGTATAAAATCTGCCTCGTCAGTCATGTATCGAAAGATACATGATCTGCTAAGCGTGTATCACGCATGGCACATAACTGACTGACTGACTTTCTAGTCGAATCCATTGCATTCACTTACGGGCTAATACCCTTGGTAAAGGTATGAATCCTCTTCTCACCCCCCAGCTATGGGTAAATAGCCTTGGATTGCAACTGGTCTACCACAGAAAGAAATGGCAACCTACTGCGGGAAAAAATCTGCCTCGTCAGTCATGTATCGAAAGATACATGATCGCCTAAGCGTGTATCACGCATGGAACTAAAGTGACTAAAGTTGAGATGCCATGTCAGGATTGACTAGATTACAGATCCTTCTTTGGATTTTGTCAAGGATCTGGAGGTGTACAGATGGAACACCAGGCCAGATATGGCAAGAGTATTCAATGCAAGGACAAAGGGTAGATTTATAAATGTGTAAGAATAAGATGGACTCTGACGAGAAAAATATTCTGGCACGACAGTAACTCAGCTACAAAGGTTATTAAGAGCTACAAGGGACAGGAAATTGTGGAGAGCCATGATCGCCAATGTCCTGAAGGGACACAGCACATAGAAGAGGAAGAATGAGCTTGAGTAAATGAATGGCGGAACAAGGTTTAGGAGAGATAACAAAAAGACAAAATTTATTAAGAGCTACAAAGGAGAGGAAATTGTGGAGAGCCATGATCACCAATGTCCTGAAGGTACACAGCACATAGAAGAAGAAGAATGAGCTTGAGTAAATGGATGGCGGAACAAGGTTTAGGGGAGATAACAAAATGACAAAATTTATTAAGAGCTACAAAGAAAAGGAAATGGTGGAGCGCCATGATCGCCTACGCCCTGAAGGGACACGGCACATAGCTGTGACACGAAAACGTCCATCATAGGTTATGTTTTGACGAAAAATATTAACTTTTTTTTTTGCTTTAAAACAAAAATTCTGCAGTTACACCGCTGAATATCAAACGGAATTGTTTGAATTGTATGGAATATTATTTGCATTTTTTGGGGGTTACATTTTCAGATTTTTATTTCTTGTCGAAACGAATGGTTTATTTATTTCTTAAACTGTTGACTAAAAAGGAGACAGACAGTAAAAAAAAAAATCCCCTAAAGAAGGTCATGTAATTTTATCTTACACTAACTTAGATTAACACTGTCCCCAATAAAATGAATGAATGTCTAATCTGTTTCTCACCACCAAAGAAGTCGACCCCGTTTTTTTTTCTCTCTCTCCCTAACTTCCGACTGAAGGTACATCGGCGGAGAGGTTAGTCATTTATTTATGTAGACATGGGTAGAAGAATATATGCTGTTATCCACGCAAGATATACAGGGTGTATAAAAATTATTTTTACAAACTTTGGAGGAGGGGTTGCTCATACCAAAACAAGGACAAGAGTCCATATAAACATATATATATATCTGCAGAAGCTTTATTTTTGAGTAGGTACTTATTAGGTTACTTGTATTGTTTACATTATTGGGACTGTTATCCTCATCTTCATTGCCATATTCACAACATTTCAGCTGTTGTACGCTCCGGCCTTCTTCAGGTGAATGGATCTCTGAGATGAGGTATTATGATTACTTGTATTATTTACATTATTCGGACTATTATCCTCATCTTCAATACATTATTTTTTATTCCTTAACCAATTACTTGGTCCTAACATTTTGGCAACGAAAGACTCGAAGAAACGGTCTTCAAGTTAAATCATAATTTTTTTTCAGTGTCTACAACAGTGGTGAAGAAAGCAACTTTACGACGAAAGGATACCCAGTGTTAATTACTCAACTGTCAGTGAAAATAAAAAGAAATTGCGTAAAACAATATGATTTCTACAAGTTCAATTCAGTGGTTGGGAAGAAAGTTGGTGAACCTTGTTATTTTTTTTACCAACAAGACAGTAAATGAACTGAATAAATCAAGCAAACTTATTGTTTTCCCTAATAGGGTAAAGTAAAAATTTACCCCCATCTCTCGCCTTTAAATTTTTCTGAAAAAGAATTGTTCAAGTCAAGCAGACTTATTGTTGGGTGAAGTGAAAAAAAAATTTCCCCCCTCCATTTCCTAAGTTTTCGTACCACCGCAGTAAAATGGAGGAATTTAAAAGTGCAATGCTAGAGTTATTAAAACACCAACAGGAACAACAGCTACTGTTGGAACACAAATTTCAAGAAAGACAAGAGAAATTCCAACGAGAACAAGCGGAATTGCGTTTGCAAAATGGACAATAAAATAAACTGCACCTAGAAATTCTGATTAAACAACAGAAGCTTGAGGAATTGCTCCTTAAAACACAGAATGAACAAAGGTACTTATCCAACAAAAGACAAAATGAGGACAGCGAAAACGCGTTCTCTCCAAATGCTATATGGAGTGCTAATGAAGACTTCACGTACGCACCTGAAAATGAAATTACGTCCGCTTCGTACTTTAAACGTTATGAGGACTTACAATAGTGATTTTCTAAGCGTAGCTTGGTCTGGCACAAAGCCGAAATCAGGAGGGACCCAGCGAGGATCGAACGCACTACTCAGTCGTAATTGTTCGAGCGAGCCAAGCTTGCTAACCATTACACCGCCTCGAGGTGCCCTACGAGGCCTTACAATACGGATTGTGCAAGTTGGGCTGACCATAAAAAGATTCACCTACTCCTCAGGAAATTAGGCACAGCGAAATATACTAAGTTTGTTAACTATATTTTGCCTAAGAAAACCAACGAATTGAAATTTAAAGAGGCGGTTCAATTATTAACAGAACTCTTCAGTGTAAAAACGTTACTGTTTCACAAGCGTTGGAAATGCATGAATCTCACCCGCAAAGAAGACTAAGAAGATTTTACTACTTTCGCGAGTGTAGTCAATAAACACTGCGATGATTTTAAATTGGCAGAGTTAAGCGCCAATAATTTTAAATGCCTGATTTTCTTCCAGGGTTTGATTTCAGCGAAAGACGCCGAAATACGTCGTTGGGTACTCAACAAGCTTGAAAACGAGCCTGACGTTACTTTACAACAAGTTGCCGAAGATGGCCAACGTTTCGTGAGCGTCAGAGAGGATTCGAAAAACATCGAACAAAGTGGTGTGGCTCACATTAAAAAAATACGCCAAAGAAAATTTAAAATGGGCCAACCAAAAGATAATTGCCTTCAAGACAATGTTTCGGGTGTAGTCAATTACATTGGTTCAGTGATTGTCTTTTTAAAGATAAAAAATGTTTTAATTGCGATAAAGTGGGACACAAAAGTTCCCACGGCAGGATTAAGAACAAGACAACAACAAAAAAAAAAGTTTTGTTAAAATTACCAAGTTCGATGAACCAGAATGTAGTAACCTTAGGAAATATATTGAAGTACAGTGTAACCCGGATATAAGAGACCTGGATATAAGAGAAACCCGGATATAAGAGAGATTTTATCTGGTCCCAAATTAGAGCCTGTGTTAATGTATATAAATTAGACCCGGATATAAGAGAAACCCGGATATAAGAGAGATTTTCTCTGGTCCCAAATTAGAGCCTGTGTTAATGTATATAAATTAGACCCGGATATAAGAGACCCGGATATAAGAGAAACTCGGATATAAGAGACTTCTCCGGTCTCGACAACTCTCTTATATCCGGGTTACACTGTACAAATATTTAACAAAAATATACGGCTACAGCTTGATTCGGGTTCTGAATTATCAAACATGGAAGAAATTGGGTAAGCCGACTTTGTTAAGAACGAACCGAATAGCTAAAGGAGTAACTGGCGACCCTATTAAGTTTATAGGCGAACTTATAACGAAAGTGTTATTCAAAGGTAAAACTTTAAAACTAAAGGCGTATATTCTGAAGAATACGGGTAATCTGTTCGGGACTGATTGGTTAGAACGGTTTCATCTTTGGGATATGCCTATTAACTCATTATGTCAAAAAGTCGAAAATTTGACTAACGAAGCAGAAAAGTTGAAAGGTGAACTTAAAAAAAAATTCCCGACATTTTCAGTGAAGGATTAGGAAAATGCACAAAAATGTCTGCTAAGTTTGAGTTAAAGACGTAAACCCAGTTTTTAAGAAAAAAACGTAACGTTCCATTTGTCTCGTTAAATCAAATTGACGAAGAATTGAATCGACTTCAGAAAATGGGGGTTCTGGCAAAGATTGAATATAGCGAATGGGCATCTTCCACAACTTATATTAAAAAGAAGAGCAAAGAAATTCGTATATGTGCAGCACGCAAAAGGATCACCATTATTCCCTTCCAAGTCCAGAGGAGATAATCGCTAAGCTCAGTGGAGGAAAATTTTTTCTCTATGATTGACTTAAGCGATGCTTATCTACAAATACACGTGGACGAGGGATGCTCGAAGCTCCTTTGTATAAATACTCACAAGGGTTTATACAAATTTTTAAGACTTCCGTTCTGGGTTAAGGTCGCTCCTTCCATTTTTCAACAGGTCATGGACACGATGTTAAATGGTCTGGATTTTGCGGTGGCCTATCTCGATGACGTTCTAATGAAAAGTGAGAGCATCGAGGAACACAAATAATCCAGGATTACAGATTCAAACTAAAGGACGCGAAGTGTGAATTTTTTCTAGAGAAAATCAAGTACTTGGAGTAAATAACTGACAAAGACGAAAGACATCCCGACCCAAATAGGGCAACGGCAATAAAGAATGTGGCAGCACCAGAAACTGTGTCGGCTCTTCAAAGTTGTTTTAGGTCTTGCCAATTATTATATTGTTTTTGTTCCAAGAATGAAGGGTTTGAGAGCTTCACTTAATGTATTATTGAGAAAAGGCAAAGAGTGGGAATGGACAACCGAATGCCAGGAAGCATTTGAGAAAATAAAGGAGGTCCTTACATCAGATCTGTTCCTGACTCATTACGATCCAAACCTTGACATCAGTGCAGCCAGCGATGCTAGCTCTTACGATATCAGGGCGTGCATTTTACATAAGCTAAAGGATGGATCAGTAAAGCCAATCGCCCAAGCATCTAGGACGCTATTACCAGGGTTACTCGCAAATAGAAAAGGAAGCCTTAGGAATCATTTTTGCGGTGACTAAATTTCATAGATTTATACATGGAAGGTGCTTTGTGTTGCGGACAGACTATCGTCCACTCTTTACTATCTTTGGATCAAAAAGGGTCTGCCAACACGTACGGCTAATAGACTGCAAAGATGAGGAACCATTCTTCTCAGTTATAATTACAAAAACAAGTTTCTTCCATCTACTAAAATCTGTCATGCAGGCGGATTATCGAGATTGATACCCAAATAAGCTGAATCCCTGGAAGACACAGTCATTGCTGCCATAAGAACAGATGTCGATGTAAAAAGTACCTTGTGCAATACTGTCAGGGAGCTTCCAATAACAAACAACGAAATAATAGACAAAGCGTCCGAGGATGACTTCATAAAGGAAATAAAGGACAAATTAAAAAGCAAAGACCAGAGTATTTCAGAAATCTACTCACCCTGTAACGACATTAATGTACGGAGACAGAGTAGTAATCCCATCTATACTTCAGAGTAGAACACTAAAGGAATTCCATGTTGGCCATCCGGGAACTTCAAGGATGAAGAGTCTGATGAGGAGATGTTTACTTGATCAACATAGACAGGGATTTTGAAAATACGGTAAGATCGTGAAAAGGACCCCCGATAAAATCCAATCCCTGACCTAAAACTGATCGTCCGTTGTCGCGGATACATATTGATTTTGCTGGACCGTTTGATGGTTTTCACTACCTCGTAGTAGTTGACAGTCATTCCAAGTGGCCAGAGGTATTGAAATGCAAGAAGCCGGCCGTGAAAGTGACTGTCAAGTTTTTACACAAGCTATTTGCCTGTTTCGGGGTCGTTGACTGTATTGTAACAGACAATGGCACACAATTTACACCGTGTGAATTTAAGGAGTTTGGTCAGTCATTCCTGATTGAACATGTTACCACGGCGCAATATCACCCAAGAAGTAATGGACTGGCAGAGCGTTTTGTAGATATTTTTAAGAGAGCACTGTGGAAGGCGAGAGGTACTCCCACCGATACAGCTGTACAACAGTTTCTGTAGGTCTATCAGGTAACCCCTGTCTACCAAGACGCCAAGGGAAGTTATGTTTGCCAGGAAAATAAAGTCGGTATTTGACTAATTCCTTCTGAATGAAACAAAAGCGGGTAACAAGAATAAAGTGCTTAAGAAGCATTTTAAGATCGGCGAAAAGGTTTATTTTCGTGTATTTGGGAACAACAAAGCTCACTGGGAGATAGGAATAATTGACAAATTGGGAACATGATGAACATGGTTCAGAGACCGAAGTTTGTACATAAACGTCATGTTAATCAAATCAGAAGAAGACATGAAAGCATAATCGACTGGGATCTCATAGAAGATGACACCATGGATGTCATTTTTGACACATTCGAGGTTCCAATACCACAATCGGTACCAGAGCTCAGAAGACTCAAAAGAAAATGGAAGTTTACGGAACCTTTAGAATTCAACCTGAAAAGGAAAAGATATTGATCATCTTTCATTTCATACCATGACTACAGAAAAGGAAAGAATGAGAAATTTAATTTCATTATTTTGGAATAATGAATGGAGACTATCTATAATTAAAACGTGAAATGCGTGTCGTAAAAAAAAAGAGATAAACATTTTGTGACGTAATTCTTATATATAGCTTTTTTCAAAGTGGTTGTTGCTCATTTTTTTCTTTTCTTTCTTTCTTTCTTTTTTTTTTTTTGTTGAATAAAGTATTGTGTGGTAATGATATATAAAAAGAGACTCCGTGCGGAGTCAGGCTGAAAAGGGGTGTTTTGTGATATCTTCCCGCTAATGAGGCTATTGTAGACGTAGTAGGAAAGTAAGCCTCGGAGGAAACAGTGTTCTAGCCTGGAACAGTGCTCCAGCCTGTTCAGCTGTTGAACTCTCTGACTTGGCAGAGAGGAACCGGGGCGAGGCTTTGCCGAAAGACAAAGTTTTGTCTGGCAATGTAGACAGACCCTGAACCCGTTTATGCGGGTTCTAAGGGAATATTTTTGGCCGAACCTACGGGCAAGGAGAACCCACGGTAAACTCGGCTTTGTGCCACATACATCCATCGTGGGTGGGGGCTGTTAAATATTAACAGTGATATAGACTGGACTCTGGTCAACCGACACACACTCCCAAGTCGTGTAATACACTTCTGTTGTATTTACTGTTCAATACACTATTTATCTGCAACCTCTTGTTTTGTTATTACTTAACCATTTACTTGGTCACAACAATGTTCGATAACGAAACGAGAAGATATGACAATTTCGAGTGTGTGGCAAGGATCTGCATTTATAAGGCACTACTCGGCTTTGCTTGATCTGCGCCGTACTTCTTGGCTGAGTCTTCCTACAGCACATCGGATCTAGCGATGATTACCTTTATAGTAAGGGATTATTATTTTTTTTCTACATGTCGACAATATACTTAAATTCCCAGATTAATTGGATTCTTTTTTCCAATTGTCATTTGATACCAATCTGTTTTGTCCACAGAATTCATCTGGGGATTTAACTATATATATATATATATATATATATATATATATATGGGAAGCACGGTGGAGTAATGGATAGCGGATTGGAGTTCGAATTCCAGTCGAATCCATTACATTCACTTACGTGCTAATACCCTTGGGAAAGGTATGAATCTTCTTCTCCCTCCAGCTATGGGTAAATAGCAGGACAGACTGGGTTCTATAGCCTTGGATGGCAACTGGTCTAGGAGAAAGACAACTCTGAATTCAAAACCTGCGGAGGGTCGTTTGGGGACCTTGTGGCACTGTATTCGGCCCTTCAAAAAGTGTGGATGGTCCTGCACGAAACCTTCACCACTATAATCAAATCTTATGTGCTGTTGTCGGGCTGTCGGTTTCCTAGGAACTGATCTGCTTGACCCTCATACGTCGAAATTGGACGGGAGAGTCGAGTATATATATATATATATATATATATATATATATATATATATATATAGAGAGAGAGAGAGAGAGAGAGATGTTACCGTAACTATTTTTACAATATTAAAAAAGTACGATTGGTCGGGTAAACAAACTGTTATAATTTAAATTTTTTTTTAATATGTTCTATATAAATGTGTTAATAAATATAGTATTTAACTTATATTAAATCCCTAAACTATTTGCTAAAAAAAATTAAATATTTAAATTGATATCAAGCATCATATGAATTTCTTCCCATTTTTTAGACATCTAAATTACTATCAAGCATTAAAATCTATTTTTTACATAAATTGCTAAAACCCAATTACAGCCTCTTTCTCTTGACTTCCCTCTCCCTCTTCTTTCTTTTTCTTTTTTCTTTTCTCCCTTCTCCCCTCCCATTTCAATATATCACTTCCGTTAAGTTAACCGTCTAAATAGGTCATGGTCTGGTCACTCCTCCTCCCCCAATACTAAGTATGATTGAGAGAGATATGAAATTAATCCCTCCCTATAGTCTACCATGTCTCTTTAACTACTCCTTTTACACTCTCTGTTAAATTACAAAAACTTACACTAACCATCAATTTTAATTTCATTTTTCGTTTCATTTCATTTTTGGAAGTGCTACCTGATGATCCGGCGTCCTTTAAAAGGGCTCTGGTGAAATAAATTATTATAATGGTACCTTAAAGTGGTCTGTTTTTCTTTTAAATATTAGCTCTGGATTTACATTGAGTTCTCAGGATTTCATCCTCCTTGGGATTACCCCTACGGATTACCAAGTTCTTCATAACTTATATATATATATATATATATATATATATATATGTGTGTGTGTGTGTGTGTGTGTGTGTGTGTGTGTGTGTGTGTATATATATATATATATATATATATATATATGGTATAACAACAAAATTGTGCAATTGTTAGATTACGTTTTGAGCCGTTGTATCTTGGAAATGATTAAAGATATCTTACCGGAATTCGCCGGGGTTTTTTATAACACTACTGGACTCTACTTTGAACAATAAAATCTATTTAGATGGAAGCTAGAGTATAAATGTAGGTACCATTACTGAAGGCCTCAATGATCTTTTTCCTCTCGCCATTGCTTAGTTGGGACGACATAGTGGGGCTGACATAAAACCATTTTAACCTGTTCTATTTCAAGCTGAATAACTCAAAGGGTTTTTCAATGATTCTTACTAGAAATGCTGTCAAGATAGCTAAACCTGGAAAAAAGAAACTCAATTAGTTTACTGTTTTTTTTTTTTTTTTTTTTTAGATATTAAACATTTTTTGGGGTGGACAATTATGCTGTTACATGATTTGGACAATTTTGATGTTGCACCCATTATATAAGGTGTTCACGTTGTCTGAAGATCTCGTGAGCGTGAAAATCGGGTTATGACTCGAGTCATCCTTTTATAGGATTTAACGTTGTTAAGCGTTTTTTTTTTTTTACACTGTTTAGGTAAAAGTGTTCGAGAACTTTACTGGGTAGCGAGGTTTACTTTTAGGCTTTTATTATTTTTTCAGTGTTGTCGTTTTTGTTGGAGCCTGTATCTGGATAAAAGTTTTAAGCTTTGGCAAGTTGTCCGTTGGTTCTATCAACGGCTTTGTTTTTGTTTATAATATATATATATATATTATTATAAATTAATTGATTTAAAATATGTTTTTTTCGCTACACAGTTCTAACCATGTTTCAAAAATCTCCGAATTTAATTAAAATTAAATTTAGCTTCCATTTTTGAAACATGGTTAGAACTATGTAGCGAAAAACATATTTTTAAATCAATTAATTTATAATATTAATGCTCTGTAAATTTATATGGAGCACTATTTTGTAAAAATAAAAATATCTATAAGAACACCGGATTATATATCTTACTGTTCTTTTTTTATATATATATATATATATATATATATATATATATATATATATAAGTATTTGTGCATACGTAATAAATTCCAATCACCCAAAAAACACTATTCTTAAAAGAGTGCTCAATACAGTGTAGAGCAGGAGCAGATATAATTTATTCAAAATTATAGCATAAATGCCATAAAATCACTATATATGATATAATTTTCGAATAAATATATATATATATATATATATATATATATATATATATATATATATATATATATATAAGTATAGGATTAGTGCACATGTAATAAATTCCAATAACCCAAAAATACTATTCTTAAAAGAGTGCTCAATACAGTGTAGAGCAAATATAATTTATTCGAAAATTATAGCATAAATGTCATACTATCACTATATATGTTATAATTTTCGAATAAAATATATATATATATATATATATATATATATATATATATATATATATATATTTCTGTTGGGTTTCAATCTTGACTTGAGGTTTTCGGATGTCTAATATGTACATATATTATCATTTTAAATGTCACAGACATTCAGTCACATGAAACTAAATATAAAAAACGGTTATAACTCTCTCAGCATTTCCCCTTTGGAGACGCAAGGGAGTAGAGTGAATAGTGTTTAGGGGCCTAAACACATTATATTGTATTTTAACCCATATTATTCCCTTGCGTCCCCTAAGGGGAAATGCTTAAATAGCGGAAAGAGTTTTTGTCCCTCGTTCGATATCCATGACTTCCGTTTAAACAAGACCATCTGCCATATTCCATTCAAATTGGCATATGGATATCTACCAACGATACATAATGTGCTCCCCGACACCCTCACGCCGTCGTGTTGCTCTCCTACGGGGAGAGAGAGCTAGGCTTAATCCGTGGAATGTTGTCCTTAGTCCATTTCTGCGTGGGCTTCCTGCTTTAAACTCGGCGATTTGCCATCTTCCGTTCAAGTGGGTTGACGAATAAAAGACAATCGCATTTTTTTATGCAGACTTCCTATTATGTCTGGCTCCAGAGAGTCGACCCCCGTCTCGCCACAGCATCTTTCCCATTGTATTAAAACGGGGAGAGTCAGGGTCAACAATCCTGTGTACGGGTGGGTTTCAAACATTAAACTCGGCCATGAGCAATAATACGTTCGAGTGGGCGGTTGGATAAATACCATTTATGTGTAGTGACACTTTCAAGTCATATTCACACGCACACACATAAGCAACTATTCGTGTCCAGACTTTCGATTGGACACGCAATCTTTCTGTTTTATATATTAGATAAAAAAAATTGTCGGTTTGAAACTGTTGCATTGTACTGTTCTACATACACGTGATCAATAGGCAACTTCCGCCTGTCACTTAGTTTATTACACAGTATATACCTATTCTAATTGACATATGCAAATAGGTACAACCCTATTTGCCAATCAGACCTCTCTAAAGCGAAGAGGTTTCATGCCTTTGGTTGTTCTCGAAATTTTTCTACAACCTCTTTCATCCATCACCCCACCCCTGGGATTTATGTCTTGTTCTTTTTAATGGACAACAATCCGAACAATGTAAATAGTGTAAATAGTTACAATACCTCATCTCAGAAATATAGACAGCTCTTGAAGAAGGCTGGTGAGTACAACGGCCGAAACGTCGTGAATATGATAACAAACATGAGGAAAACAGTCCGAACAATGTAAATAGTGTAAATAGTTACAATACCACATTTCAGAAATATAGACAGATCCTGAAGAAGTCCGGAGTGTTCAACAGCCGAAACGTCGTGAATATGACAACAAAGATGAAGACAACAGCCCGAACAATGTAAATAGTGTAGATAGTTACAATACCACATTTCAGAAATATAGACAGATCCTGAAGAAGTCCGGAGTGTTCAACAGCCGAAACGTCGTGAATATGACAACGAAGATGAAGACAACAGCCCGAACAATGTAAATAGTGTAGATAGTTACAATACCACATTTCATAAATATAGACAGATCTTGAAGAAGTGCCTTTGATTTGTTTGTATTTATATTTGGAAGTGTGAATTGGTAAAGTTTTATGCCGAAAGTTATGAGCAGATCTGACACATTTGTAGGTTTACTAAAAGTGAAATAGAGTAAAGAATGAAAGATGTGTTTTTATTTGTCGAAATGTCCATATAATGCCATTTTGTTTTAAAAATGAAATTAGTCAAGTGAGTGCCGTTACTTTCCAGACACTGTCAAATGCGTTCCCGAAAGTTGGCCGTAACTCGACGGGTCATTTCATGTGGAATGGCAGCAGTTTCTTGACGAATAGCATCTTTTAATGTTCAATAGAAACAAAATGACATTATATGGACATTTCGAAAATAAAAACACATTTTTCATTCTTTACTCAACTCTGCTATTATTAAACTTACAAAAAAGTGTTCGATCATTTTTCCTCATATATATATATATATATATATATATATATATATATATATATATATATATATATATATATATAGTGGTCAAATATATATATATATATATGTATGTATATATATATAATATTAGTGGTCAATATATATATATATATATATATATAAATATATAATATTAGTGGTCAATATATATATATATATATATATATATATAATATTAGTGGTATATATATATATATATATATATATATATAGTGGTCAATATATATATAATATTAGTGTTCAATATATATATATAGTATTAGTGGTCAATATATATAAATATATCTATATATATAATAATGGTAATATATATATATATATATATATATATATATATATATATATATATATATATAATATTAGTGGTCAATATATATGTATATATATACATAAATTCCCAAGAGGATAGAATCCAGGTAGAACTCAATGTCCAGGATATATATATATATATATATATATATATATTGAAAAAATAAAAGCATGCTAGCTATCAGAGTAACTAATAGAATTATACAATATTATATGTGTCAGATGATTTTCTCACCCTGTATAAGAAAGACCATTTTTTATTATCTATATATATATATATATATATATATTGTTTCATTATATATATATATGTTTCATTATATATATATGACGGCTCCCGAGACGATGTTTCCATGATCACTACAAATATATATATATATATATATATATATATATATATATATATATATATATATATATATATATGACAATCTTATTTATGAGAGTGGGATTGCTTTGCTGGCGATCCGTATTTCGAAAAATAAAGTGTTGATAAAGTTTTGTTTATAATATTTCATGCATTTTTTTAAAAGTTAGTTCTGTCATTATACAGTTTTTGTTTTTTAGCCAACATTAGACATTTTGCTATATTTGGGCGAGAGGTGCCCAGACCTCACGCTTCACCTTCCAGCCTCAAAGCATCTCCGAGCCCTTGTGGGTGACGAATTATTCTACACCCATCAACCTTTTTCCCCACAGGTGAGATGTGGCAAACTTTTCGCTCTTCTACCGCTTCTTCTTCGCGGCTAGGATCCACCATACCACTTATATTGTAGCACACCCACATTCCATCCGTATTCCATCGGTGAGTTAAAATTTTAAAGGGTTTAGGTGATTTTTTAAGCGCTGGTTTCGGTTTTCTTTTGGGACCGTCGTTAGTTATCATGATGTGTAATTACGGTAGTAAAAATGAGAAGGTCAGAAGTAGGTGAAGCAGATGGTTATCGACCGTGACGTGGGCAGAGAGAAGTTGGCGCAGCCTGCAACATAATATGGCCTCAGGGTTGCCCACCGGAGGTGAATGCAGGGACACCTATCCATGCGCGACATAGAACTACAGACACCCCGGTATTATACAACTGTTGATCAGAGCGGCCGCTCAAGAGGCTACGCAAGAGTTAGGGCTCCTAACTACCAGTCAGAAACAGCAACCAGAAAACTGTCAATCGTGTACCTTCAGAATGAAGAGGCATTGCCACAGACTGCACACATCACGGGAGAAACACGGCAACCCGGAAACCCCTTCCTAAAGAAGAAACAAGGTGTGAGCCTCTACTCTTGTCCAAGAGAAGGGGGAGGAGTATTGACCGGACGGTAGTATGTTTCAATTGAACAACTTCTTCCAACGAACCACAGGTCTGAGGAACCAACTCCCGAGAGGATGCTTCCCCGATCACTACAATCTTAACCTCTTCAAGTTTAGAGTTATCTTCCCCTTCTATCTGTATAAACTACCCCTTAACGTAACCCTCTCCTCCAAGTGGCCCCCGAACCTTGTAAGAAATTCTGTCTTCCATTTATTTTATTAAAAATCCGAACATCCGAGTTCCAAACAATAGTAAAATAAAATAAAGGAAACAATAATAAAATAAAAATAAAGAAAAATAAAAGAAAACAAAATAAAAATGAAGAAAACATGGATAATAAATAAGCCATTTTTATTTACAAATATATGTAGATGAATTCAAAAGAGTTAAAAATTATTAAAATTAGTCTTTAGTTGAGTTAAATTCTTTGGGTAATTGGTTCACAGAAAAATAAAACTGTGGTTGAGAAAAAGACTTGGATCGTTAGCGAAGATTCACTGACTGTCTTTGTTGTTGTTGCTGAAGATGATCCGCTTGAAGTCTCTGTAAACACGTTTCTTTCAGCACGCGTGGCGGGAACGGGTAGTCGGGTCTCAGCTCTTTGAAAGTCAAAATCTGTGGGTTTTTATGAGAATTTTCTCGCCGAATGTAGGCTCGAGAAAAATAGATATTACTTTTCTCTGGTCAAATATTTTATATGGTGATGTTAACTTCTAACCAATAGACACTTTCATTTAAACGGTATGTGTTTTATTGTAGAATTTTAATCTTTTTGGCATGTTTGTAATATTGTCTGCTATTGGGTAGAAATTAAAGTTAGAACATGTTTTAATATGATACGTATGTGGGCATGTAATTGTGTTTAAAATAGAGTTTCTTTCCAAATACATGTAAGTCAGACAAACACAAGAGAGGTATACGCATATACATTAGAACCAGCTCTTTTATATATACCCGATGTAACAGCAAAATTGTCCAAAGTGTGTAAAAACAAAATTGTCCATTTGTTAGATTAAGCTTTGTACCGTTGTATCTTTGAAAGGATTAAAGATATCTTACTGGAATTCTCCGAGGTTTTTTATAACACTATTGGACTCTACTTTCAACAGTAAGAATGCATAATTACTCTCCAGAAAATCGTGATGAAATCGATCACAAACGAAAATAGAATGTTCATCAATAATTAATCATAGCTAAGGATTGAAGCTCATGAAGTATAGAAAAAAAGTTCATATATATATATATATATATATATATATATATATATATATATATATATATATTGAGGATCATTTTTTAACGTACGATTTCAACTATCATAGCTGAAAATCCTCTTTCACGTTCCAAACGTCTTATGGATTGAGTTGGATCTTTTCTAATTGATCTCTTTAACTCTAAGTTGAAATGATAATCTCTCTTCCTCTTGGACTCTACTTTGAGCAATAACAATGTATAATTACTCTTCAAGCTTAACAGAAGAATCGTGATGAAACCGATCATAAACAAAAATGACATGTTTACCATTAATTAATCATAGCTAAGGATCGGAAGCTCATGAAGCATTGAAATAAAGTTCAAATATATATATATATATATATATATATATATATATATATATATATAATTCCAGGATCATTTTTATTCAAGATGCTCTTCGCTCACTCTAAACCTCAAACTTTCTGGCCTAAAAGTAACAAGGCGCCTGACACGTTTCACGTACGATTTCCTTTTCAAGTCTTTTTTCACTGATCTTTGAACTGTCATAGCCGAAACTCCTCTCTCACGCGCCAAGCGTCTTATGGACTGAGTTGGATCTTTTCTAATTCATCTCTTTAGTTCTAAGGATGATCCAGTCCTCCTGATCCAGTTTCCTCTGTTGTTCCCTGTTTTTAAAACTTATTCACCGTTCTTTTGATGGTTCTTGAATGGATTTTGAAAATGGAAGCCAGAGTATGAATGTTGGTACCATTACTGAAGGCCTGAATGATCTTTTCCCTCTCACTATTGCTCAGTTGGGAAGACATAGTTGGACTGACATAAAAGGATTTTAACGCGTTCCCTTTTTAGCTTAATAACTCAAATGGGTTTTCAGCGGTTCTTACAAGAAATGGTGTGAAGATGGCTAAAAGTCTTATATGAACAACTGGAAAAAAAAAAGAAACTCAATCAATTTAGTGGTTTTTAGATATGGAACGTTTTGCGGAATGGACAATTATAGTACGCTGTTACACGTTTTGGACAATTTTGCTGTTACACCTGGTATATTTTTTAATAATGTTCGGCCAATACATGGCCTAAGAGCCACTCAATATAGAGGACTGTTGTGTGAGCGTAAGTGTAGGAAGTAAGAAGTGGAGTTTATGTGGGAAAAAATATAGAATTTAAAGTTTTACAAAATATTAATTTAAGCATTTGCAATGATTTAGTTTAAAAAGATCTTTTTTTTTATATATAGGGAGAATAGAATTTCTGAATTTAGTTATAAAACAAATGAAAAAAAATTAAGTGTACTACTGGGGAGTGAAATCGAACGCGGGACAGTTATCTTAGTGTTTTGTAACTGCGTATTAGATTGTGCAGCAGGTAAGTCCGCAACTGTGTCACCAGCTGGAAGCGATACATCTTTAGCGAAACACTGCGAAAATAAGTTCTTTGTAAGAGTAACCTATATAATTTTGCCGCTTAAGGGAGGAAAGTGCCCCACCCAAATGAATCATTGAAATGACAAGGTGGAATGTCTGGGCCAAACTAGTAATAAAAAGGATATCAGAGGTCAAAGAATATATATATATATATATATATATATATATATATATATATATTACTAACTTAAAAATCGAAAACTGAAAGCGAATAAGAATGAACGAAAATAAATAAAATAAAACAAATAATCAAAAAAATAAAAATAAAAAAATTAATCCAAACAAATAAATAAGTAAATAAACTAAGTAAATAATAAACAAATTAACAAATCAAATTATTTACAAATAAACATATATATTGTTAGTTAATGAAGCTATTTGGTAATCCGTATGGGTAATTCCAAGGAGGATGTAAGCGAGAGAGCTCAATGTAAAAAAAAGTGCAAATATTAATTGTTTCAAGAAACAGACAACTTTAAGTGTTCGTGGGTTATAATTTATTTCGTTAGGACCAAATCCAGGTTCTAAGGAAATAAATTATAATTTCATTAACCTTTAAAGTTGTCTGTTTCATAATATAATTTACACACACGCACGCACACACACACACACACACACACACACACACACACACACATATATATATATTATTACATTGCTTAAAAATGGAAAACTGAAAGCAAAAACAAATTAATTAATCTAAACAATTAAATAAGTAAATGATAAAAAATTAACAAAATAATAAAAAATTAACAAAATAATAATAACAAACCCCGTACACACTGATAAACATTGTGATCTTTTGGAATACAAGGTTTTCATTGGTTAGAAAATAATTTCACACTGGTTCGCGAAAATCTTTTTCTAGAATTGGCGGGTGTAGTGAAAGAAGTTATTATTGGTATTTTGTAAATGGATAGAAAATAACTCGGGGTAGGTCTACACCTATTTTGGTTGTATTTGCCTTAGTAATGATTGTTTATCCAACAAAGCTTCTGATTGGCTGAAAAATAAAAATAGGATTTCATCCCTATAGTCGGCAAGGAGGACTTAATTACAAATTTATCCAAATTCAAATCATCGGATACACAACTGGAAGCTCTTTGCTTCGGTCTAAAATTTGCGACCGGATTACCGAAAAATTAAATTACGGATTAAAAATCAACAACATAATGAATCGCTTTATAACAAAGGATACACCTGAAGCCTAATTAAAGCCACACTCGGAAAAAAAAAAAACGAAATCACACTCCCCCGCAGATATATAGAAGCTTGAAAGAAATATCAGACAACAAAAACATTCATATATCTCCCTCCCACACAGAATATATTGTTCTAATTCTACGGAATTCAACTCTCTAAGTTTTTTTTCACCTCTGCTGTCTCTAGGTCACAACTCTATGGGTTAAGTTTTTTGACCCATAAAGTTGTAACCTAACGACAGCAGAGGTGAAGAAAAAAAAACTTAGAGAGTTGAATTACTAAAGGGAATTAACTGAAAACTGAGTTATCCAGAAAAGTTATGGCCCGTAGAATTAGAACAATATATCTTCGTGAACGAAATAAAGGATCCGGTTCAGAAATTCCAGCGTATATCAACTTGAAGAAGCCCGGAATGTACCACGGCCGAAACGTCGTGAATATGTCCTCCCAGTTTGTTTGCAATTTCGTTTGGCCAAATTGTTTTGCTTTCTTTTTTATTCGTTTTGACGTAAGTGGTATTCGGTTCGTATTTTTTTTTCTTTTTTGTTCGTAAGGTTACAGGTATATTAAGCTGTTTCTTGAAGATTGCAGCTTTTTTGTTGATGGAGTAGATTTGGCGTTGTACTATTTGCAGAAGAGGGTCATTGGCTTTTGTGCGGTATGCTTCCAATCCGATTGTTGAAGTTTTATTATCATTATTTGTTTTTTTTACAATCTTACTTATTATAAAATGCAGATTGTGTGTGTGTGTGTCTGTACGTTTATATATTGGATTGGATTTCCTACATTTTTCAACCGATTTCAACAAAACTTCACAGGACTACGTAAAATTACCTTGCAGTGGTTCTGACAGCGCCAAAAATTGGAAAAACACAATTGTTTTTGCACGAAATCAATTTAAAAACATGATTAAGAGGCATTAATGAAAGGGGGAAAACTCATATCGAGTTATACTTATTAATATCGCGTTATCAAGTTATACTTATTATAAAACCCAGGTTGGTTGGTTGTGTGTGGGTGTGTTCATTTATATATGGAATCGGATTTCCTACATTTTTCAATCGATTTCAACAAAACTTCACTTTTTTTTGGCAGGTAGTGTTTCTTATTGTCTTGCACACTTTTTACTTTATTTTTACATTCAGAATGCTTTAAAAATTCCATTTACAAGACAATTGTTTATAATAAAATTCTATTCAATCGGTAGACTCATAACAATTGAAAACAATGTTTTTGTTTGAGTTTGGGTTTGACCAATTCGTAAAAAAAAAAAAAAACTAATTAAGACATGTGTCCGTCAACCTCAATAATCTTTGTCAATTTTATTTTTCAGTCTTTATGATGGTGGATACTTGATCTATCTCTTACTGTTACATCCCCGGGCAACACCGGGCTCTACTGCTAGTCTGCTCCTAAGTCTCAACAAAAGGCTACAAATGACAGCAATTTTATTTTGAAACACACTGACATTCGCATTTATTATATTGATAACAAATAATTAGAACAATTACGACTGAGTAGTGAGTTCGATCCTTACTGGGTGCTCCATACTTTCGGCCTTGTGCCACATCTAAGCTATGTTTAGAAAATCACTATAGATAACAAATAAACATAAAAAATAGCAAGGTACATGTTTCGGTACAGACCAGGCATCACACCCCGAAAAAAATTACAAGCAGTTTTAAAAAGTTCTTAATAATGGTGTTTCCAATCTGTAGGAATGTTTATTTAAACAATATTTACATTATTTTATGGCACAAGGCCAAAGGCAGAGTAAAGAAAGAAAGGTCGACACTGTTTATCCTAAATCGAGCCAATTCGACTCACGACGCATTTACTTGAAGCAATCATCGCAAGAACCTATTCTTCTCCATAATTTAATCACCACAGAGAAACTTCCTTTCCCCATCAGCATAGTTGATGTTCCACTCTGTGAGAATGTCTCACTGTGCCTTCTTGGCCTCACGTTTTTTAATGATTTGAGGTGGAACAACTACATCGAATCAATTGCTGCATCTACTGCAAGGAAAGTTGGTTCACTGTGTTGTGCCAAATGTTTGTTTTTTTTATTCGCCAGAGTCCATTTTACACATCTACAAATCTACCATTGAATATTGATATCATATCTGCCCTTGATGTTCATCTCGAGGTTCTCGACAAAATCCAAAGAAGGATCTGCAATATAATCGGTCCTGACTTGGCATCTCGACTTCAGTCACTTTCTCATCGTGATGTGGCTTCCCTCTGTCTTTTCTACAAATATTACCATGGCAACTGTTCTGATGAGCAAACCTCGCTGATGCCCGGACTACATGAATTTAAGCGTGCTACTAGATTGGCCTATAGGTCCCACTCTTTTACTGTTGAAATAGTTAAATGCAATCGCCACTTCTACTCCAGCAGTTTCTTCTATCACACTTCCCAACAGTGAAACTCTCTTCCGTTTACTTGCTTCCCTGATAGCTACAATTTTCAAAAATTTAAATGCAACGCCGATCGCCATCTGTTGAATCCTTGTTCTTCTTTTATCTTTTTCTAAATCCTCACACAGTCATTTCTCTCACATTCACTCTCCGTAGCCCCCTGCGTGCTAGTGGCACTCCCGCCTTGCTTGGGGTGAAATGCTTAAAAAAAATAATCCAACCCCGACATTTACCATAATACCACGTTTTTACATCTATCACTCACTCTTCATTATTTTCTTTCTATCGGTTCATATATACAGGCTGATTGAAAAGTAACTCTCCATTTTAATATACTTATAATTTATTTATTAACTATAATTTTTACAAGAAATGGATATGAAAGGAAAGCGTTTAGCATGAGGTTTTATTTCAAATTCGACACGGGCACCAGATTTCGCTCCTAGCTTCTCGAGCCGCACAGGAATCGCGTCAGCTGATTTCACCAGGAACTCTTGTATGGAAGACAACTTCTTGTATTCGCCCTTCAAGTTCTTCCAAAGTCTTGCTTTGGTATAGTAGGCTTGCTCTTGTAATCAACGAAAAAAGTCACAGTGTATTCACTCACGACTCCTGGCTGGCCACCTATACATAAAATATGGAGTTACTTTTCAAATCACACACACACACACCCCTCTCTTTCTCACTATCTCTCTCTCTCCCTATATATATATATATATATATATATATATATATATATATATTATTGTGTGTATTTAGGCAGCATATTTTCATTTATACACGTTTCATTAAATAATATAGACAAGTGTTGTCTATTTATTTTATGTAAAATTTGTTCGTAACATCTGATAAGTTTGATAACATTATCATTAAACGAAGAAAGAAATTCACAATATTGATCCATATTTTTTTTAATATAATCTAAGCTTTCGGCTTACTTAAGCCATTATCAAAGATGTAAATCACAAACATATTAAACAATATACGGACACGACAGTGATGATAGTCTGTCATTGTTTACATAGTTGATCACTAAGCAACGATAAACACGCGCATATAAGACGTATATTGTTTAATATGTTTGTGATTTACATCTTTGAAGGTGAAAAATCGAAAAAACTGATTGTTTACACTTTGCGCAAAAATCAAAGGCAAAATTTAATATCTGCAAAAAAACAGCATACAATCAATTTAGAGAGTTGAAATCTAACGCAAAAAATTGTTAGAATTATAAAAATATAATTATATTATAAATAAAAAAAAATATCGTATATTATTATTAGGATGGTCAATGGAAGAGGTTCCTTCCTTGCAAAATTGAGAACGCAAAAAATGGCCCTTTTCAGGTCCAACCCCTCATTTAGTTGCACCCAATTGTTGTTACTAATAATGATTTTCGGGTGGGCTGACTTTAAATTTGAACTGCTCCAATTGAATGGTAAAAATTCCCGGTAATAAAACACCTGGTCGAAGGCGGATTATACTGCTAGTAATACTTACCTGGCTTATGGAAGAGGGTATCCCCAGACGAGGCTCTGCCGAAGGGCAGAGTCTCGTCTTGGGAAACTGACTCCGTTTTTACGTGGTTTATAGGGAATTTTTGCCCGAGCCTACGGGCTCGGATACCCCACTTTAAACTCGGCCTTGTGCCACATCTTGCTGCGTGAGGCAGCGGCTAAATAATTATACTGCTAGTAATTGAATAAAATGTATATATTTTTTAAAGAATAATTTTGATAAATAAAAAACACAAATTATGACTCTATCTAATTTAAGGGACAGTTTAAGTTTAGGGTAACTGGGAGCGGTTTCCGTCTCCGATTGAGCCAATCATCTCAGCGCACGGGGATAACTTGTCTAAACGTCGAGGTGTAACCTGAGGGACGTGTCATGAGAAAGTGAGAAACAGGAGGGAATTTTTTTTATAGTCGTATTGTTACGACAAATATCTGAAGTATCTCTTTCAAGGAAATACTACATGCTCAGCTGAACATTGGGAGGGAATCACTGAAAATATTGTTTAAAATTATAAACCTGTGTTAGAAAAAACGCAAAGAATTTCAAATCGGAATCAGCCAAGAAAAAAACGTAAAGAATTTGAGTCAATCACGGAAAATACATTCCATTGCAAAATATTTCACCTGAAGAAGAAAATCGAGTTGTATTCACTTCAAACAAACGCCTACTTTAATACAGTACCTTGTTTATATTCTGAATTTTAATTTCTCTATGATGAAACAAGTTGGTCAAAGAAATAACTCCCCTCTCTCTCTGATAAATATATATATATATATATATATATATATATATATATATATATATATATATATATTATGAAATGGACAAAGTCCGTCAATTATTTTAAGACATTTTATGTTTAAACTTTTTTATGAATACAAATATTTAAGTAAATGGTCTGTTTATAATAAATAGTACTAACGACATTTACCGGCCTGAATGTCCGAGAAATTTTCATAGAAACTATGCGTCCTCCAGCAGGAATCGAACCTGTATCCTACACGGAACCATCATATAGCCTGACGTATTTTTTTTTATATATATATATATATATATATATATATATATATATATATATATATATATATATATATATATATATATATATATATATATATATATATATATAAGAGATTATAATAAAACATGTTGAAATCGCACACACACACACACGCATATATATATATATATATATATATATATGTTAGGGAATAAATGGCAAAGTGGAAAAAGTTTACTTGTGACGCGGAGTAAATTTGTTATGTAGGTACAACTACAATTTAGTCCGATGAAGTCTTGAATATATCGATTTATTTGTATTAAATCAATTTTTCTGTTTTCTATGTATATTTAGTATAATTAGTTATTTTGCATTTTTATACAGTTTATTATATGAAAAGTATGTTTATTCATTAGTTGAAAATACAATAACTAAATAATAAAATATTTGTATGTGTACGAATATTTGTTTTCCCTCACAGTATATATATATATATATATATATATATATATATATATATATATATATGTGTGTGTGCGTATTTAGACAGCAATCCTTCTTTCATGCGCATTTCATTGAATACGACAGACAATGTGGTTTTATTTAGTTTTTTTTTTAATACAATTTCTCATGCGATCTAATAATTTTTTTTTCTTTTCGGTTGATAAATTATATAAAAAGTGTCCGAATGTTCTTTTTATCCGAGCGCTTTCGGCTATACATTTAGCCATTTTCAAGGATTAAATATTTTAACTGTTAAATAAGAAATAGTTTGTTGTATGTATTTTTATAAAATGTTTTCATTTTTTAAAACACGGTCAAGATATTGTGTCCATGTTCAAAGTTAATATTATTAAGTGCTGTTTTTTCTTTTTATTAATAAGGCTTCCATTATTTTTAGCCATTTTTTGCATGTTGTCATATATATATATATATATATATATATATATATTCATGATGTGTCAAACTTTTCCTTGATGTATATGCTCTGTATTGTATACATTAGGCTCTCTCCAGATCTACCTTTTTAATATTTTATATTAAAAAAACACTTGGATTATCCTTTCCACTTACGGATCTGATATTATATATATATATATATATATATATATATATATATATATATATATATATATAGAGAGAGAGAGAGAGAGAGAGTACGTCAGGTATTTGAGGACACCTTGAAAACCGTAAGGTAAATAAGCATATCTTACAACAACTAAATTTGTAAAAGTTGGTACATATATATAATAGATATGAACATAGATAGATAGATAGATAGATAGATAGATAGATAGATAGATAGATATGAATAGACTTAGAAAGATAGATAGATAGAGATTAGTATATATATATATATCACTATATATATATATATATATATATATATATGAATTAAAGATAAATGTGGATTGGGATCCGACAAGATGATAGAATAAAAGAACAAATAGGAAAGATATATCAATCTAACATTTTTCACTTTTATTTTTCATCAGAGATTGAGAGGAAATTGACAAAAAGATAGATCTTTAGTATTTTCAATTATGTTTGGGGCAGTTTTCATTGGTCAGACACGTGTCACGTGTATTTAAAGCCTGGATAATTCCATTTGTATGTAGGTTTTCGAAAATTCTTGTATATCTAAGTGGGCAAATATACAAGAATTTACACCAACCTATATACACATAAAATTATTTGTGGTGGATATGGTAGCATTTAGTACCTTTCCTAATTGTCGATGAAGGTGTAGTGGACAAAACAAGATCTAGATTTAAAATTCAAATGCTAAGCAATGACTCATTGATTTTGTTACAAAAGACTCGAATTTACAAATCTTGCTTTTTGCAAAAGCGAATCCAAAACAAAACTCATGAAATTTCACACCTTGATGCGAAATGTTTTTCAGCCAATAGAAAACTAGGTAACATTTAAATGCAAAAGTCAAATAATCTTCAATTTTCAGAATTCTTTTAAGGACCTTTTCGCGAGCCGATGCGAAGTTTGTTCGTCATCCAATGGAAAGACCCGAATCATATCTGGGAGTGAATTCTCAAATGACCATTTCAAGTCCCACAAACAAAATAAAAGACGGACAAGTTCGCCTGTCACCAGAGAGGAGACGAGCGTATTAACACATCTCTTGACAAACATCAAGCGATCGTTATTATTATCTGTACCTTTCTCCCTCACCTCTTTTATACCTGATAAACGAACGGAACATTTTAAGACTGAGCGATTACTTCAAAAACATTCCTACTCTACGATAACACTCATACATACATACATCCACACACACATTCCTGCCTACGTACACATAAACTCATTCTTGCAAGGACTACTACTAATATTTTGACGACCTTGTATCAATTAAAATACATTAATTTTATTTGTAGAGACTTTAATTGATTTATATGTATACAAATTTTTTGTTTCACTTTACAGTTTGATTTTCTTGTTTTATACCCCTCTTATGGTGGGCTATCTAACTAACAAGGCCAAATCAAACTAATCTGTTTCAATACTCATACACTTCACTATAACTGATAACCCTCTATAAACAAATAAGATGTTTTACCAGAGATTTTTATACTAAACAAATACAATATAATGCTTCTTAAATTAACCCAAACATACCAAGTACTTTCTAATTATAAACAAGACGAAAATATTCTAAAAAAACTAATAAATACTAACATATCCACCAAAGATCTTAGTAAAAAATAAAATTATTTATATACTACACTAAATCTACTATATATAATACAATCATTCGTAATGTCCCTTCCACACTAACTAATGTGTGGCAAAAAACCAACATTGTATGTAATCGAAAGTACTTGGGTTAACAAAAAATACGGAGCCTTCTTTGATGAATTTCAACTGAACATCAAGGAGGTAATTAGAGAATTTGAAAAGATTATTATGAATATAAATACACATATGTCTATATTATTTAATCAAATATGAATATATATATATATATATATATATATATATATATATATATATATATATATATATATATATATATATATATATATAGATATCCATATATGTAAAAAAATACGAAAGAACATGTTAGGTAAATAATCCGGAGTTCTTTAGTATTTTTTGTTTTTAGTTTTAAAAACAGTGCTCCATATAACAGTAGAGCTTAAATTATAATTATTTTTAAAAATAAAAATAATTACAATATATATATATATATATATATATATATATATATATATATATAAAGGGTTTGGACAAAATAATGAACAGGTGCAAATTACACTCCTATATTTCAAAGACCTATTATATTAAGAACTTTTACTAAAACTTCATAATTTCAGGTTATATCCATTGTAAATACGTTTATTTATCTAATTTGCTGTCTTTGTCATATTTGTTTTTAGAATTTAGTAAAATTTAAGCTAAATACGTGACCTCCCTAAATTCAAAAAGGCAAATTATTGGAGCTCGCATGGCAGGAGCCTCGATCACTAAGGTTGCTGAACTATTTGGTTATTCAAGAGCTACCATATCAAGAACTATGATGCAATTCGAGAAATAGGGCAAATCCTCTAGCAACCGTAGCAATTCGGGCGTTACTCTAAGAAAGCGGTCGAAAATTGTTACGTTGCACGAACACCCTGGCAAGCTTTACCAGTGAGCAAATCAAAGTACTATAGACTGGCCTGGAAATTCTCTTGATTTAAATCCAAACGAGAATCTATGGTCAATCTGCAAGGATCGACTTCGTAGAATGGACATACGAACACATTGGCAAGCCTTATCAGTTAGCAAATCAAAGTACTATCGACTGGCCCGGAAACTCTCTTGATTTAAATCCAATCGAGAATCTGTGGTCAATTTGCAAGACTTCGTGGAATGGACATACGAACACACAGGCAAGTCTTACCAGTGAGCAAATCAAAGTACTATAGACTGGCCCGGAAACTCTCTTGATTTAAATCCAGTCGAGAATCTGTGGTTAATCTGCAAGGAACGACTTTGTGGAATGGACATACGAGCACACAGGCAAGTCTTACCAGTGAGCAAATCAAAGTACTATAGACTGGCCCGGAAACTCTCTTGATTTAAATCCAATCGAGAATCTGTGGTCAATCTGGAAGGAACGACTTCGTGGAATGGACATACGAACACACAGGCAAGTCTTACCAGTGAGCAAATCAAAGTACTATAGACTGGCCCGGAAACTCTCTTGATTTAAATCCAGTCGAGAATCTGTGGTTAATCTGCAAGGAACGACTTTGTGGAATGGACATACGGACACACAGGCAAGTCTTACCAGTGAGCAAATCAAAGTACTATAGACTGGCCCGGAAACTCTCTTGATTTAAATCCAATCGAGAATCTGTGGTTAATCTGCAAGGAACGACTTCGTGGAATGGACATACGAACACACAGGCAAGCCTTACCAGTGAGCAAATCAAAGTACTATAGACTGGCCCGGAAACTCTCTTGATTTAAATCCAATCGAGAATCTGTGGTCAATCTGCAAGGAACGACTTCGTGGAATGGACATACGAAGTATTAACATGTGCACTGGGTTATGTTTCAATGGAAAAATACGAAAAAAAAAAAAAAAAATAAAATAACAGAATTATTCGTTTTGTTTCAATTAATTTACACATGGGTGTAGGATAAAAAAGATAAAACATTATATTTCCAATAGTTAAGCTGGAATGTGCAGGGAGTGTAATGGTTAGCAGATTGGAGCGATTAATCGGCGAGACGAGTTTAAATTCCTATGAAGTTCGTTATATTTGATTATCCCTACGAAAGGTATGGATCCATCTATTGTATATCCGTGGCTACATGGCAGGCTGGGGTTTGTAGCCATGACTGTCGACTTCTCTAGAAGGAAGGCTCTGAAATCAAAACCGATATAGAACTAATTTAGGGAGTTTAAAAATTAAATGCGCCGAGATGTTGTATAATTTGATCGCGACTTAGATGGAATAAAAAAAATAGTAAAATACCTCAAATCATAACTTAAATAAAGGCGATTTCATGAATATTGTTTTATCGCTTCAAGGAAAAGTCGTGTTTTATTTAACATTTCAGCTGAGTCACTTCCTACTACACAAAATGAAATAAAAACGACTTGTAAAATCCTTCTAATCATAACTTAAAAGAAAGCGATTTAATGGATATTATTTTATCGCTTCAAAAAAAGTCATGTTTTATTAAACACTTTAGCTGAATCCCTTCCTACTACACAAAATTGAATAAAAAACGTCTTGTAAAATCCCTCAAATCATGTTAAAAGAATGCGATTTCATAAATATACGTTTTATCGCTTCAAGGAAAAGCCATTTTTTTTATGAATCACTTCACTTGTATTCATTCATATTACACGCAATGGAATAAAAATATCTGGTAAAATTACTCAAATCATGTTAAAAAAAAGGCGATTTAACGAATATTCGCGTTATCACTTCAGGAAAAGACCACGTTTTCCTGAATCACTTCAGCTGAATCACTTCCTATACAAAATGTCAGATCTTATTCTGCAAGTCATTTTGTTTTCTCAAAATAAAATTTCTATTGACCAACCGATGTTGGGATTATTTCAGGATATATATATATATATATATATATATATATATATATATATATATATATATATATATATAAGAAAAACCATATTTTGAATCAGTTAATTTATAATATTTATGCTCTGTAAATTTACATTGAGCACTGTTTTGTAAAAATAAAAATATCAATATGAACACCGGATTATATATCTTACTGTTCTTGTTTTTTATTTTTTATATATATATATATATATATATATATATATATATATATATATATATATATATATATATATATACAAATGTAAAGGGACGAAAATAAAATTCAGTGTTCAAAACATTAAAACAGGACTCAATAGAGCAGTAGAGCAATAAATAATTATTAGACACTGTTACATTAGAACATGTAAGTAATTACTACAAAATTTTAAATTGCGTTTCGACGTTTAAATAAAATCGTTTATTGTCATCATTGTTAACTACCTGATGAGACGTTGTGTACTAAACGTCGAAACAAAATGTACAAATTTGTAGTAGTATGTTACATGTTCTAATGTAACAGTGTATAATATATATATATATATATATATATATATATATATATATATATATATATTATTTATTTAAAAATATGATTCCAACGCTATATAAATAATTACATGTATGCTCTACTTTTGTATCGAGCACTATTTTTTAAAAATAATAACAAAAAATACTAAAGAACTTTGGATTATTTACCTAACGAGTTCTTTCCTATTTTCTATTTATCTGTACACACACACACACACACATACATACACACACAATATATATATATATATATATATATATATATATATATATATATATATATATATATATATGCGGATGGATGTCAGGATACAATATTCCTTTAAAAAAATTACTAATAAATCTTTCAGGGGCGTGCCTGGTTTTGTTATCGATACAACAAGCAAATTACATGTTCACTTATAAATAAATCCAGACTATATAAACTACAGAAACATGTTTTTGTTTAACATAATATCCTGTAGATCTGAATAAATTATTATTCATTATTAAGTTGTTTCGGAAAATACTGCCCGGTTTTAAAATCAATTTTGATTCTTGAATTAATGTATTTGAACAAAGTTTTAAATCAGTCAAAATAGCAACCCGGGACCTCTATACTTTTCTTCCATCGAGTTCAATGGCTATTTATGCCTTTACGATAAATATCTGCGGGTTTGGATGTCAAGAAAGCTTTGAATGCGGTTTCTGCATCTTCTTTGCATCGGAATGTCGTCTAAGTTAAAAAGTGTCAAGATTCTTGAAAAAGTTGCAGTTAATGGACGATAACTCAAGGGAATATGGTAGGTGTGGCAAAATCTCGTATCCCAAGTTGGTGAGCTTCCGCAGTATCGTGCTGTCATGATCCGTAATGATGATGATATTTCATCATTCTAAAAATAACTTTGTCATCAGTGATGATAAAAAATAAGGATATGCCATCATCCCTGAAATAAAGATAAAAAAAATTACATCATCCTAAAAACCTTGCCACCAGTGATGAAAGATGAGAAAGATATTTCATCATTCTAAAATCTGATTATAAAAAACGACCATTCCACCACAGTCAGGACACTAGGATCAGTAATAACAGATTAGAGTAGAAGGTAGCAGTAGCAGTAGTAAAAAGGGACACAATATATCGTATCACCATCGCTCCGGAAAATCGAAAGTTGTCGATCTCAAAAGCTATCCTTAATAACTACATTCTCGGAACAAGCAAAAGTAAGTAAGTACAAACTTTTAAAGAAACAAAAGACACTGAGAATATTTTTAAAAAACAATATACCAATATTGTCATTGACATCACGCAAAGAAAAATAAATATTCTTGTTATTAATTTCAACACGTGTCTCAAAGCATTGTTATTGTATAAATCAGTATAAATAATATAAAAAGGATTCCTCTACCAACTTCAAATACATTTAATAAAGGATCAACTTCCATTACACATACCCAACATCTGACCCCGTTGCAGTGCTACAGTGCTTTTTATGAATCACATCAGTTGTGTCCATTCATATTACACCCAATGGAATAAAAATATCTGATAGAATCCTTTAAATCATTTTAAAAAAAGGCGATTTACCTTCTTCTCTCTTTCTTCCTTTCTTTATTATTTTCTTTCTTTCTTTATTATTTTCTTTCTTTATTTCGTTCTTTCTTTCTTTCTTTCTTTCTTTCTTTCTTTATTATTTTCTTTCTTTATTTCGTTCTTTCTTTCTTTCTTTGCTATTTTCTTTATTTATTTCGTTCTTTCTTTCTTTCTTTCTTTCTTTATTATTTTCTTTCTTTATTTCGTTCTTTCTTTCTTTCTTTCTTTACTATTTTCTTTCTTTATTTCGTTCTTTCTTTCTTTCTTTATTATTTTCTTTCTTTATTTCGTTCTTTCTTTCTTTCTTTGCTATTTTCTTTCTTTCTTTCTTTATTATTTTCTTTCTTTATTTCTTTCTTTCTTTCTTTCTTTCTTTCTTTACTATTTTCTTTCTTTATTTCGTTCTTTCTTTCTTTCTTTCTTTCTTTATTATTTTCTTTCTTTATTTCGTTCTTTCTTTGCTATTTTCTTTCTTTCTTTCTTTATTATTTTCTTTCTTTATTTCGTTCTTTCTTTCTTTCTTTCTTTCTTTCTTTGCTATTTTCTTTATTTATTTCGTTCTTTCTTTCTTTCTTTACTATTTTCTTTCTTTATTTCGTTCTTTCTTTCTTTCTTTCTTTACAATTTTCTTTCTTTATTTCGTTCTTTCTTTCTTTCTTTCTTTCTTTCTTTCTTTCTTTCTTTCTTTCTTTCTTTGCTATTTTCTTTCTTTTTTCCTTTACTATCTTCTTTATTTCGTTCTTTATTTACCATTTTCTTTCTTTCTTTCTTTCTTTCTTTCTTTACTATTTTCTTTTTTCCTTTCTTTACTATCTTCTTTATTTCGTTCTTTATTTACCATTTTCTTTCTTTCTTCCTTTCTTTACTATTTTCATTCTTTCTTTATTTATTTACCATTTTCTTTATTTCTTTCTTTCTTTCTTTCTTTCTTTCTTTCTTTACCATTCTCTTTCTTTCTTTCTTTACCATTCTCTTTCTTTCTTTCTTTCTTTCTTTATTTATTTATTTACTATTTTCTTTCTTTCTTTCTTTCTTGACCATTCTCTTTCTTTCTTTCTTTCTTTCTTTCTTTCTTTCTTTCTTTCTTTCTTTATTTATTTACTATTTTCTTTCTTTCTTTCTTTCTTTATTTATTTACTATTTTCTTTCTTTCTTTCTTTCTTTCTTTACCATTCTCTTTCTTTCTTTCTTTCTTTCTTTATTTATTTATTTACTATTTTCTTTCTTTCTTTCTTTACCATTCTCTTTATTTATTTATTTATTTATTTATTTATTTACTATTTTCTTTCTTTCTTTCTTTCTTTACCATTCTCTTTCTTTCTTTCTTTCTTTCTTTCTTTATTTATTTATTTACTATTTTCTTTCTTTCTTTCTTTCTTGACCATTCTCTTTCTTTCTTTCTTTCTTTCTTTATTTATTTACTATTTTCTTTATTTCTTTCTTTCTTGACCATTCTCTTTCTTTCTTTCTTTCTTTATTTATTTATTTACTATTTTCTTTCTTTCTTTCTTTCTTGACCATTCTCTTTCTTTCTTTCTTTCTTTATTTATTTATTTACTATTTTCTTTCTTTCTTTCTTGATCATTCTCTTTCTTTCTTTCTTTCTTTCTTTATTTATTTATTTACTATTTTCTTTCTTTCTTTCTTTCTTGATCATTCTCTTTCTTTCTTTCTTTATTTATTTATTTACTATTTTCTTTCTTTCTTTCTTTCTTGATCATTCTCTTTCTTTCTTTCTTTCTTTATTTATTTATTTATTTACTATTTTCTTTCTTTCTTTCTTGACCATTCTCTTTCTTTCTTTCTTTCTTTCTTTATTTATTTATTTACTATTTTCTTTCTTTATTTCGTTCTTTATTTACTATTATCTTTCTGAACCATTTTCTTTTTTGTTTCTCTCTTCACCATTTTCTTTCTTTCCTTCTTTCTTTCATTAGCATTTTCTCTCTTTCTTTCTTTCTTTCTTTCTTTCTTTCTTTACCATTTTCACGCTTTCTTTTTTTCTCTCTTCATTATTTTCTTTCTTTCTTTCTTTTTTTCTTAAATACTTTCTTTACCTAGATTTAATGAATATTCGCGTTATTACTTTAAGAAAAGACCACGCTTTTATGAATCACTTCATCTGAATCAATATCAATAAATCGCTGAGTATTGCCATGAAGTAGAATTGAACATTGTCGATTAACCAGCATCTATCGCATTTTGCTTGACTAAATGTGCATTTCATCCATTTGTAGGCAGGATACTCACCTATGTTTATTGGTGAATCCATTTACCACAGATCAGTTAAATGACTCTCGACATTTGCATAGCCTATCTTCAGTATCGCCATGTACTCAGATATGTACTTGAACCCGTACCGCGTCAATACGGACGCCCCAATTAGCACTACACGCCTAAATGACCTCAGATAGTACTTCTGAATGTACTTTGTCGAACGCTTACAAGTGCTGAGTAAAGATAAAACAATCGTTTCTTCGTTTCTTTTTCTCTTCCCCCCCCCCTGTAATATTGATTGGTACGAACATTCATCTACAGTGTCATCATGTAAAAATAGCATTTATTTTGCATAAGTACTATTTAATTTTCATCACAATCTTTTCCTTGTCAATGCACTTAATACCGTGAAGAATATTAATCGCACAGACCAAAAGGTTTGCGTCCTGGGTAAGACGATAAACTACACCCAGCAGCAAGGCCTCGGATCGTTGGACGTCTGCAGTGTCATCCTGGTAACATGTGGCCGAGCATTTTCATGAAGCAGAACTGGGCCTCCTCGATTAACCAGTACTGGTCATGTTTTGTTTAACTGAATGCGCATTTCATCCAGTAAATGTCGGCAGTGATGGTCGAGTTAGATTCCAGAAAAGATAAGGCCAATGGTAGGCCACCAGACAGTCGTCATAATCTTCTGTTTGAGCAATTTCAGTTTTGAAAACTGTTTGAGGGCTTCGTCCTGATGACATCATGGATCCGATTTTTTATTATTTTCATAAAGCAGGGGTCACCAAACTACGACCCGAGGACCGAATCAGACCCCGACATCAGTTCATCCAGTCTACCGATTCACTGTGCTACAAATGAGCTAAAATATAATTATTTATTTTGAATTATCAATTAATTATAGTTAAACTTACTACGTACAAAAAATAAATGTAAGTAAAATGCTAAAATTTGGCCAATCTGACTTTTGCATCTGATAGTAATATAAGTTTTAGGAAAATCACTGAAATAAAAAATGCAGCGACATTTTGCAAATTTTGATATCCGAGCGTTTTTGTGTCAATGAGCTTTCTAAGAAAAGCGATTACGGGCCTGCTGCATCAATTATGTTTTAACTTGCATTGTTGTGTTTAAACCAGTCTGAAGAGTGTCGTATATAAATGATATGTCCCGAAAAAAGAATATATTTGAACGAAGTAGCTAAGTGTTTTTGGCTACTATAACCAAGTAGAATACGGTAGCAGTAATCGACTGGTACGCGTCGTAGTCGCAGGTAAGAAGTGTAGATTAATGGTGTAGTCCAATGGGCGTCGTTATAGACTTAGCTCTCAGACTAAGGCTCTCGAATCTCCTACACGTCCGTCGATATTTATGACGGACACCAGCCAATCATATTCCAGTGAGAGGGAACACAGGTGTACGCATATTCCATTATGTCAATAAAAAAGACTGACTTCAACGAATTATGTCATATATATTTGCCTGAACTTATTATAAAATCTAAAGTATGTAAAGTCAGCACATGTAACGAGGTTGTCTGATAAACATTTGAAAGCATTTCTCTTGGTTGGATGCAGCAATACGAAAACAAATATTAATTATATCTTAAAAAGTAAACACCAGTTTCACAAATCTTACTAACCTTTTGTGCTGCTTAGTTTTTGAGATTCGGATATGTGCGCACTTGTTGTGGTATAACTATTTTATTGCTATTGTCACATTCTTGGATAACTTTTTAGTAAATAAGTACGTTTGTTGTCTTTATTTTTTTGTGCATTCAGTGAATATTGAACAAAATGGTTATCTGGCCACTGCTCGTCATTCCCTCAATTATCTGGCCTTCTGTGAAAAAAGTTTGGCGACTCCTAGTGTAGACTCATATTTGAATTATTTCTTTAGAAATTGTCTTTCTTTACGTTTCAATATCAAACCGAGCAGATATGAAATTTGGCCAATCTGATTGCATATGGCAGTAAAATAAATTTTAGGAAAATCAGTGAAATAAAAAATTCGGCACCTTTTGATATCCGAGCGCTTTTTGTGTAAGTAACTGCAATTAAGTTTCTAAGAAAAGCGATTACGAGCCTGCTGCAGCAATTATGTTTTAACTTGTATTGCCGTGTTTAAACCAGTCTGAAGATTGCCGTATATAAAAAAGACTGACTTCAACGAATTATGTCATATATTTTGCCTGAACTTATTATAAAATCTAAACTATGTAAAGTCAGCACATGTAACGAGGTTGTCTGAGGAACATTTGAAATCATTTCGCTTGGTTGGATGCAGCAATACCAAAAGAAATATTGATTCTATCTTAGAAGGTAAACGACAGTTTCACAAATCTTACTAACTTTTTGTTCTGCTTAGTTTGTGAGATTCATAACTTATTTATTGGTATTGTCGCCTTCTTGGATAACTTTTTAGTAAATAAGTATGTTTGTTGTCTTTATTTTTTGTGCATTCAGTGTATTGTATTGAAGAAAATCGTTATCCGATCCGCACTCATCAATATCTAAGTTATCTGACCCTCTGTGAAAAAAATTTGGTGACCCTTGTCCTAAAGGATTCATAAAGATCTGATATTGTTGAAATGATGACACCTATTTTCTCTGACACTTTTGCTCAACTGGTGTTTTCATATGCTGATTGTCAATTTCAGATGATCGTCATCTACTACTTTGATCTTCATGACTCGTATCTCCGCTGCGGAACTTCAGAAAACAGCGCCATACTGTCCTAGTGGCTCCTTCACCACCCCATGCTCTGTTAATGTTGGTCGAACTTTGAGATCTCTTCTTTTTTTACGACCAAGCTCGAACTCAATTTAAAATTAACGGCAATCCTTAACCTTCTTACCGGCAAAAAAAAAACAAAAAAAAAAAAAAAAAACGATGCTTTAAAAGTATGGTTTTTCCCTTGACACCGTTATTATTTTAACTACCTTCACTCCTCAGCTTGTTTTAAAAGCGATGATTAAAATTTTAATAAAACCTAAACATATGAAAGTGAATTTATACATTTTCTTTGTTCTTGAGGACTGTAAAGATAAATAAACGCTATTTCTTATATAGGTTATTTAAACTATTTATTTATTAGACTTTTTATTGGAATAGTTGGCAAAATGTCGGTTAACTGCCAGTTTATTCGAACTTTATAAATAATAAAGATTTCCTTATGCTTGGTTCGTATATTTTAATAATTTAGTAAATATTTATAAATTTATGAACAAAAAATTGTTTTCATTTTCTTGTAACCTAGAAAAGGTTACTGAATGAAGAATAACCAAAATGGAGTTTGGAAATGAAATGGTAATCTTTATAACATCAACAAAATACAATACTCGCCAGCGGCATGAAATAGGTAAACCACTGCTTGCGATGGACTACTTAGACAGCATATTACAATATTTACCAGACTCCCCACGAGGTAGGATGCGGCACAAGGCTAAATTTAATGTGGGGAAATCCGAGCCTGTGGGCTTGGGCAAAATAGCCTGTAGACCCCGCATACGCAGGATCAGGTATCTGTCTACCTCCTCGGACGGGACTCTGCCCTTCGGCATAGCCTGGTCCGGGTTCCTCTCTTCTCAAAAGCAGAGAGTTCGACACAGCAAGTGCTTCCCACGCTGCCAGCTTAGACAGCATATTACCCTCAGTTACAAAAGTATCCTACTTATTTATGATGATTGGGACAAAGCCATTAGTGTTCCTAAGTACGGTATATAGCAGTCAGTAAATTCTTCCGTCTAACTATGCGTTTACATAGATGAATCTGGTTGATCATGAATCGACCCTTGGCCCGGCACGCGATTATCATGAGTTCCAAAAACTATCCCTTGACATGTAAACTGATTCTCCAACTATTTACCTTATCTCAATCACGAGTTCTTCTCGCTTCCCCAAAATTATACTTTGGGATATCTAAACATTGATTCAACCTTTTAATCAAAACAAATACTGTTGAATAAAACCAAATATCTCGTAGCCTGAGTAAGCTCTATTTTAACTTTTAACCGATAAATTTTATTTAGGTAATTTTTTTCATTGTCTTTTCTAATGACCCAGATTTAAAACATCGCCTCCTGCCTGAGATCGTGTTTCTCATCGGTAAACACACATCTTAACCCAAATTGTACTTTGATATATAAACACCATTTCCACTTCCAGTCAATAAAAGTTATATTTGCGTGTGTGCATTCATGTGAGTGTGTCTGTGTATACCTCTCTCTGTTACAGTCTGATTATTATCAATCTATCTATCTCAGTCTGCTCACTATCTATCTATCTATCTATCTATCTATCTATCTATCTATCTATCTATCTATCTGTTGTAACCTAGAAAGGGTTACTGAATGAAGAATAACCAAAATGGAGTTTGGAAATGAAATGGTAATCTTTATAACCTCAACAAAATACAATACTCGCCAGCAGCATGAAATAGGTAAACCACTGCTTGCGATGGACTACTTTTTTTTTTTTTAAGCGTTTCACCCCAAGCAAGGCGGGAAGCCACTAGGACGCAAGGGGTTACAGAAAATTTAGAGCAAGATCAGATAGGAGTGAAAGAAGAAAGGATGAGGAGAAGGGTAGTGGATAGATCAAAGCAACTGGAGATGTCGATTGACATTACACTTGAATAGCTGGAGATTATAGCTCTCAGGGAAACTAGAATAGGGAAGGGAGTTCCACAGCGAGAGGTGCGAGACATGAATCTATTGGAGTAGAAGAGACGGCTATATTTAGGAGTTTCGACAGTGAAGGGGTGAGAGCGGAATGCCAGCCTCGTCGGGCGCTTGAACTCATGACGTCTGGGAACCAGCGAATGCAGCTCCTCGGAGCAATTGTCATGAAAGTATTTGTAAAACAGACAGAGAGAGGCGACGGCGCGCCTGTGAGAAAGTGTCTGTAGACGAGATGCCAGATCAGGGCCAATTATAGTGCTTATCCGCCTCTAGAGCCTATGAAAAATCCCGAGGCAAACAGAAGGGGCTCCATACCATATATGGCAGCAATACTCCATGCAAGGGCGAATTGTTGACTTAGACGGCATATTACGATAATTACCTGTCTCCCCACGTGGTAGGATGTGGCACAAGGCCAAATTTAATGTGGGGGTGTCCGACCCCGTGGGCTCGGGCAAAAATTGCCCGTAGATTCCGCATACGCGGGATCGTGTATCTATCTACCTCCTCGGACGTGACTCTGCCCTTCGGCATGGACTCGTCCAGGTTCCTCTCTTTCCGAAGGCAGAGAGTTCGACACAGGAAGAGCTTCCATCGCTGACAGCTCACGCGGCCAGCGTAGACAGCATATTACCCGCACTTACAATAGTGCCCAAGGTATTTATGAGGATTGTCGTCCATAGTGTTCATAGATACGGCATATAACACATATACATTTCTTTATAAATTTATAAATGATAAATATTGCATCACATTATTTTTAATTGTATTAGTTTTTAGAATGTTGTCAATATAAAATTATTCTTGCAAACAAACAATCTAATAAATAAATAAAATAAATATTGACGAGGAGTGAAGGTAGTTAAAATAATAGCGGTGTCATGGAAAAAACATTCATTTGACGTACCGTTTTTTGCGTCCCGAAGATTGCCAAATTAACAAAGAGGACACCTTAATCCCAATGAACCACACATTTCCTATTAGAAATAGGAAATATATATTGCAAAGGCTTGGGGTGGTATTTGCTGTCTTCGAAACAATCTTTGGCAAAATGGGCAATGGTTAACCTTGCCAAGTGTGAGAGAGAATCTTCTTGCACAAATAGCCTCTTCAGCTCAAAGGTACTCGGTTGTGTCTTGTACAAATAAAAAAAAACGTATTGTCATCTACTTCGAAAGAATCGATAATTTTACTGTCACCGTACCTCCCCAAAACATCACTTCTCCTCCCCACTTTTGTCTTATAAGTTGTATTGGTTGACTATATCTATGAACGACCCAACCTTAATCGAACCATCAGGTTCATCTAATATAGCTCTACATTCATCATTAAAAATGATTACATTATTCAAACTCTTGTTGACATGTTTATCGTCATGTTCATGACGTTTCAGCCATTGTACACTACGGCCTTCTTCAGGTGATTGGAATTTCGAATTGAACCTTTTATTTCGTCCACCGAAATTGTTCTAGTTCCATGTGCCATGCCTCTTCCACTTAACTCTATCTCAGCTACCCCCCTTTAACTCAACTCTTTTTGTTCACCACTGCCCTAGCCAAGTATTGAACTCACAACTCTTTGGGTCAAGTCACCAGTTCCAACCAACAATTTTATCCACTGGGCTATGTGTTCTTGAGGACATCAGTGTAGTTTTCGAACTTATAAGCCTAAAGACTCCGTAACCGTTTTTTAAACAGCTCATTTTCGTTATTATTGCTTTTCTTTAGCATTACTGGTTCCCATATTGTATTCATTTCTATGCTTGGTCGGCTCAGGAAATTTTAATGGCCTAGCATATGTGCCGATTCCATAAGTTTACATATTTTTCAGTGATGTTCTCTGTCTATTATTTCAACCTCATCCCACAGGGACCGGTGATCTCCCTTTTCCCTTCATATTAAGTCAACTCCGCCCGATTTTTCTAATTCCCCTCGTGTTACCTCTTTACGATGTTCTTGCAGTCTTACCTTAAAAATGATTGTTTATGTTTTTAACAGTGCTCATATTGCAATTTTTTGCTGTTATCATTGCATGTTTTTACCGGAGCTCATATTGCAATTTTCGTTGTTATTATTGCTTTTCTCTGGCACTCCTTATTACTGGTTCCCATATTGTATTCATTTCTATGCTTGGTCGGCTCAGGAGATTTTAATAAGTTTACATATTTTTCAGTGATGTTTTCTGCTGTCTATTATTTCAACCTCATCACACAAGGGTAGGTGATCTCCCTTTTCCCTCCATGTTTGGTCATTTTTCTATTTCCCCTCGTCTTACGGCTCTACGATGTTCTTGCAGTCTTACCTTAAAAAATGATTGTTTATGAATCAGTTTTCATGTAAGTTACATGCTTCATTTTGTAATAGTTGCTTAGCGGTAGTAGTTTGCTTGTTTTCATATGTTCAGATAATGTTCTTAATATTCAGTATTTTATTCTCGTAAATGTTTATAAATTTATCAATAAAAAATTGTTTTCATATTTATTTCTTTATAAATAAGTAAATGATAAATGCGGATCAAACGCAAAATAAATAACAGAATTGTCCCACAAACGCAATTGAGAAAGTTTGTTAGAAGCAATAACAAGAAAAAGAAAAGAACAAGGCAAAAATTAATATAAAGCAAGCAAACAATATATGTAAGGCAAATTAACGGTAATACGGCAAAGCAACAGTAATGAGGTAAAATAACAGTAATAAGGCAAATTAACAGTAATAAAGCAAAATAACAGTAATAAGGCAAAGAAGTTCACAAACTAAGAATTAGGGTTGACATACAAGATCAAGTTCTGACAAGCAATTGTAACGTTATGATTTCAAGACAAAACAGACCAGGACTGAGTCAGAGAAAACCGAAAAAGGGCCTATTTTACTGGCTAGGAAAAAATCCCAGCATGCATTTGCATGCTTCTGCCTATAAAACGGGAGGGTATTTAAGTCATTCCTACTCAAAATTGAAACCAACAATAAATATTACATTGCGTTAGTTTTAATTGGATTAGTTTTTGAAATGTTGTAAATATAAAATTATTCTTTTAAATAAATAATCTAATAGTCTTTAATATTTTTCTTGTAAATTCTCAAGAACTAAAAAAAAATGGACAAATTCACTTTCATCATATGTTTATGTGTTATTCAAATTCTAATCATCGCTTTTTAAAACAATAAACATCGCCGAGGAGTGAAGGTAGTTAAAATAATAGCGGTGTCAATGGAAAAGCCGTCCTTTCGACAAATACCGTTTTTATTTTTGCAGGCACGAAGAGCTAGTCTTCTTTAGATTTTCCTCAAGCCGCGACATTGGTCAGAATCTAAAAATATTGATTTTTTTTTTATCGATTTAGAAAAGGTATTCTATCAATCATATCGATGCAGTCCAGCTAGTCCTGGGAATGACGATAAACTACGTACGGCAGCAAGGCTTCTGATCGGGAAACTGAAGGTTTTGAGGAGCAGCTCTTAATTTCTCTTGCTTTCATGTTCACCCTAACGCAGGGAGGTAGCACCTGTTAGGGGGTCCCAGCTATAGAAAATAGTGAACCCCCAAACAAAAAATCAATGAAACTATAAAAATACATTTTTATATAAAAATTTTTTTAGAAATAATGCATTTTATCTGAAGTTGAAGGCATATAATTTCGTTCAAAATATGTTTAGTTGTGGACATAAAATTGTGTTCCTAATATTTAGATTTCAACATTAAATAACCCATAGAGATGTTGATATGTCGTTAAACAAAATCAACCCATTAACCGATATGAAAGAATAATATTTTATATAAAAAGGACCAAGAATACATTTTATATGTACGGATTTGAAGCCATAAAATTGTGTTCCAAATATTTAGATTTCAGCATTAAATAACCCATAGAGATGTTGATATGTCGTTAAACAAAATCAACCCATTAACCGATATGAAAGAATAATATTTTATATAAAATGGACCAAGAATACATTTTATATGTATGGATTTGAAGCCATAAAATTGTGTTCCAAATATTTAGATTTCAGCATTAAATAACCCATAGAGATGTTGATATGACGCTAAATAAATTCAACCCATTAACCGATATGAAAGAATAATATTTTATATAAAATGGACCAAGAATACATTTTATATGTATCAAATTTTCATAATATAACTTCAAAGCCATAAAATTGTGTTCCAAATATTTAGATTTCAGCATTAAATAACCCATAGAGATGTTGATATGACGCTAAATAAATTCAACTAACCAAACAACCAATCTGAAAGGACCCTCTCATGCTATTAATACATTTAATACTCGACAATTTCTTAAAGAAATCAAACTGTATTTCATAATATAACTTCAAGAAAACTACAACATAAAACACACATGTCACCGCCTCTAGTAATCATGTCAGCGAAAATATCTATGTGCGTAAAAGCTGAGTATTTTCTACCATGGATTCGATTGTGAAAGCAGAATAACATATATCATATTTTTGTTACTTCAAAGCTCCCAAGAAAATTAAATTTCGGCATTAAATGACCCATAAGGAGTTGATGTGCCGTTAAACAAACAAATCAAGCAAACCCTACGAGCTCTGCTCACTTTGCTTTTTTTCTAACGAATTTATTCCATTTTTGGAAAAAAAAATTATTTTTAAATTTGAAAATTAAAAACAATACGCAGATATCAACGACGGAGACACAATTCCGATGATTCTGTAAACGTTTTTTTTTTTTAATTGGCTTTACCCCATGCAAAGCAGTAAAGCCACTAAGACGCAAGGAGGTTACAGGGTATGGGAGAATTAAGAACAGAAACATTAATAATGAGCGGGAAGAGAAAAGAGTAATCAGGAGGACAGTAGATAGCGATTGACATTGCATTTAAATTTATGCAGGTTAAAGTTGGCTGGAAAGCGTGGAGCGGAAAGGGAGTCCCACAAGTAAGAGAGTAAAGCCACTAAGACACAAGGGGTTACTGGGTGTGGAAGAATTAGGAACAGAAACATTAATAATGAGCGGGAAGAGAAAAGAGTAATCAGGAGGACAGTAGATAGCGATTGACATTGCATTTAAATTTTTGCAGGTTAAAGTTGGCTGGAAAGCGTGGAGCGGGAAGGAGTCCCACAAGTAAGAGAGTAAAGCCACTAAGACACAAGGGGTTACTGGGTGGAAGAATTAGGAACAGAAACATTAATAATGAGCGGGAAGAAAAAAAGAGTAATCAGGAGGACAGTAGATAGCGATTGACATTGCATTTAAATTTTGCAGGTTAAAGTTGGCTGGAAAGCGTGGAGCGGAAATGGAATCCCACAAGTAAGAGAGTAAAGCCACTAAGACACAAGGGGTTACTGGGTGTGGAAGAATTAGGAACAGAAACATTAATAATGAGCGGGAAGAGAAAAGAGTAATCAGGAGGACAGTAGATAGCGATTGACATTGCATTTAAATTTTTGCAGGTTAAAGTTGGCTGGAAAGCATGGAGCGGGAAGGGAGTCCCACAAGTAAGAGAGTAAAGCCACTAAGACACAAGGGGTTACTGGGTGTGGAAGAATTAGGAACAGAAACATTATTATTGAGCGGGAAGAGAAAAGAGTAATCAGGAGGACAGTAGATAGCGATTGACATTGCATTTAAATTTTTGCAGGTTAAAGTTGGCTGGAAAGCATGGAGCGGGAAGGAGTCCCACAAGTAAGAGAGTAAAGCCACTAAGACACAAGGGGTAACAGGGTGTGGAAGAATTAGGAACAGAAACATTATTATTGAGCGGGAAGAGAAAAGAGTAATCAGGAGGACAGTAGATAGCGATTGACATTGCATTTAAATTTTTGCAGGTTAAAGTTGGCTGGAAAGCATGGAACGGGAAGGGAGTCCCACAAGTAAGAGAGTAAAGCCACTAAGACACAAGGGGTTACAGGGTGTGGAAGAATTAGGAACAGAAACATTATTATTGAGCGAGAAGACAAAAGAGTAATCAGGAGGACAGTAGATAGCGATTGACATTGCATTTAAATTTTGCAGGTTAAAGTTGGCTGGAAAGCGTGGAGCGGGAAGGGAGTCCCACAAGTAAGAGAGTAAAGCCACTAAGACACAAGGGGTTACAGGGTGTGGAAGAATTAGGAACAGAAACATTATTATTGAGCGGGAAGAGAAAAGAGTAATCAGGAGGACAGTAGATAGCGATTGACATTGCATTTAAATTTTTGCAGGTTAAAGTTGGCTGGAAAGCATGGAGCGGGAAGGAGTCCCACAAGTAAGAGAGTAAAGCCACTAAGACACAAGGGGTTACAGGGTGTGGAAGAATTAGGAACAGAAACATTATTATTGAGCGAGAAGAGAAAAGAGTAATCAGGAGGACAGTAGATAGCGATTGACATTGCATTTAAATTTTTGCAGGTTAAAGTTGGCTGGAAAGCGTGGAGCGGGAAGGGAGTCCCACAAGTAAGAGAGTAAAGCCACTAAGACACAAGGGGTTACTGGGTGTGGAAGAATTAGGAACAGAAACATTAATAATGAGCGGGAAGAGAAAAGAGTAATCAGGAGGACAGTAGATAGCGATTGACATTGCATTTAAATTTTTGCAGGTTAAAGTTGGCTGGAAAGCATGGAGCGGGAAGGGAGTCCCACAAGTAAGAGAGTAAAGCCACTAAGACACAAGGGGTTACTGGGTGTGGAAGAATTAGGAACAGAAACATTAATAATGAGCGGGAAGAGAAAAGAGTAATCAGGAGGACAGTAGATAGCGATTGACATTGCATTTAAATTTTTACATATTAAAGTTGGATGAAAAGCATGGAGCTGGAAGGGAGTTTCACAAGTAAGAGTGTAAAGCCACTAAGACACAAGGGGGTTACAGGGTGTGGAAGAATTAGGAACAGAAACATTATTATTGAGCGGGAAGAGAAAAGAGTAATCAGGAGGACAGTAGATAGCGATTGACATTGCATTTAAATTTTTGCAGGTTAAAGTTGGCTGGAAAGCATGGAACCGGAAGGGAGTTCCACAAGTAAGAGATTAAAGCCACTAAGACACAAGGGGTTACTGGGTGTGGAAGAATTGGGAACAGAAACATTAATAATGAGCGGGAAGAGAAAAGAGTAATCAGGAGGACAGTAGATAGCGATTGACATTGCATTTAAATTTTTGCAGGTTAAAGTTGGCTGGAAAGCGTGGAGCGGGAAGGAGTCCCACAAGTAAGAGAGTAAAACCACTAAGACACAAGGGGGTTACTGGGTGTGGAAGAATTAGGAACAGAAATTTTATTATTGAGCGGGAAGAGAAAAGAGTAATCAGGAGGACAGTAGATAGCGATTGACATTGCATTTAAATTTTTGCAGGTTCAAGTTGGCTGGAAAGCATGGAGCGGGAAGGGAGTCCCACAAGTAAGAGAGTAAAGCCACTTAGACACAAGGGGTTACATGGTGTGGAAGAATTGGGAACAGAAACATTAATAATGAGCGGGAAGAGAAAAGAGTAATCAGGAGGACAGTAGATAGCGATTGACATTGCATTTAAATTTTTGCAGGTTAAAGTTGGCTGGAAAGCGTGGAGCGGGAAGGGAGTCCCACAAGTAAGAGAGTAAAACCACTAAGACACAAGGGGTTACTGGGTGTGGAAGAATTAGGAACAGAAATTTTATTATTGAGCGGGAAGAGAAAAGAGTAATCAGGAGGACAGTAGATAGCGATTGACATTGCATTTAAATTTTTGCAGGTTAAAGTTGGCTGGAAAGCATGGAGCGGGAAGGAGTCCCACAAGTAAGAGAGTAAAGCCACTTAGACACAAGGGGTTACAGGGTGTGGAAGAATTAGGAACAGAAACATTATTATTGAGCGAGAAGAGAAAAGAGTAATCAGGAGGACAGTAGATAGCGATTGACATTGCATTTAAATTTTTGCAGGTTAAAGTTGGCTGGAAAGCGTGGAGCGGGAAGGGAGTCCCACAAGTAAGAGAGTAAAGCCACTAAGACACAAGGGGTTACAGGGTGTGGAAGAATTAGGAACAGAAACATTATTATTGAGCGGGAAGAGAAAAGAGTAATCAGGAGGACAGTAGATAGCGATTGACATTGCATTTAAATTTTTGCAGGTTAAAGTTGGCTGGAAAGCGTGGAGCGGGAAGGGAGTCCCACAAGTAAGAGAGTAAAGCCACTAAGACACAAGGGGTTACAGGGTGTGGAAGAATTAGGAACAGAAACATTATTATTGAGCGGGAAGAGAAAAGAGTAATCAGGAGGACAGTAGATAGCGATTGACATTGCATTTAAATTTTTGCAGGTTAAAGTTGGCTGGAAAGCATGGAGCGGGAAGGGAGTCCCACAAGTAAGAGAGTAAAGCCACTAAGACACAAGGGGTTACAGGGTGTGGAAGAATTAGGAACAGAAACATTAATAATGAGCGGGAAGAGAAAAGAGTAATCAGGAGGACAGTAGATAGCGATTGACATTGCATTTAAATTTTTGCAGGTTAAAGTTGGCTGGAAAGCGTGGAGCGGGAAGGGAGTCCCACAAGTAAGAGAGTAAAGCCACTAAGACACAAGGGGTTACTGGGTGTGGAAGAATTAGGAACAGAAACATTAATAATGAGCGGGAAGAGAAAAGAGTAATCAGGAGGACAGTAGATAGCGATTGACATTGCATTTAAATTTTTGCAGGTTAAAGTTGGCTGGAAAGCGTGGAGCGGAAAGGGAGTCCCACAAGTAAGAGAGTAAAGCCACTAAGACACAAGGGGTTACAGGGTGTGGAAGAATTAGGAACAGAAACATTATTATTGAGCGGGAAGAGAAAAGAGTAATCAGGAGGACAGTAGATAGCGATTGACATTGCATTTAAATTTTTGCAGGTTAAAGTTGGCTGGAAAGCATGGAGCGGGAAGGGAGTCCCACAAGTAAGAGAGTAAAGCCACTAAGACACAAGGGGTTACAGGGTGTGGAAGAATTAGGAACAGAAACATTATTATTGAGCGAGAAGAAGAAAAGAGTAATCAGGAGGACAGTAGATAGCGATTGACATTGCATTTAAATTTTTGCAGGTTAAAGTTGGCTGGAAAGCGTGGAGCGGGAAGGAGTCCCACAAGTAAGAGAGTAAAAGCCACTAAGACACAAGGGGTTACAGGGTGTGGAAGAATTAGGAACAGAAACATTATTATTGAGCGGGAAGAGAAAAGAGTAATCAGGAGGACAGTAGATAGCGATTGACATTGCATTTAAATTTTTGCAGGTTAAAGTTGGCTGGAAAGCATGGAGCGGGAAGGAGTCCCACAAGTAAGAGAGTAAAGCCACTAAGACACAAGGGGTTACAGGGTGTGGAAGAATTAGGAACAGAAACATTAATAATGAGCGGGAAGAGAAAAGAGTAATCAGGAGGACAGTAGATAGCGATTGACATTGCATTTAAATTTTTGCAGGTTAAAGTTGGCTGGAAAGCGTGGAGCGGGAAGGAGTCCCACAAGTAAGAGAGTAAAGCCACTAAGACACAAGGGGTTACTGGGTGTGGAAGAATTAGGAACAGAAACATTAATAATGAGCGGGAAGAGAAAAGAGTAATCAGGAGGACAGTAGATAGCGATTGACATTGCATTTAAATTTTGCAGGTTAAAGTTGGCTGGAAAGCGTGGAGCGGAAAGGAGTCCCACAAGTAAGTGAGTAAAGCCACTAAGACACAAGGGGTTACTGGGTGTGGAAGAATTAGGAACAGAAACATTAATAATGAGCGGGAAGAGAAAAGAGTAATCAGGAGGACAGTAGATAGCGATTGACATTGCATTTAAATTTTTGCAGGTTAAAGTTGGCTGGAAAACATGGAGCGGGAAGGGAGTTCCACAAGTAAGAGAGTAAAGCCACTAAGACACAAGGGGGTTACAGGGTGTGGAAGAATTAGGAACAGAAACATTATTATTGAGCGGGAAGAGAAAAGAGTAATCAGGAGGACAGTAGATAGCGATTGACATTGCATTTAAATGTTTGCAGATTAAAGTTGGCTGGAAAGCATGGAGCCGGAAGGGAGTTCCACAAGCGAGAAGTGCGAGAAGAGAAACTATTAGCATAGAACTTACGGCTACATCTAGCCACCTTAACTGTAAATTGCTAAAATCTCGACGCCAGTCTAGGGACTATAGAGAAGAGATCACCTGAACAATTACCAGGATAGTAATTTTAGAAAAGACACAGACAGGCAGTCTTACGGCAGTGAGAAAGTAACTGAAGCCGAGCCGCCAGATCAGGACTGATAATATTGCGGATTCTTTTTTATATTATGAACATATTAATATTTTCAGATTTTTTTCAAGTGTCGTGGGCAAATAAATAATTCCCCGAAAATATGTTCTCCCCTTTTCCGTGTAAACCACCCTTTTAATTATTGACAATTTGGGGAGTACTTGAAGGCAAGTTCTAATTCTTTCTGGTTTCATTTTCTTGAAAACTTCCTGGTTGCTTACTCGCTTCCTGCAGATCCATATTTCGACTGCCCCCAGTTTTCTCTTCATCAGTGAGAAGATTATTCAGCATTCACTGCCATATAAGAGGACGGATAATATATTATAATCTAGCACTCTTTGATTCTATTGAGATTTTTCCATTTCTCAGCACCTTTGCTTAGCTTTTAGAAGGCATCTTTCTCTAGCCGAAAGCGTTTTCTTCGTGTGGACTTCACTTCCAAAACATCCATTTGATTCCTTTTTCTTTTGCTAACACGGTGTGTTTGAGCAGTTATAACTGGAGTTGGCAAATCAAAAGTATCACAGAGTACTTCCATAGACAAATCTCTTTGTTGGCCTTTTATTTGCTTAGCATGTAACATCTTTCGCTGCCAACTACACCCGGTGGCGTAACCACGCTTAGTATTCCGGTCTACAGCGACTTAGGATGACGCTTTAACCAAGGCATTACTCTGTGCTGGTCAATGCTGACACTAGTCCAAGCTGGTTGTTAGTCGCTTGCCGCTTCGATCCACACTGTTTCTGCCCACGTTGTGTTCTTCATCTTAGAAGATCAAAGGTCGTAGTCGCACAGCGCTTGTTAAGTCGTGGCGGGTTCTTTATTAAAGAAGATAAATATCTTCATGATGAAAAATAAAACAAGAGAATCGTGGATTTAATCTTCAATTGGTTTATATTGCTCTTGGCACAACAAAAATTAACCCTTCTCGCATCAATCTCTCTCGTGACACTGGGTTTTGTCTAAACTTCTAGAAGGCTTAATTCAAGGTCTTGGAATCAGGAATTCTAATTGGCAGCTAACGTGGATTTCAAAGGCATTCAATGATGGATCTCAGCCCAAATTAATGAGCTTCCAAAAGTCATCTGCTGATATGCACTTCGGCCTAAAACTGTTGTGGGTTTGAAGGGTTCTTGGAATTCGATGATTCTTTCATTTTCATTTTAATTCCAATAAAGGTTTTCTTTGTTCCTTATCTCCGCTATCTTTACCAACTTTCCAGATTTGAAAAATTATCCACCTTCCCTGGGAGTAGCCACAGAGATTGCTTTTCCCTGAGCTCCAACCTGCTTTACTTCACATCTCTCACCGCTACACTACACAGGTGAGGGCTAAACTCTGCTTGTTCATCCTTCCTTCTTGGTATTCTAAATGCCTATTTCTCTGGGTGCATAACTGTCTTTGTGACAATTTTTTTAAACGCGTAGGAGAAAGGGTGTGGTTTATTCTCATTAATTTCAATTCTCTGACCCTGACTTACACAAGCAAGAACACCTTCTTAGCACGGCATTATTGTTCTTCATGACCTCAGCCTTAAGTTAAAAGGGTTCGTTCCTTGTTTTCGTTTTCGTCAATAAAATATGATCCTCATCTGCTTCTCTTTTCGTTAATAATATGTTTTCCTAATTTCTCCAGAAAGAGATAAACTTATTTCCCAAATTGTTTTTGTAAACGAAAATATATTTGTTTACCTAAATTCTCAACAAAGAGACTCTCTGTTTTCCATCCCTAGGCCGGTTGCCGTCTCAGCGAAAATATAGGCCAGATTGCCTGCCTGTTATGACGGATCGATTTTCCTAATCTTAACCTTTGCAGCGGGTTCATTCTCTGTTTTCATTTCTCGATTCGTTTTTGCGAACAAAAATATCATTCTCATCTGCTTTTCTGCTCACCAGTCACACGTATTTTCCTAATTTTCCAGGAAAGGAATAAAATTGTTCCCCAAATCTGTTTTCGTCCGCATACCAGACAAAGATAAAAAAAAATGAACTTTAGGAGAGAAAAAATCCAGACGGTTCCATTCTCACTAAGGAAGGTGTCCCTCTATCTTCCAGCTTATATTTTATTTTGAGGTTAACTCTTTTCTTTTCCTGCTTAAAATTAATGCTCACCCCTCAGTGTCACAAGCATATCTGGGTTTTAATTCGTTTAAATGCATTTTATGCCGCCAATTTCGAACTTGTACCATATACCATCCTCCTGCCAATGCAATTTACTATTTCACCATATTCCCAATTTTCCTTTCTTACCTTGCAGATCCTGAAGAAAACCTTATCTCCAGTTTTGAATGATTTTATATTTAATTTTGGCATAGACAAATCACCGGAAGATCTCATCAGATCTATCTTCATAGCATTACCTAAGAAACAAAGCGCAAACGAATATGAACTCCACCGAACAATCAGCCTAATGAGCCACGTAACACAACTTATCATCCGAATTCTGATGAATAGAGCGCGTAGGACAAGAACAGCGCGGGTTCGTTAAAGACACCGGAACAAGGAACGCGATACTCATGCTTAGAATGTTATCAGAAAGAGCAATACAAATGCAGAAAGACGTGTATCTATGTTTCATAGACTACTCAAAGGCCTTCGACAAAGTACGCCACTGCTGGAACTGCTCAGCAAGCTTGATATATTCGGGAAAGATATTACAATAATCAAGAACCTATACATGCGCATAAGGAACGAGTTCAGTGAATATACAAAAATAGAAAGAGGCGTAAGGCAAGGATGTGTCTTCTCACCAGACCTATTCAACCTATACAGTGAGGCAATTCTGAAAGAATTGGAAACTCTACTGTGATTCAACATTGGCGACCACAATCTTAGCAACATAAGATACGCAAATGACACAGTACTGATTGCAGACACGGAAAAATAAATTACAAAACCTCTTACAGAAGATAGCGAAGGAGAGCGAGAAGAAGGGACTAAGTACAAACTACAAGAAGAGGGAATGCATGGTCATCAGTAAAAGGAAGAGCACAAAATGCGATTTGCAGGTCGGAGACACTAGAATCAAGCAGATGCGGAAGTTTAAATATCTGGGAAGTGCTTTAACAGAGGACGGCAAGTGTGACACCGAAATCCGTAGACGTATTGGGACGGCCAAGGACGCATTCCAAAATCTGGACAAAATATTGCGAAACAGGAGGATTTCTTTGGTAACAATGAAAAGAGTAGTGAGCTGTCCTCCTTCACGGCAGCGAAGGTTGAACGGTCTTCTCAAAGATGAAAAAGAGACTCGAGGCGTCGGAGATGTGGTTCTACAGAAGGATGCTAAGGATATCATGAACCTAGCGTGTAAGCAACGAGAGGATGGAGGAGGCTTATACTTAACATCAGGAAGAGGCAGCTAAAGTTTTTGGTACGCGTAATGAGAAAGGAGGGCTCGGAGAATCTGGTCGAATAGAGGGAAAGAGAAACAAGGTCGAATAGAGGGAAAGAGAAACAAGGAAAAGCAACGTATGACATACCTGGCGAGCTTAAGTAAGTAGATGACAGAACATGGTCTGGTGGCAGAGGGACGAAATTTATTGAGAGCTACAAGGTGGAAAGCCATTATCGCCTACATCCTGAAAGAGCACAGTACATGAAAAGAATGAAATTAATTTGCCAAACGCCGATTTAATTTTACTGGCAAACGTTACTTCCGCTAGTGACATCCTCAATGCAGCGCTAGGGTTAGGGGTCAACGTATAAATTCTTAAAAACTGCTGGAGCATTGCTTCTTCGTCTCCTCCCCATTTCATTTCTTTAACGCTCTTTTGAACGTATCAACAAAACATTCAGCCTGGCCATTTGATCTTGGCGATATTGTTACACAGTGGGGTTGAATAAGTGATCGTACACATGAAAATATTTCCTATTTTTATTTGTAACATATTAAATTAACAAAACGTGAATATATCTACTGTATCATATTGCGTACTAAAAATGTATGCATATAAAATTAAATAATATTCCATGGTTAAGAAAATATAGCAATATTTAAATTTTTAGGGGTTTAAAAAATGATCGTACAACAGAACAAAAACACGTTTTCTCCATTTAATATTTTGTAGAAAAGCCTTTATTAAGTTCAACAGCAACCAATCTCTTCCTGTAGTATTTAATTAACGATTCGCATACTTTAGTAGGTATTTTGTCCCATTCTTCCTGAGTAATTGTCTTCAGGTTTTTGATGTTTGTTGGACCTCTATCACTGATCTTATTTTTCAAAAACCGCCATAAATTCTCTATTGGATTCAAATCTGGCGACTGACAGGGCCATTGTAAGATGTTAACGTTGTTATTAGCAAGCCAATTCCTCGTACTCTTAGCAGTATGCTTGGGATCATTGTCCTGCTGGAAGATTCAATCAGGAGGAAGCCCAAGATTCTCTACAGAAATTTTCGCTTAGGATTTGTTGATATTTTTCTGCATTCATTCTACCACCTATAATTGCTAGTTTGCCAACACCTCGCATCGAAAAGCAGCCCCAAACCATGATACTACCCTCACCAAATTTGACAGTTGGTATGATGTTCTTGGGTGTGTATGCTTCACCGTCTTTCTTCCATCCATGATTCATGGAATTGCGACCAAACAACTCAATTTTACTCTCATCTGTCCAAAGAACTCTTTCGCAATAAGAATTTTCCTTATCTTTATGCTCTGTCGCAAATTTCAACCTGGCATCTCTATGCCGTTTCAGAAGGAGTGGTGTCTTTCTTAGGGGGCACGACTTTATACCGTCTCTGTGTAGTTCATTACTAATCGTTTGCTTAGTTACGTTAACTCCTGACAAACTCAGATCATTCCGAAGGTCTTGTCTGATGGCCATTTGGACTTGTCGCATCAACTTTCTTCGTAATCTGGGAGAGATCTTCCTGGGAGCACCGGGTCTGCCTTTGTTCTCAATAGTATTACGTCTTTTAAATCTTGCAATAAATGAACCAATTGTTGAAAAGGTATGTTTGTGTCACTGGAGATGTTTCTGTAACTTTTTCCATTGTTTCATGACTTAATAATTAGCTCTTTTTGAGCACAAGTCATTTCCTTACGTTGAGCCATTATTAGAACCGTTATCAGTGAACAGTGACTGCAGAATGAACCAATTTTGAACTGAATGTTGCAATAGAGTTACTGAGAATATTCTAGAACAGTTTAGAATCTTCTACTTTGAAGTACAACCAAAATCTACTGTATTACAATGCAAAAATTGATACTGTACGAACACTTTTTTCCACTATTTGAAATATAATAATTTGTATTATCACTAATTTTAAATTGCAGATTCTGATTCTATGCCCCCAAATACATATATAACATTGTTATTCGAGGTTTTCATTCGCTATAAGTGAGAATAACAAGCATTTGTTTGCTGTACAATCCCTTATCCAACCCCACTGTAAATAATTTAATATTTACCTCCATATATGTGGCATATGTCGGCAGGGCCAGCGGTACAGAGTAATATTTGCCAGAGACAAAATGTCGCCGGTAGCTGTTTCCCGAGAAGAGATTCTGCCCTTCGACATAGACTCATCTGAGAATCCCTCCCAGGGGGGGACATAGATTTTGACCAGCGCAGATTCTGATTCTATGTCCCCAAAATACATATAGAACATCGTTATTCGAGGTTTTCATTCGCTATAAATGAGAATAACAAGCATTTGTTTGCTGTACAATCACTTATTCAACCCCACTGTAAATAATTTAATATTTACCTCCATATTGGCATATGTCGGCCAAATGGTACAGAGTAATATTTGCCAGAGACAAAATGTCGCCGGTAGCTGTTTCCGAGAAGAGATTCTGCCCTTCGACATAGACTCATCTGAGAATCCTCTCTAGCTGGGGGACATAGATTTTGACCAGCGCAGATTCTGATTCTATGTCCCCAAAATACATATAGAACATCGTTATTCGAGGTTTTCATTCGCTATAAATGAGAATAACAAGCATTTGTTTGCTGTACAATCACTTATTCAACCCCACTGTAAATAATTTAATATTTACCTCCATATATGTGGCATATGTCGGCAGAGCCAGCGGTACAGAGTAATATTTGCCAGAGACAAAATGTCGCCGGTAGCTGTTTCCCGAGAAGAGATTCTGCCCTTCGACATAGACTCATCTGAGAATCCTCTCTAGCCGGGGACATAGATTTTGACCAGCGCAGATTCTGATTCTATGTCCCCAAAATACATATAGAACATCGTTATTCGAGGTTTTCATTCGCTATAAATGAGAATAACAAGCATTTGTTTGCTGTACAATCCCTTATTCAACCCCACTGTATGTTCAAATGCATAGCATTTGCAAAAAGTTTGAAAATCACTCGAAGTAAATTGTGTTTTAGTATTGTATTGTATAGTAGCTGAAACTAAATCTAGAAAACAGTTCATGAAGAAAATTTACAGTTACAGTGAAAGTCATTTACACTTAAATATTTCAGGCCATTTTGAAAAAAACTGTTGACGGCAATCAAGTAATATACCCCATTGAAAGGTCCCGTATAATCAACAGCCAAACTAGACCATGGTTTATCAGTATTAGATCAGGGTTGATAATTGTTGTGTCCTTAAAGAAGGTTACAAATAGAAAAAAAGTGGTACCCGAGTGAAAGGAACAGCAAAACGGGCGTAGATAGAAGAAAGAGAGGTTTATTGTAAAAGAGAATACACTACTGAAAGACAGGGAGTCGACTAACGCTTCCCGAAGCCAGTCAGTCAGAGAGAGAGAGAGAGAGAGAGAGAGAGAGAGAGAGGCAGACAGACAGAATCTGGTATGTCTTACATATATTACTGATATCGCCAGTCCACAAGAGGTAACAGGGGGAGTGGAACATTCCATTACACCCCCCCCCGAGCTAATTTTCCCATGAAATTTTGCTCAATATCTTTTCTTTTTGGGGTTAGGAAATAACTGTTTGACTTTTGTCCTCTTCTTAGTATATTTTCGTTTCACCCGCACAACAGATAGATAGATAGATAGATAGATAGATAGATAGATGTGAACAGACTGAGATAGATAGGTAGATAGATAGATAGATAGATAGATGTGAACAGATAGATAGATAGATAGATAGATAGATAGATAGATAGATGTGAACAGACTGAGATAGATAGATAGGTAGATAGATAGATAGATGTGAACAGATAGATAGATAGATAGATAGATAGATAGATAGATAGATAGATAGATAATGTTGTACCCTTAAAAAGGTTACAAACAAACAAACAAACAAACAAAAGTGGTACCCGAGTGAAAGGAACAGCAAAACGGGCCTAGATGGAAGAAAGAGAGATTTATTGTAAAAGAGAATACACTACTGAAAGACAGGGATTCAGTTAGCAGGCTAGTAATTCCCGAAGCAAGGAAATCTACCAACCGCCTCACGCTGTCAAGGACGAATTTAACGTGGGGTATCCGAGCTCGCAGGCTTGGCCAAATATTCCCCTTAGATAACGGGGTCGGGTAGCTGTTTCCCGAAAAGAGACTCTGCCCTTCGACATAGACTCATCTGGGGATCCTCAGAGACATAGAGTTTGACCAGCACAGGTGGAGACGAATTCCCGAAGCAAGGGAGACAAGGCCGTTTTTTTTTTAATGCGGGGCAAAAACAGGTGGTCACAAGCAGCCGAAAACAGAGAACCGCTTGCCTCCACGTAAAATGGAAGGCGACTGCCTGCACGCAGATAAAACTGCTCGTTACCCCACCTTCCTCACCTTCGTCACCTCCCCCTTCTGCCTTGCTCGTTTACAGCAGAAGGTTACAACGGAATAAAATTTGCCTACTGCTGCAATTGTCTCATGGTTTTATATCGTCTGTAACGATCTGGCCAAAGAGTTATTTTTTTTTAATCTACAAGTGTTTCGAAGAAGCAAAATTCTGAAAAAGAACCTGGTGTCTGGTCTGATCTGCAACAGTCCTGGGTATGACAATAAACTACATACGTGTCCTGGGTAAGATGACAAACTACGTCTGACAGCAAGGCCTTTGATCAGGAGGTTTTGAGGAGCGTGGAACCAACTTTTAATTGCTGGTGTTCCCAGGTCTATCCTGACCAGGGGTGGTAGCACCGGTTAGGGTCCCAGTTGTGGGTAAATAGTTAACCTCCAAACACAGGTCAAAATACTATGAAAGTGTAAATATAGGTTTTAATACCAGAAATACTTTTTTGTAAAATATTATTACCAGCAATATATTTTTGAAAAAAAAAAAAGATTACCAGTAATAAAAATCGGCATAAAATAATCCATTGAGATTGATATACCATAAAACAAACCAAAGCAAACTGATCTGCAATGCTGCATAACATCTTGCTCACTGGTAAGGCTTGCTAATGTGCTCGTGCGACTTTACAATTTTCGTACGCTTTCTTGGAGTAATGTCCATCGCTGACAATGGCGGTAGGACAATTAATCGCTGGTTATATCTTTCTTTTATCCGACATTAATAAAGTAGAAGCTTTCAAAATTTGTAATCGTTTTTTGGTGGGTATTATGTGCATTTATTCGCACTCAATTCTTTCAACAGTTATCAAATTTGTAGAATGTAATTTGTTTAAGTAATTTATTTATTTATTTATTATTTAAAAAAAAACTGGTTTCAAATTAGGCAAATTGTTGTTCGTTTTTTCATTTTTCGTTAGTTTTATAAATCATGAATAAAAATCTGCGTAGAAATGCACGCTTGGTTGAGCTTCAGCTATTTGTAACCCATTTTCCAAATATATATATATATATATATATATATATATATATATATATAAAACAAACAAATTATTGACTAGAGAAACTAAATCATCAGTGCGTTTTAGTTGTCAACTTCTACGTCCGGGTTTTATTTTCTCTCTCTTTATTTTCGCGTCCATCACATCAATAACTATGAATAATTTGCCCAGGACTGCCTATGGGAAAATGTCACTGACCTCAGCACGAATTCTTATAGTAGGTTTCAGCTCTGTGATTTATTAAACATTTGTCTATGTTTAAAAAATGCCCGAATTCTCATCTGTCAACACTTCTATACAAAAAACGTTAACAGAATTAATGTTATAATTCACACTAAATACCACTTCCCGCCTCCCACCAGCACGACTGATGCTAACCTTCACGCGAGCGACTCGTTGGGCCTTCTAAGGATGACATTCTCGGCAGACATGAAGTGAAAAGATTATATTGAATCCATTTCTAGGTCAGCTGCTAAGAAAGTTGACGTATCTATCTGACATATTTATAAGTCTACCATTCATCCATGCTTTGAATATTGCTGCCACATATGGTCTGGTGTTCCTGTTATATATTTAGAGATTCTTGATAAAATCCAAATAGGAATCAGCAATGTTTCTCCCCAGAATCTATCTTACATATTTATAAGTCTACCATTCATCCATGCTTTGAATATTGCTGCCACATATGGTCCGGTGCTTCTGTTATATATTTAGAGATTCTTGATAAAATCCAAAGAGGAGTCAGCAATGTTTCTCTCCAGAATCTATCTTACATATTTATAAGTCTACCATTCATCCATGCTTTGAATATTGCTGCCACATATGGTCTGGTGCTCCTGTTATATATTTAGAGATTCTTGATAAAATCCAAAGAAGAATCTGCAATGTTTCTCTCCAGAATCTATCTTACATATTTATAAGTCTACCATTCATCCATGCTTTGAATATTGCTGCCACATATGGTCTGGTGCTCCTGTTATATATTTAGAGATTCTTGATAAAATCCAAAGAAGAATCTGCAATGTTTCTCTCCAGAATCTATGTTACATATTTATATCTCTACCATTCATCCATGTTTTGAATATTGCTGCCACTTATGGTTCGGTGTTCCTGCTATATATTTAGAAATTCTTGATAATATCCAAAGAGGAATTTGCAATATTATTGTTCCTGACCTGGCATCTCGGCTGAAGTCATTTTCCAACCGCCGTAATGTAGCTTCCCTGTGACTTTTCTACAAATACTTTCATGGTAACTTATAAGACGTTCGGCCCAGTTCAATCCTGGCTTGTTCCCACGCCGGTCATTACTGCTGCCGATCAACTAATGGTTACCCACTGACCGTTCTGGTTTCACATCTGCCCTGCCCACGTTGTGTTCTTTTATGACAGAGCAGTGAAGATACAATTTTCGTCTGTGCTTAAGCATTGACAAGAATGCTTCCGCCGGTGAAAACGCAAATATCTTAAATAACGGAGAAGGTCGTTGGGTTAATTTTCAATTGGTTTATACAATCATTAATGCAACACAATTAACCCTCCCCCGTTAAACTCTCTATAGGATGAACTTTTCGCTATGGTACCAAGACTTTATGAATTTAAGCGCAGTAATCGATTGGCGGCAAAGTCTCATCAATTCGCAGGTGAATTGTCTAGATATAACCGTAAATTCTATGCGAAGAGTTTCTTTTCTCGTGGAACACTCTTCTGTGTCCATGCTTCCTAGCCAAGTTTGATCTTCAAAAATTTCCATGCAATGTCAATCGTTATGTTCTGTTTTCATAATTCCTCTTCTTTTATTGTCCTTTCCCCTCACTAAAGTCTTCTAATTCTCTTTCACTCTTCTTACTTTCCAATCAACTTTGATCTTCAAAAATTTGCCCGTGCTTGATTCAAAAATCGTACGACTCATACAGCAAGCGCTATCACTTGACTCAAAATATTTTTGCCCTTCCTTGCCTTTAAAGGTGTGCCGTTTTCCGTGCTGATGTTGCTACATGCCTTACTTCTTGCCTATCTCACACTTCAAATTTTTTCTAAGCTCTATAATAAACATTCAATCTGTTACGAAAAAAGAACTGAACAAAATGAACACAAAACGATCAGCTTTAAAAAAGGACTTGTAACTGGAAAAACCGAATGAAAAAAGAATGTTAACAACAAATACTTTTTCACATCCAACCCAGCTCTGCGAAATCAGAATCAACGTTGAGTTTAAGCAAGCGAATGAGCCAATTGAAGTAAAGTGCCATGCAGATTTAAATTTTTCCCACTTGTGACGAATGCAGCTATCGATTTTATTTGCATGCTAGCATGCTAGTTAACATTCGTGGCAGCCAGCTATTGGCTCTCACCCTGGCCAGTACAAAATGGCCGCAAACTACATGAAAACTGCCTTAGAAGCATGAAAAAATTCATTATTTCCACTATCGATGGGAGTTGGCAAATGCAAAGTCGGTCTTGGCCTTCCCACTAACTTGGAGTATGTGCATGTAAATTTTGGTGCAAATCTGTCGAAGATTGCGGCCGTGCATTCGTTACACACACACACACACACACACACACACACACACACACACACACACACACACACACACACACACAGCCTGCCTTTTTATATATATATATATATATTGATGCATGTTTCATTAAATAATATAGACGAGTTTTGTCTATTTACTTTATGTAAATTCTTTTCATATAGTCTAATCAGCTTAATAACATTATCATTAAAAGGAGAAAGAAAATCACAATATTGTTACATATTTTTAATTGCATCTAAGATTAAACAATACACGGACAAAGCAATAATAATAGTCTATTTTTGTTTACATGGAATATTTCCAAGCAACGACAAATCGTGCATACGAGACGCTGGAAGCGAAAATCGCACCGTTGGTCATGACGTCACAGATGACCATGCGAGAGTGAAAATGGGAAATATTATGTATGGGAAGCCGTTGGTATAAACCAATGTCTTCTGTATATATACAGGTAAAAATCCGTGGGTAAGTCGTCCAAGTATATCCTAATAATATAAATTATTAAAACTGATCCACAAAAGAGTGCTCAATATATTTATTATAAAGCATATAAAGGAATTACATAAAAATGAAGCCTAATTGTACCCTATTTTGAAGGGCATTTCGCCCGAGGGATAATCTCCCTGGGGGTTGTCAATGCTAAAACGTTTATTAAAAAATTCATATTTTTAACAAAAAAAAAAAAGCGTTTATTACAAAAATTAATTTTTTTAACAAACGTTTTAGCATTTATCACGGGGTGGGGTCGGTGGCAAAACGGCCTTCAAAATAGGGTACAACGGAGTTTCATTCTTATGTAATTCATATATATATATATATATATATATATATATATATATATATATATATATATATATATATATATGGGCTAGTATATGTTTGACTGTCAAGCAGATCAGTTCCCAGGAAACTGACAGCCTGACAACAGCACATGAGATTTGATTATAGTGATGAAGGTTTCGTGCAGGACCACCCACTCAATTTGAAGGGCCGAATACAGAGACCTGGTGCACTACGTGCCACAGGGTGCCAGAAGTTGGGGAGAAAAATATATAAATAAATATAAATATATATATATATATATATATATATATATATATATATATATATGATAGATTAATTTAATTATAAAATTAAATTCGAAGCTTATAGCTTCCATTTTGAAACTGTGTAGCGGAAAAAACATATTTTAAATCAATTAATTTATAATATTAATGCTCTGTAAATTTACATTGAGCACTATTTTGTAAAAATAAAAATATCTATAAGAACACCGGAATTATATACTTACTGTTTCTTTCTTTTTTTTATATATATATATATATATATATATATATATATATATATATATATATATATATAATTTTCTTAACTGCATTACGGTGTACAACGGCTGACCACTGCTAAGAGTTTTCACGCAAGTTAAACTTTCTTGGGCTACTCTTCATTTTGTGGTGGAGGAAGTGTTTGTGTTTTTACTCCAAATAATGGTGATTCTTCGGCATTGTCATCTTCCCAAAATAATAATTCACCTCTTAAAGCAAAATTAAATAGGACACATATTATTTATGAATTTAAATGCCCATTAATGAATTTTTTTCCTGATCAATCAAAATTTGTAAATAATTATATAGGCCACACTACAGCATGTTTGACACGCAGACTCACTCTACATTTTTCTGACCATAGCTCAATTAGATCTCATTTAAATATTCATGGAGACCTACTGGACCGTATTCGTAACATACTTGTTGACAACACAAATATAATAGCATCATCTGCATGCAAAAAAAAGGCTAAAAATAATGGAAGCCTTATTAAGAAAAACAAAAAAAAACAACACTCAGTAATATCAACTATGAACATGGACACAATATTTTGACCGTGTTTTGAAAAATGAAAACATTATATAAATACATACATACATACATACAACAATTTATTTCTTGTTGACAGTTAATATATTTCAACCTTGAAAACGGCCAAATGTATAGCCGAAAGCGCTCGGATTAAATATACAATTGGACAGTTTTTTTATATAATTTACCATCCGAAAAGAAAAAAAATATTAGATTACATCACATGAGAAATTGTATAAAGAACTAAATAAAAGCACCTTGTCTGTTGTATTCAATGAAATGTGCATGAAAGAAGCATTGCTGCCTAAATACACACACACACATATATATATATATATATATATATATATATATATATATATATATATATATATATAATGTAAGTCACATACCTAAATGGTTCTCACGCTTAAATGATTCACACTGTGGGAATTGCAGCACCATTTTCTGATATTAATAACATGCCGGCATGATTTCATTTGCAACGTGTCGGGGAAAAAATTCTAAGAGAAAAGGTTTCTACGACTATTTGCCAACGGGCAGGACAGTTTCTTACCAACGCCTTTGGGAAATACCTGAATAGACTGTCTTCCCACAAAATTCACTAACCCCAATAGCCAAATACGCGCGTGCGTCAACTGGCATTTAAATTTAAACCAGCTGATATATGTAAATAAAAAAGCAATTATAATCCATTTTTAAAGACCTCCAGAGAAAGAATAAAAGCAAGCGAACATGCCAGGTTATATGTACCAACTCCCCGGGTCACCATTGTCAACTTAATCTCCCGCAGCTGAAAATTACTTAAATTCTTGGCAATTAAAATGGGATAAATTGAATGTAAAACCTTAAAAAAATAATAAAAAACATTGGAAATTAGAACTGGACAAAGTAATTGGAACAACACCAAAGATATTTATCAATGGCCTTCGCCTTCCGATTGAAGTTACGACAAGTTGAAAGTAAAAGAATTAATATCGCGTCCCATTAGCTTTTAAGCAGTAGTAAAGAAAGACAGCTGCGTACCAACATGTCCGCAATAAGACGTAGTGTCAAAATGATGTCTTTTCCCTTGACACCGCTATTATTTTAACTACCTTCGCACCTCAGCAAAGTTTATTGTTTTAAAAAGTGATGATTAAAATTGTAATAAAACCTAAACATATGAAAGTAAACTTATACATTTTCTCTGTTTTTGAGAATTGCCAACAAAAATAAATAAACCCTATTTATTTATTAGATTGTTTATTAGAATAGTTGGCAAAACATCACCTAATTGCCAATTGATTCGAACTTTATAAAATGACAAATAATAAGGATTTCCTTGTAGCTGGTTTACATATTTTAATAATTTAGAAAATGTTTATAAATTTAGGAATAAAAAATCGTTCACGTATTTAATTCTTTATAAATTGGTAAATGATAAATATTGCATTGCATTAGTTTTAATTTTTGAATTTTTAGTAGCCTAGCATATGTGCTGATTCCTTTAGTTTTAGTATTTTCCAGATGTTCTCTGTCTATTATTTCAACCTCATCCCACAGGGGCGGTGATCTGCATTTTCCCTCCATATGAGTTCAAATACGCCCTATTTTTCTAATTCCCCTCGTGTTACGGCTTTATGATGTTCTTACCTTAAAAATGATTGTTTATGTTTTTACCAGTGCTCATATTGCAATTTTTGCTGTTATCATTACATGTTTTTCTACCAGAGCTCATATTGCAATTTTCGTTGTTATTATTATTGCTTTTCTCTGGCACTCCTTATTACTGGTTTCCATATTGTATTCATTTCTATGTTTGATCGGCTCATGTGATTTTAATGGCCTAGCATACGTGCTGATTCCATAAGTTTACATATTTTTCACCGATGTTCTCTGTCTATTATTTCAACCTCATCACACAAGGGTCGGTGATCTCCCTTTTCCCTCCATATTTGGTCATTTTTCTATTTCCCCTCGTCTTACGGCTCTACGATGTTCTTGCAGTCTTACCTTAAAAAATGATTGTTTATGAACCAGTTTTCATATAAGTCACATGCTTCATTTTGTAATAGTTGCTTAGCAGTAGTAGTTTGCTTGTTTTCCTATGTTCAGATAATGTTCTTAATATTCAGTATTTTATCCTCGTAAATGTTTATAAATTTATCAATAAAAAATTGTTTTCATATTTATTTCTTTATAAATAAGTAAATGATAAATGCGGATCAAACGCAAAATAAATAACAGAATTGTCCCACAAACGCAATTGAGAAAGTTTGTAAGAAGCAATAACAAGAAAAAGAAAAGAACAAGGCAAAAATTAATATAAAGCAAGCAAACAATATTTGTAAGGCAAATAAGGCAAAGCAACGGTAATAAGTCAAAATAACAGTAATAAGGCAATGAGTTATGGAGTGATTTCACAGTGGAGGCTTGTATTTGTACTAAGTCGGTCCTAAAAAAAAGGTTCGACGTACAAAACGTTAGGAACTTCATATAATAGGTATGACGCAGAGTAAATCTAGTTGTGGTCGCTGATACTTTAGTATCCGACTAACGGTCGTCCGGCATCGACTGACTGACCAAACCACTGAGCGATTGCGACTGACTTGTTACTCTTACTACTCCTACCACTCCTACTTATTATAGGTGGAAGAGTCTATTAAATATAGAATAGGTGTGTTCCACTATAACACAATGCAACACTAATAAGGTAAAAAGTTCACAAACTAAGAATTAGTGTTGACATACACGATCAAGTTCGGACAAGCGGTTGTAACGTTATGATTTAAAGACAAAACAGACCGGGACTAAGTCAGAGGAAACCAAGAATGGGCCTATTTTATTGTCTAGGAAAAAAATCCCAGCATGCATCTGTGTACTTCTTCTTCTAAAAGGAGTGGGGAAAGTATTTGAGTCATTCCTACTCAAGATTAAAATCAACAATAAATATTGCATTGCATTAGTTTTAACTGGATTAGTTTCTGAAATGTAAATATAAAATGATTCTTGTAAGTAAACAATCTAATAAATAAATAGTGTTTAATATTTTTGTTGTAAATTCTCAAGAACAAAAGAAAATGTATAGATTCACTTTCATCAAATGCTTCATTACAATTTTAATCATCGCTTTTTAAAACAATAAACATTGCCGAGGGAGTGAACGCAGTTAAAATAATAGCGGTGTCAATAGGAAAAATGTCCTTTTGAAAACTGATATTTTGCGGGCACGAAAGTCCAAGTTTGCTATAACGTCAGTACAATATGAGCTAAAATTTGTACGGATTTATTGCTGACCGCTGTACAACAGAGAGGTGCCATTATGAAGTTACTATGCTATCCGCTATTGCGCGACAATATACTATCGTTAAACCATCTTTATAACCGCCATTGCAAAACGAGCTACCATTGATAAAACATAATTCCTAGCATTTTTGCATAGCGAGGTACAATTTTCCCAACCATCTTGCCGATTGCTATTGCACGGCGAGGTACCATTATTCAGTATTCTTGCTACGGTACAGTGGAATACAGAGAGGTAATAGTCCGAATAATGTAAATAGTGTACATAATACCTCATCTCAGAAATATAGACAGATACTGAAGGGTGATAAATATGGCAACAAAGACGAGGACAATAGTCCGAATAATGTAAATAGTGTACATAATACCTCATCTCAGAAATATAGACAGATACTGAAGGGTGATAAATATGGCGACAAAGACGAGGACAATAGTCTGAATAATGTAAATAGTGTACATAATACCTCATCTCAGAAATACAGACAGATACTGAAGGGTGATAAATATGGCGACAAAGACGAGGACAATAGTCCGAATAATGTAAATAGTGTACATAATACCTCATCTCAGAAATATAGACCGAAACTGAAGGGTGATAAATATGGCGACAAAGACGAGGACAATAGTCTGAATAATGTAAATAGTGTACATAATACCTCATCTCAGAAATATAGACAGATACTGAAGGGTGATAAATATGGCGACAAAGATGAGGACAATAGTATGAATAATGTAAATAGTGTACATAATACCTCATCTCAGAAATATAGACAGATACTGAAGGGTGATAAATATGGCAACAAAGATGAGGACAATAGTATGAATAATGTAAATAGTGTACATAATACCTCATCTCAGAAACATAGACAGATACTGAAGGGTGATAAATATGGCGACAAAGACGAGGACAATAGTCCGAATAATGTAAATAGTGTACATAATACCTCATCTCAGAAATATAGACAGATACTGAAGGGTGATAAATATGTCAACAAAGTTGAGGACAATAGTCAGAATAATGTAAATAGTGTACATAATACTTCATCTCAGAAATATAGATAGATACTGAAGGGTAATAAATATGGCAACAAAGATGAGGACAATAGTCCGAATAATGTAAATAGTGTACATAATACCTCATCTCAGAAAGATAGACAGATACTGAAGGGTGATAAATATGTCAACAAAGATGAGGACAATAGTCCGAATAATGAGGACAATACTTCATCTCAGAAATATAGATAGAATGAAGGGTAATAAATATGGCAACAAAGATAAGGACATCGAATAATGTAAATATATAATACCTCATCTCAGAAATATAGACAGATACTGAAGGGTGATAAATATGGCAACAAAGACGAGGACAATAGTCCGAATAATGTAAATAGTGTACATAATACCTCATCTCAGAAATATAGACAGATACTGAAGGTGATAAATATGACAAAGACGAGGGTCTGAATAATAAAATACATGTCACCTCATCTCAGAAAATAACAGATACTGAAGGGTGATAAATATGGCGACAAATAATGCCCGAATAATGTAAATAGTGTACATAATACCTCATCTCAGAAATATAGACAGATACTGAAGGGTGATAAATATGGCGACAAAGACGAGGACAATAGTCTGAATAATGTAAATAGTGTACATAATACCTCATCTCAGAAATATAGACAGATACTCAAGGGTGATAAATATGGCGACAAAGATGAGGACAATAAATGAATAATGTAAATAGTGTACATAATACCTCATCTCAGAAATATAGACAGATACTGAAGGGTGATAAATATGGCGACAAAGACGAGGACAATAGTCCGAATAATGTAAATAGTGTACATAATACCTCATCTCAGAAATATAGACAGATACTGAAGGGTGATAAATAGATCCGAATAATGTAAATAGTGTACATAATACCTCATCTCAGAAATATAGACAGATACTGAAGGGTGATAAAATGGCGACAAAGACGAGGACAATAGTCCGAATAATGTAAATAGTGTACATAATACCTCATCTCAGAAATATAGACAGATACTGAAGGGTGATAAATATGGCGACAAAGACGAGGACAATAGTCTGAATAATGTAAAAAATAATACCTCATCTCAGAAATATAGACCTGAAGGGTGATAAATATGGCGACAAAGACAGGACAATAGTCTGAATAATGTAAATAGTGACCTCATCTCAGAAATATAGACAGATACTGAAGGGTGATAAATATGGCGACAAAGACGAGGACAAAGACGAGGACAGAAAATAGTGAAGAATAAAATGTAAATAGTATGAATACATAATACCTCATCTCAGAAATATAGACAGATACTGAAGGGTGATAAATATGGCGACAAAGACGAGGACAATAGTCCGAATAATGTAAATAGTGTACATAATACCTCATCTCAGAAATATAGACAGATACTGAATTTTGATAAATATGGCAACAAAGATGAGGACAATAATGAATAATGTAAATAGTGTACATAATACCTCATCTCAGAAATATAGACAGATACTGAAGGGTGATAAATATGGCGACAAAGACGAGGACAATAGTCCGAATAATGTAAAAATAGTGTACATAATACCTCATCTCAGAAATATAGACAGATACTGAAGGGTGATAAATATGGCAACAAAGATGAGGACAATAGTATGAATAATGTAAATAAGTGTACATAATAATCATCTGAAATATAGACAGATACTGAAGGGTGATAAATATGGCGACAAAGACGAGGACAATAGTCCGAATAATGTAAATAGTGTACATAATACCTCATCTCAGAAATATAGACAGAACTGAAGGGTGATAAATATAGACAGATACTGAATGTAAATAGTGTACATAATACCTCATCTCAGAAATATAGACAGAACTGAATGATAAATATGGCGACAAAGACGAGGACAATAGTCCGAATAATGTAAATAGTGTACATAATACCTCATCTCAGAAATATAGACACTGAAGGGTGATAAATATGTCAACAAAGATGAGGACAATAGTCCGAATAATAAATAGTGTACATAATAATTCTCATCTCAGAAATATAGACAGATACTGAAGGGTGATAAATATGGCGACAAAGACGAGGACAATAGTCCGAATAATGTAAATAGTGTACATAATACCTCATCTCAGAAATATAGACAGATACTGAAGGGTGATAAATATGGCGACAAAGACGAGGACAATAGTCTGAATAATGTAAATAGTGTACATAATACCTCATCTCAGAAATATAGACAGATACTGAAGGGTGATAAATATGGCGACAAAGACGAGGACAATAGTCCGAATAATGTAAATAGTGTACATAATACCTCATCTCAGAAATATAGACAGATACTGAAGGGTGATAAATATGGCGACAAAGACGAGGACAATAGTCCGAATAATGTAAATAGCGTACATAATACCTCATCTCAGAAATATAGACAGATACTGAAGGGTGATAAATATGGCGACAAAGACGAGGACAATAGTCTGAATAATGTAAATAGTGTACATAATACCTCATCTCAGAAATATAGACAGATACTGAAGGGTGATAAATATGGCGACAAAGACGAGGACAATAGTCCGAATAATGTAAATAGTGTACATAAATACCTCATCTCAGAAATATAGACAGATACTGAAGGGTGATAAATATGGCGACAAAGATGAGGACAATAGTCAGAATAATGTAAATAGTGAAGAATAATTTAAATCTTCACTGAATAACACTTATAGCCGATGTCTAATAAGGTTTATTTTATTTATTTTTTTTAGTTAAGGTTAGCAATCTAATCTAATTTATTTTGCGTCTCATTAGGGACTATTACTACTGCATTTCGATCCCCATTCCAGGACTATTATTACAGCATTTCGATTCTTATTGAGAATCAAACATTGGGCGCTTCTTTTATGGTTTTGTTTAGGTTGAGATGTTGACTGCTGAACTTGATTTTGACACGTTGCATATTGGTTTTGGAATAAAGCTATTTGCATTGCCAGTGACAATCTTGGCCTAAAAGTTCTTTTTTCTTTTCTCTCTCTCTCTCTCTCTCTCTCTCTCTCTCTAGGTCAAACAAGATAAGAAAGGCAGGTGTTTAACCTTTGATTGATGGTCTTTCCCCCAATTTCACGTGGAATACATTTTCATGGCTTCTAGAATTTCGCCCAAATGCCTGTAAACGCCTTTCTACTGCACAAGCAATAATACGCAGAATAAACTTCAAAGGTGTTTCGCTAACTTGGGCAAAGGCCGGTGTTCGGAACTTTTGCTTCAAGGTAACGTGTAAACAGACATCATCCACACACCTTCACACAATGTCCGCGTGTCACATAACATGTATGTATGCCATGCATACCTGTATGTCTGTCGTGTGTGAGTGACTTACATGTGCTTATGACATTTAAGAATATTACTGAGTTTGATTGATTTGTTTTTTACGGTGTAAATACGGATGTCCATACACAACATTATCAGAAAATAAGAGCGATAACTATCGTAAATTTAAAGCCAAAGTGCCTAAAATTCAATAGTGCATTAGATTATGGAGAATATTTCCCTAAATTTTTAAGATTACTGCGTAATTAAAAAATTATATAGAAAAGGCGCTCACGTTATATTCCTCAAGTATATTTTACAGATATGTCCACCGGAGAAAAAAATTAGATAAACTTCCGTCTGTCAGTGAAGCTGTCAATACCATAAATAAACAGCTATGCCGTGTTAAAAATGCATTTTAAACTTAAAGTAATATTTGTTTCAAATTAGATTAATTAAGCTTTAAATCAGCTAATATTCCTTAAATAAAGTTCCAGAAATTTGTTTTTTTTAAGATTTTTAATAAAGAGAATTACATTGTGAAGATAAGTGGCGCTAAAATTAGCGAATGTTATTGATTTCAAAACGAAAACTCATTCCAGAAAATTTAAATTAGTTTTGAAATACAAAGTATTTTGTTTATTGGAAATATTAAATTTAATCTATTAGATGGAAATTAAAACTAAAGTAAAAGCTTCAAGAAAGATTTTTCATTAAAAAAAAATTATTTTAAACCTTAGGTATGGCATTTTTGTAGAGGTCCCTAGAATAAGGCTATTAAATGGAAAATACATTGTTAATGATATCACTCAAGTAAAACCAGTAAGTTGCTAGATCAGCACTCTTAAGAATCTTATGAAACAGATATATACATCAAATAAACTGCTACAACTGTTCCTTACAATATATTAGAAAGCATTTCTAAAATGCAGTAAAACATTAGATTACGGAGAATATTTTCCTAAATTTTTAAGATTAATGGGTAGTTAAAAAATTATATAAAGAGGCGCTCACGTTATATTCATCAATTATATTTTGCAGATATGCCCACCGTAGAAAAAATTCGATAAACTTCCGTCTGTCATTGAAGCTGTCAGCCTGTCAATACCTCAAAGAAACAGCTACAACTGTGTTAAAAAAATGCATTTCTGAGATATTTAAAGTAAGTAATATTTGTTTCAAATCAGATGAATTAAACTTTAAATCAGCGAATATTCCTCAAATAAAGGCGTCCTGGGTATGACGATAAACTACATCCGCGTCCTGGTTAAGACGATAAACTACGTCCAGCAGCAAGGCCCCTGATCTGGAGGTTTTGAGGAGCGTGGAATCACCTGTTAATTGCTGGTGTTCCCAGGTCTATCCTGATCCGGGGTGCTAGCACCTGTTAGGGTCCCAGCTTTGGGCAAATAGTTAACCCCCAGACTGGGATCAAAATACTATGAAAGTCTAAAAATAGGTTTTAATACCAGAAATACTTTGTAAAAATTATTACCAGAAATAAATTTTTGAAGGAAAAAACTATTACCAGCAATATATTTTTGAAAAAAATTTTAGCAGCAATGTTTTTGAAAATAAAATAATACCAGCAATACTTTTTTTTAAAATAATATTATCAGCTGTACTTTTTGAGGAGAAAAATATTACCAGGAATAGATTTTTGACAAAACAAAATATTACCTGGACAAAAAGTTGTCGACATTAAGTAACCCATTGAGTTTGATATGCCGTAAACCAAACCAAACCAAACCAAAAACCCTCAAATAAAGGTTCGGAAAAGTATATTTTATTTTTGAAACATTTTTTGTTTAAGATTATTGTGATGGCAAATGGCTAAAAACCAGCGAATTTAGCAATTTCAAAGCGAAAACTCCTTTCAGTCAATTTAAATTAGTTTTGAAATACAGCAAAGTATTTTCCCCTTTTTGTTTAAGGTAAGATAATTTGATATCAAGAATGATTTTATTGGCAAGTGAATGTTGTATTAATTATTTTTGAGAATAACAATAATTTTTTCATATAAAAGTCCTACTATCTAACCCATAGCTGGAGGAAGAAGGGTATTTTCTCAAGGGTATTTGCGTGAATGTAACGAACCTGACGAGTTCGTACGCGATTTCTCATTCGGAGATTTTATCCATGACATCAGCCGCACCTCTCATATTTGAACATCCAACTTCTGTTTACTATGAGCAATGCCTACCCTGGTATGAGTAATAAAACCATCATTTTGAAGACAGGAATTTATTTCGAAATCTTTTGTGGCTTCGGGGAACAGTCGAATAGATTGTTCATCTGTCGAACTCTCTGCCTTGAGCGGAGAGGAACACGTACAAGGCTTTGCCGAAGGGCAAAGTTTCGTCCGTGGAGGTAGACAGAACCTGAACCCATTTATGCGGGTTCTAAGGAAATATTTTTGGCCGAGCCTACGGGCTTGGAGAACCCACGGTAAACTCGGCCTTGTGCCACATACATCCCTCGTTGGGGGTTGAGGATGTTAGCAGTCGAATAGATTGAGCGCTAGTTCATTTGATACACTCTCATTAGTCATATCATACTCTTCTGGTGTACTTACTGTCTAATATACGATATATCTGCAAACCTGGGTTTTGTTATTAAACATTTACTTGGTCACAACAAAATCCTAAAAAATTTAAATATATTTTATTGAACTATTCGGAAATTATTCAGTAATAAAAAGAATTATTTTTTTTAAAGTTATTCTTTTTAATTTTGTAAAAAATAGTTTTTGAATTGTAATATACATGTGTACACGCAACATACACACACACAATTTGAATGAAATTCAAATGGTTATTCGTATCACGAGGGATAATTTCACTTTCTGTTTGACAACAACCACTGGGTAACAGGAAATGATGGTAAACCGAAATCTTCATATTCGCTAAAAAATAAGTATAAAGACAGTGATTCTCCGTCAAGCTATTTTGCCTTAGGCACATCATTACTGTTATGGCTGCACTACATATGATATCCCTAACATCTTAGTGTGTTTCAGGACTCGGCACACGACGAGGGCCTTCTTATGCAGCATTGCAACTTTTTATGTCGCGCCAGAAGGTTTTTCTCGCCTGAGTCCATCCTTCAAATCAACAAATCTACCATTCGTCCTTGCATTGAATACTGTTGCCATATATGGTCTGGTGCTCCTGCTGTTCATCTGCTCTTCAGAAAAACACGCGAATATTCGGAGTTTCAAGTACATATGTTCTAAAAAAAAAAACGCGAATGTGTGAAGCCGCGAATGTGTGAAGCCGCGAATGTGTGAAGCCGCGAATGCTGAAACGCGAATAGGCGGGGGTTCACTGTATACACATATACACAAAGGGGAACCTTACTTATAATATTTCTTGAAGAGAAAACAAGAGTTACGGCTGTTTCTTTACGAACTAGGTTAGGTCATATGTTTCTAGAGAAACCTCCCTGCTCTTATAAATATGGCTGATTCTCAACTTCAAGAGAGCATCTCTCTGCATCATCTTTGTCTCAGGTTTTCCATTGACCTGAGATGGAACAACTACATTGAATCAATAGTTACGTCTACTGCAAGGAAATTTGGTTCTCTGTGTCGCGCCAGAAGGTTTTTCTCACCTGAGTCCGTTCTTCACATCTACAAATCTACCATCATCCATGCATGGAATAGTGTTGCCATATATGGTCTGGTGCCCCGGGAGTTCATCTAAAGGCTCTCGACAAAATCCAAAGACGGACATGCAATGTGATAGGTCCTGACCTGGCATCTCGACTCCAGTCACTTTCTCACATACGTGCTGTGGCTTCCCTCTGTCTTTTCTACAAATATTTTCATGGCACCTGCTCTGACGAGCTACATTCACCGCTACCCCAACAGTATGAATTTAAGCGTGCTACTAGGTTGGCATCTCGGTTTCACCCTTTTATTGTCGAAACAATTAAATGTAACCACTTCTTCTACTTCAACAGCTTCATCTCTCGCGCTTCCCAACAGTGGAACTCCCTTCCTCTTACTTGCTTCCCTGATAGCTATAATCTTCAAATATTCAAATGGAATGTCAATCGACATTTTCTGTTGCGTTGATTCTGATCTCCGTCCTTCTCTATATCCTTTCCTCAAACAAACCTTTTTTGTCTTGCTCTCATTCTCTGTAACCCTTTGCGTGCTAGTGACACTCCTGCCTTGCTTGGGGTGAAATGCTTAAAAAAAAAAAAAATGTAAAAAGGCATATTTTATTTTCATTGATAATTTATATACAGCGTAACCTCGGGTCACGAACGTCTCCGATTGTGAACACCTCTCATTACGAACAAATCGGTTCACGAATAAATTTCCCTAATCAAAAAGTGTCTTCGCTGACGAACAGTGTTTAGAGCGACGAACACGAAAACCGGCGACAACGAGGGGAAGATGAGAAGTGGGTGTGTTTCTAGTTCCTTTGATCCGCGAATTTTTTTGCAAAATGGAGTTCGGTGCAAAGTTTCGGGGAACGATGTCACCCCGATTAAGCATGCAGCGTAAACATTTCCAATGACAATGCCATGTCTCACTTTAGAAACATTTTAAAATGGAGACAAAAACAAATCTCACTGGACATTTTTTTTTAGTGACATAGAGGCCCATTTAGTTTCAAGCAGAGACGGGTGGTGCAAAGGGATAGATAAACGAAAGAAAGGAAACCCCAGAGAGACTGTTACCTGATGTTCTTGTTATGGAAAGAAACCATCCTTTCAAACGATAACATCTCTCTCCTTCCCCTTCCTTACCACCTTCCCACTACGTCATTAACTCCCCTCCGGCATGTTTTTTTTTTATCTCATCCCGTGACCAGTAAGGGTCGTAGGGACACCATATGTAATATAACCACAGTAGACGGTGTGTTTCTTCGGCAAGATAGCCTAACAGAGCCCAATTCTCACCAGGCCGCTTTTTCATTCTTCTAGATTGGTTGCCACCCAAGGCTATAGAACCCAGTACGTTCTGCTATTCTACGTAATTCACATTTAAAAAAAAAAAACAACAAAAAACAGGGCGTCTTCTGGATATCCAGAAAATAACGTTTAGAATATTAGGAAATTAAACTTGGCTCTCCGATTCCTCAATCTGAACAGCTATCCATTACTCCACTGTGTCTCCCAACCTGTGTCTCCCTTTCCCGCCTCTTTATTAATTCTCTCATTTGCACAGGCCGGTAGACGTAATTTACAGGGCGTCTACTCAATCACGCCTTTAAACGTCAATCTTCCATGAATCTCATGAATGTGTGACGTCATTTGTTTACATTTGGATACGCTTTGAGCAGATATGAATGTACGTGACAGAATCATGGAATATTGAAGTTTAAAGGCAGTAAATTCGACCTTGCGAACCGAACGCTCCTCTGTGGCCAAATCGGTTAAAGGCACGTCAGGCTATATGACGGTTCCGTATAGGATACGTGTTCGATTCCTGTCGGAGGACGAATATTTTCTATGAAAATTTCTCGGATATTCAGGCCGCTAAATGTTGTTTAATATTGTTTATTATAAAAAGAATGTATAAACATAAAATGTGCAATATATATATATATATATATATATATATATATATATATATATATATATATATATATCGCTGTATAGGATGAGTAAATCCGGTGAGAAGACACACCCTTGTCTTACAGTACTTTCTATTCTTGTATATCTGCTGAAATCATTTTCTGACCGTGCGCAGGCCGTTTACTGTCAGTATAGATTCTGGATTATTTTAATATCCTTCTCAACTATGTCAAGGTTGCTTAGCAGTTCTAACAGATCTTTGTGGCGTACCTCATTAAACGTCTTTGCGTAATCTATAAAACCCAGGTACACGTCCTTCTGCATTTGTATTGCTCTTTCCGATAGCATTCTGAGCATAAATATTGCATTCCCAAGAAATTTGTACCTTGTCGCCTATCTAAGCTTCGCATCGTAAATTCCTACAAAAGAGATTCGTAAAGAAATTTAACTTTTTGCCTGGAGGAAGGATCTTTCACTGGTAATGGTTACGACAATATTAGACGTTTCCCTACAAGGAAACATTTGGCATTCATTTGACCGAGCAGCCAGCACTGCTTTCTTCAAGTCTAATAGTTATTCTGGGAGTTACGATTATTACTCATAGACATACACAGGACGTGCGTATTGTCAACATCATGATTATGTCATTCGAGTTGCTATCCACTTTAGTTTTTGCCGCTGTTGGTAGTCCTCAAGTTATGTGCTTTCTGTTATTTGCTACATTTCTTTGCTTGTGATTCTGTAGCGCCAGTTCACAATGTTAAAAAAGATATGATCTTTACCAAGACCCTCAGGCTTTACTTGCTCAAAGCCTTTTATCACCATTGATCTTAGAAAGTGGTTCTATACAGCTGACAGTTTAGATATTTCTGAACAGGTTTGGCACTATGAAACCATATGAAAGTCTTGATCTAACAAGACTATTTAAGAACATGACTTGAGTTTTCAGGTTACAGTTTGGGTTTTGAAGCAATTTGCAATATTAGTTGATTGCTTGATTGATTCGTTTTTTACGGCCTATCAACCGTTGCAGGTTATTTAAAGCCAGAAAATAATTTTAGATTTTAAGAATTTTTTAAGATAACTTTAGTGATACAAATCTTACTAATTGATCTATATCTGTGGAAGAGAAGTGGATTCGTACCATATCAGAATTTGATAAACAAAATTAAAATGTGAATATAAAGTGGGGGATCAATTGTTTATTACAATCACTATATAAACGGATCCCTCACTTTTTGGCCACGTCAGTTTCTATACATTCATATTCCAGAAAACGTAAATAAATCTAAGACATGCCTACAAGAAATTATAATGTGTATATAAAGTGGGGAATCAAGTCTATATTACAATCAATATATAAAGTGATCCCTCAGTTTGTGGCCACAGTAGTTTCTATACATTTATATTCCAGAGAATGTAAATAAATCTAAAACATGCCTACAAGAAATTATGTGGATATAAAGTGGAGGATCAAATCTATATTACAATCAATATATAAACTGATCCCTCACTTTGTGGCCATAATAATTTAAGAATTTTTTAAGATAATAACACTTTAGTAATACAAATCTTACTAATTAATCTATATCTGTGGAAGAGAAGTGGATTCATAAGGTATCAGAATTTGATAAACAAACAAGAAAATTAAAATGTGGATATAAAAAAGGGGGATCACTATATAAATCACTTTATGGTCACAATAGTTTCTATACATTTATATTACGGAGAATGTAAATAAATCTAAGACATGCCGACAAGAAATTATAATGTAGATATAAAGTGGGGGATCATTTTATATTACAATCAATACATAAAATGATCCCTCACATTGTGACCACTTTTGTTTCTGTACACTTGTATTCCAGAGAAGGTAAATAAATCTAAAAGATATGATTAGAAGAAATTGTAATGTGGACATAAAGTGGGGAATCAATTCTATATTACAATCAATATATAAACTGATCCCTCACTTTGTGGTCACGGTAGTTTCTATACATTTATATTCCAAAGAATGTAAATAAATCTAAAAGACATGCCTTCAAGAAATTATAATTTGGGTATAAAGTGGGGAATCAATTTTATATTACAATAAATATATGAACTGATCCCTCACTTTATGGGCACAATAGTTTCTATACATTTATATTCCAGAAAATGTAAATAAATCTAAAAGATTTTGGTTTGTTTTGTTTTACGGCATATCAACCTCAATGGGTTATTTAATGCCGACAAAAAAATTTATTGCTGGTAATATTTTTTTTCAAAAATTTATTTCTGGGAATATTTTTTTCGTCAAAAAATCTATTGCTAAATCTAAGATGCCGACATGAAATTATAATTTGGATATAAAGTGGGGGATCAATTCTATATTACAATCAATATACAAACTGATCCTTCACTTTATGGCCACAATAGTTTCCATACATTTATATTCCAGTGAAGGTAAATAAATCTGAAAGACATGCCGACACGAAATCATAATGTGGATATAAAGTTGGGGATCAATTCTATATTACAATCAATATATAAACTGATCCTTCACTTTATGGCCACAAATAGTTTCTATACATTCATATTCCAGAAAATACCATTGTAGCTAATCAGTATTTCATTGATTGATTTGGTTTCTACGAATAATCAACTCATTGCAGAAAATATTTTTAGATTATAAGAATTTTTTTACGCTAGTTTTTATTCCCCACCAAACTTTCTTCTGGTAACGGATATTTCTATTTATACTAATTTAAAACTTTTTTATATAGTAGATAGGTCAACCTATCGCCTGGTCAATACTTCTTCCCCTCCTTTTGAACAGGATTAGAGGATTATTCCTTGTCCCCTTTTTAGGGTGTTGTTTCAGGTTTCCTTCTCCTGAGGCCTTTATAAGGATGGCTGTCATGATATTTTCGTGATATGACTAGATGGTGTCTACGACTCTTTATACTGACGGTTGACAGTTTTCTGGTTGCTGTATCCTGACTGGTAGTTAGAGGCTCGAACTCTTGGAGCGTCTAAGAGAAAGCAGAGATCGTTCCAACCACTGGCCGCGAGACACCCCACGTGATTATCTGCCAACGAGAACCCCCGATATCAGCCTTGTGTCAAATTTCACTAAAATCAGCAAAACAAACTTTACCAGGTTAACAGAGTCTCGCGTCTGACCATAAGAAGCGGCTTGGGTCGATAATTGCCTGCATGCGAACTCCTAGGTTTGAACAACCGACTGTTGTACGAAGGACGTTATATAAAAATAGTTTTCTTTTTTTATTCTACTGTTATTTTTTTTCTTTGCGTTTTCACCCCGCTCGGAGCAGCCCAATACAAAGATAGCTGACGGCGATTTGATCTTGACCTGCCTTATGACCAAAGCAAATCACAACGTTGGATAGAGCCAGACCTGGATCGAAGCGATCACCTATTCGATCAGCCGCGGGTGTTAGACGACCAGGGAGGGGCTTGAGGGCGACAAAAAGACTTCCAATTAGTGGTTAACTGGGGCAAGAAATGCCTTGTAAATTTTAACGTCTGCCAAACAAAACACAGAGAACCTTTTTCTGTCTGTCATGCTAAACTACAAGAGAGCAAGACTCTACGCCTTCTTGGCTTCACGTTTTCCACTGACATGAAGTGAAGCGACTATATCAAATCAATAGCCGCATCTATTGCTAGGAAAGTTGGTTCACCGTATCGTTTCAGAAAATTTTTCTCGTCAGAATCTATCTTACACATTTAAAACTCTACTATTCATCCGTGCATTGAATATTGCTGCCATATCTGGTCTGGTGATCCTGTTATATATCTTGAGATTCTCAACAAAATCCAAAGAATGTAATCTTATTGGTCCTCACCTAGAATGACGAATTTACTTTCCCACTGCTAAAGATTTTCTCGTCAGAATCCATCTTACACATTTAAAATTCTAGCATTCGTCCGTGCATTGAATATTGCTGCCATATCTGGTCTGGTGCTACTGTTGTACATCTCGAGATTCTACCGGCTTGAATATTCCAGAAATTCTATTCTTTAGAAATTGCTTTGTTTATGTTAGGATACAAAACTGAACATATATCAATATTTCGAGAGTCTGAGAAAAGACTTGCGTTTATGAGGCACCATTTAACTTTGCTTGATCGTCGACTCACTCCGTGGTTAAGACGATCTGAAAGTACACGTCATATCAAATGGCGGTTTCTCCCCGCCAAAGGGAACGAATCCTGTTAGAGATTTTTTTTTCTTTAATAATGAAGAGATTTTTTTCTTTAATAATGAAGAGATTTTTTTTCTTTAATAATGAAGAGATAGACATTCGTTCGAGTCGATTGCATCATTTCAACTTCAGGCTAAACGTTAAGCTGCACCTGCAAGTTTTCTTTTTTCCTCTTTTTTTTTTTTATTTTCCTGCTTCTGAAATATGCATTTTTTTCTATCTGTTCACAACACGAAAATCTGAGAATGAAGGCAGTAATTTTACTTCGGCCTGTTTTCTGATTGGTTTAAGCTACGAATAGTGTAAAGTTCATTCTTGAAATAAGTGCCATTGTTTTTTTACTTTTGCTTTTTTTTGTTGAAATTCGCCATTTTACTCATAACTGGTTTGTGTTCGCGCGCTATGACTCATTTCTTTATCAGGAAAGTTATCTGGGAAAAGTATTTCGTTCACAAGGTCAACATTTTTTCATTCCTATCTGATGTATTACACATATCAGTAGAATAATCTTGTTTGACTACTACTACAGATTACTATTACTACTAATACTATTACTGATACTACTACTATTACCACCACCGCTACTACTACTACTAATGCTACTACTATTAATACTACTATTACTGCTACTACTACTATTACTGCTACTACTATTATTATTACTACTAATATTACTACTACTAATAATACTAATACTATTACTACTACTAATAGTATTATTATTACTACTAATAATAATAATATTGCTACTACTAATACTTATTCTACTACTACTATTACTAATAATAATACTATTAATGCTACTACTACTACTAATAATAATACTATTACTGCTACAACTACTGTTATCACTACTAATACTAATAATTTTACTGCTACTACTGTTTTTAATACTACTACAATTACTATTATTATTAATACTTCTACTACTAATAATATTGCTTCCACTATTGCTACTAATAATGCATATTCTACTACTATTACTACTACTACTACTAATAATAATACTTCTATTACTACTATTACTACTACTAATAATACTACTACTATTGAGTTTCCCCGCCAGTAGTAATTGGTGTCTTTCTCCGTATAGTAAGAGACAACAAGTCTTTACAATTCCAGCACCTTCCCCAGTATTGACGCTGATTTTACTTGTTTCGTCGATGGAGTTGTGAACAGAAGCCACAAATAAAATAAAATATATTCAAACTACATTTTCTTTAAGGCAGAAGTGTGGAAATTTATCATATCTTGATTATATCTATTTTCTTTTTGAGTCTTCAAGTGTTTTTTTAATCAATTGACCCCGAATGAGGTGACAACTTCACTAAGACGCAAGGGGTCTACTGAGGGGGAAAAATAATGAAAAGACTTTAGAAGGAACGAAATACATAATTAGTAACAAAAATACATAATTAGTAAATAAAATCTATAGTAGTATAGAGCTGAGGCCCAAGGAACCGGAACCTATTTACTTCTACCAGCGAAAAAATATGAATAAATACTAAGTAAATTTTCAGAGTTTAGGCGGAGACGTTAGAAGTATAGAGTTGAAGTAGACTTTTGAAGGAAGCGGAAACCCAATCCTAAACAGGAAACAAGGGATAAACCTCTACTCCTATTCAAAAAACCTATCTACTCCTACTGAAGGAAGAAAATAAATAAATAACATTTCAGAGTTTAGGCGGAGACGTTAGAAGTATAGAGTTGAAGTAGACTTTAGAATGAACCGGAAACCCAATCCTAAACAGGAAACAAGGGATAAACCTCTACTCCTATTCAAAAAACCTATCTACCCCTACTGAAGGAAGAAAATAAATAAATAACATTTCAGAGTTTAGGTGGAGACGTTAGAAGTATAGAGTTGAAGTAGACTTTAGAAGGAAGCGGAAACCCAATCCTAAACAGGAAACAAGGGATAAGCCTCTACTCCTATTCAAAAATCGTATCTACTCCTACTGAAGGAAGAAAATAAATAACATTTCAGAGTTTAGGTGGAGATGTTAGAAGTATAGAGCTGAAGTAGACTTTAGAAGGAACCGGAAACCTAATCCTAAACAGGAAACAAGGGATAAACCTCTATTCTTATTTAAAGCCGGACGAGAGGTGAAGCTATCCACTCCTATTGAAGATAAGAAAATAAATAAATAATTAGTAAATAAAATTTCAGAGTTCAGGCGGAGACGTTAGAAATTCCAAATTATTTTCTCAAACTCTATACACTATTTAGTAACAAGCTATCATGAATTATTTAAATTTAACTTTTAAATAACAAGCAATTTTTAAAGATCTTTTACTATAATATGCCTGTGTGAATTGCACAAAATAATGAATGGAGGTGACAAACGAATTCTTAATTTATCATTTATATTTATTAAACCATTCTGCAATTTTTATCTCTTATCAGTTCCTCCTTTAAAAAAACGTGGTATTTAATTTCTCAGGCTCTGTCGGGATATGAATTTACAATGTAAACACAAATTTAATGACTGTCTCATACAACGAAACATAAACTAATATTTTATCAACAATCCACTTATGTCTATCTTTGCTGAGTTTCCTTAGCATTGGCATTAAACAACATTCAGATTTATATCATAAACATGAATATATATATATATATATATGTATAGATAGATAGATAGATGAGAGAGAGAGAGAGAGAGAGAGAGAGAGAGAGAGAGAGAGAGAGTGAGAGAGAATTCACCCCAAGCAAGGCTACAACGACAATAAGATGCAATCGTTTGCAATTTTTATAATTATCCTTATTTTGAATTTCTGGTGGGGAATTTCAAAAATCATCCCTGGTAAAGGACAAAGGAATAGCCGAAAGCGCTCGGAATTATAAAACATTTGAACGGTTTTTACACAATCTGTGTCCAAAAAAGGAAGCTCTTGTGCGAACACAAGAAAAATTAAACGAAAAAGCTTAATCGCAGTACCTCGTTAGTTGTCCTTAATGAAACATGTATAAAAGACAGATTTCTACCCAAATATATATATATATATATATCCGCGTAGGTGAAATCCAGGTAAGTTAGTCTGGCTCTTTAGGTTTATTTACTTATTTTGCTTTACTTAGTGTATTGAGCACTTTATTTAGTTATTTTTACTTTACTCGTGTCGGAGGTTTTTTTCTTTGGACTCTGAACTTTTATTCTAGACGATTATTTTCGCCGGAAGTACATGTTCTTAGTTCTTTCTCATCCCCCACCTTTTTTCCCCTTGGGTATTAGTTTGTTCATTCACAAGCTAAGACTCCTAAGGTTTTGTCGGACGAGTATAGCTGCTTACATTTATAAGTTTATTAGTGTTATTTTATCTCTAGGTTACTCTCTTGGGCACTTTATAAATTAACTATCATGGAACATATATATATATATATATATATATATATATATATATATATATATATATATATATACAAGTATATAATTGGTGTATACGGAATGAATTCCAATAACCAACAATTACTATTCTTAAAAGAATACTCAATACAAAGTAGAGCAGATATAACAGTCATTTTGTTTCAACACCCCCGGTGTCTTATCAAGTGATGATTTTAAATGTAAAAAAAAAAAAAAAAAAAAATTCAACATCATCACTTGATAAGGCACCGGGAGTGTTGAAACAAAATGGCTATTTTTGTAGTGATTTTATAACATATTTGTGTTATAATTTATTTTAAATAAATAAATATATATATATATATATATGAAGAAAAAATATATGGAAAAAACAAACAAAAATCCTTATATACAATTATGCTGTTTTAATGTTATTATGTCAACGTCGGACGTTTCGGTCTAATAAACCATCTTCAGGACATATTCATAAATTATAACATTATCAATACAACATGACAAAGATAATGTTATAATTTATGAATATGTCCTGAAGATAGTTTATTAGACCGAAACGTCCGACGTTGACATATTAACATTAAAACAGCATAATTGTATATAAGGATTTTTGTTTGTTTTTTCCGTATATATTTTTCTTCATACTGTCGGATTTATATCCATATATATATTTATATATATATATATATATATATATATATATATATATATATATATATATGTGTGTGTGTGTGTGTGTGTGTGTGTGTGTATTTAGGCAGCAATCCTTCTTTCAGGCAGACAAAGGTGCATTTATTTAGTTTTTTATACAATTTCTCATTCGATCCAATAACTTTTTTTTCTTTTCAGATAATAAATTATATAAAAACTGTCCGAATGTTCTTTTTATCCGATCGCTTTCGGCTATACATTTAGCCATTTTCAAAAATGAAATATTTTAACTATTAAATAAGAAATAGTTTGTTGCATGTATGTTTTAAAAAATGTCTTCATTTTTCAAAACACGGTCAAGATATTGTGCCTGTTTCTTATTTAATATTAATTTTAATATTTAAATTATAATATAATTCCTATAAAGGTGCCTTCTTCTGCCATATCTCCCACCACGTCTTTAACCCCCCCCACTCTCTTTTTTTTCTCCCCAACTAGCCAGTATCCCATTACAAACTCATATCGTAAACAGATTGAAAAATCTTGCGAATTTTAAAATTCAAATTCGTAGGTGAAAATGGCTATTAACTAAAGTATCTCAATTCCAGTTGTAAAGAAAAGAAAAGTATATATATATATATATATATATATATATATATATATATATGCTTTTCTAAATAAGGGTTTATAAAATTATAAAATTGACATTCTGTAATATCCGAGTCCTGACAATTGAGAAATGATGAAGTTCCTAGTCGACCTCCTCCGATAAGTATTGTGAACTTTATTATTTCAGTTTCAAAGTAGTTATCAAAGGAGAGGGCGTGATGTATGTCGATGGAAGAGCCTATGGTTTGTCGGCCAATCAGCGCGTGTGAGCATTCAGTTTGCCTGCTTCACGTGAATTGCAGTAAAATTTGGAGTATGTAAGAATTAAATATTACTGGGGGGGGGTCTCCAGAATTTTAGAAATACCAAAGTGGGGCATGGCCCAAATTCAGTTGAGAACCACTGGTTTATTATGTAAGAACTTTTTTTGAGATTTTTACTGATTCAAGTACTAATTAACCCATGGATGGGGAGAGAAGAGGTGGATTCATTCCTTTCTCAAGGCTACTTGCGCGTAAGTGAATATAACGAAACCGATTGGAATTTTTTTTCCAACAGCAAGAACGTAATCTGTTTGGATGTTGATCCCACAAGATCATGACATAGTCGTTTTCGGTTACCTTCTCTGGTTTTTGGCGGTATTATTTTATTATTTATTTCTAAGGATCCTATTATAATTCTATTTGTACCTCCTTTTGTTAGTTCGCACGGCCGTTACATCCTGTCAACACCTCCTAAATAATGGAATATTCCGTGTTTGATTGCAGGGAAAGGGAGTAAAAGACATTACTTGGTTACGATGTGAAAATGAAAGAAAGAAAAAAGAAATGAGAAAAGAGAAGTGGCGAGAGAGAATAAGCTGATAAGAACAGATACTACATTTTGGTCGCAGTCAAAAGACCAATAAATGATGGGGGCGACGATAAAAGCGGCATTTTTCAGGTGCAGATTATTGAACAATGGAAACCGAGTAACGAAAAAAAAAACAGTTACTATAACTACCATAACATTGTCTGCTGAATTATTTTCAAATTATTACGAAGAGAAATGTTCGTAAGACGGGGATTAAGAAAAAGAAAGAAAGAAAGAAAGAAAGAAAGAAAGAAAGAAAGAAAGTGTTGTGGTAGGATCCACCTAATTTGCATAGTGGAGTACCGACCATATAAATATGGTTGGTACCGGGAAGAGAGGGAGGAATCAAGAGATTCAACCAGAGACTCTGCCCGACTGCGACTCAGTCAACACATTCTCCAGGAACGGTCTTCCCAAGAATATACAAAAGACTATATGTAAATATTGTGTACACTTTCTTGTTTCAATACATTTTGTTCTAAGTACATTTTGTGTTGCATTATTATTCCATGCATTAGTCAAGTTTCAACAGAAAGAAAGAAAGAAAGAAGGGAAGGTAGAAGTCTTTAACGTCTCCTGCCAATACATCATAAATAATGGACTATTCCATTTTGATTGTGGAGAAAAACAAGACATAAGAAAGAAAGAAAGAAAGAAAGAAAGAAAGAAAGAAAGAAAGGGAGAGAGGGAGGATAAAAGTGTTTAATAATTACTACACATTGATTTAAGCCAAAATACCGAGAGAGGGAGGATAAAAGTGTTTAATAATTAAACTAACACGTTGCTGAATTATTTTTAAGTTAGAAAATACCGAGATGTAATGGCGTTTAACGTCTGCGGTGAAATAGATAAAAGCGTCCTTTTTCAATATTTTGTTAAAATTATGTCAAATATTTTAACGAATGTTATAGGGAAACTACAGATTTAGGCAAAAAAAAAAAAAACTGAAGTTGGATATCTTGTCAAATGTAAACTTTGATATGGATATTGTGGTGGATTGGTATTTGGTTTTCCGTCTGGTATCAGATGGTAATGTCATTATGACCACAATAAATAACACAAAAACTTGGCTGGTAAATTAAGGGTCAATTTCTTTTTTATTGACGCACGTGTATGTATTAAACTCAGATGTAAGAGGCTGGTCGACCTCAAGTTAACATGACGTTAAGCGAGGGTGACTGAATCTTCTTTCTTTTGGTCCGCTGAAAGACACGTCTGAATCCAATGATTCAAAAGTATCCAGACGTTACATGATCTTTTTTCCGGAAGTGGGGGTCACAAACTTTGCACGTGACCGGAAATCCTTTTTTTTGTCTCCATTTGCATTATGGGTAAATTAAATTATTTATTTTATTTATTATTTCATTTTCTCCCAGAATGTCATGCCAAGAAATATCTAAACTATCAGCTGTAACCATCCGTTTCCGCAGACTAATGATTAAAAATATCTTCATGTGAAGGAATCGTTTAGGTCTTAAAGAAGTCAATCCTTCATGAAACTCTGGCGCTATACAATCACAAAGTACTTTACCAAATAATATAAACCACACTCTTTTTTTTTATATCTCAATTATTTCTTAATGCTAATTTTCTGATGCAGTCTTTAAATTTGTATTCACACCCATAGCCGGTGCAAGGGTCTCGTGTCCCCTCTCGAATCTAATTCCTAGACGTTATCCATTACACCACAACTGGCATTCCCAAGCGGTCACCCATCTAGGTACTGATCATACTCGACCTTGCTTAACTTCGGTTATCGTACGAGAACAAGTGTTTCAACGTGACATGGTCGTAAACAATACTACCTGCACATCCAAGGTACTTCAACTAGCATACCGTAGCGGTTACCCGCATTGCAACTGACCTTGCTCGACGTTGCTTAACTTCGGTGATCGTACAAAAACCGGTGTTTGAACGTGATATGGTCGTAAGCTATACTACCTGCACATCCAAGCTTACAGCAACTGGTATCCCAAGTGGTCACCCATCCAGATACTCGACCATGCTCGACGTTGCTTAACTTCGGTAATCGTACGTGAACCGATGTTGCAACGTGATTTGGTTGTAAGCTATACTAACTGTACATGCTAGCTTGCAGCACCCGGAATTCCTAAACAGTCAACCATCTATATAATGACCAGCGTCGACGTTGCTTAACATCGGTGATCGTACGAGAACAGATGATACAATGTGATATGGTCGTAAGCCATAATAACTGCACATTCTCGCTTCCAGCACCCGGGATTAATAAAGGTCACCCATCTAGGTACTGACCATGCTCGACGTTGCTTAACTTCGGTGGTCGTACGAGAACCAATGTTGCAAAGTGATAAGGTCGTAAGCCATACTAACTGCACTTCCTAGCTTACAGCAGCTAGGCTTCCTAAGCGGTCACTCATTTAGGCACTGACTACGGTCGACATTGCTTAACTTCGATGATCGTACGAGAACCAATGTTGCAAAGTGATAATGTCGTAATCCATACTAACTGCACTTCCTAGGTTACAGCAGCTGGGGTTCCTAAGCGGTCACTCATTTAGGTACTGACCTCAGTCGACGTTGCTTAACTTCGATGATCGTACGAGAACCAATGTTGCAAAGTGATAAGGTCGTAAGCCATAATAACTGCAGTTCCTAGCTTACAGCAGCTGGGGTTCCTAAGCGGTCACTCATTTAGGTACTGACAACGGTCGACGTTGCTTAACTTCGATGATCGTATGAGAACCAATGTTGCAAAGTGATAAGGTCGTAATCCATAACAACTGCAGTTCCTAGCTTACATCAGCTGGGCTTTCTAAGCGGTCACTCATTTAGGTACTGACTACGGTCGACGTTGCTTAACATTGATGATCGTACGAGACCCAGTGTTTCAACGTGATATGACCATGGGCCTCTCGCTTGATGGATGTTGTTTCATTCCGATCTTGAGTGAAACATTGTATTGACGAATACGCAGACAGGCGGACACGCCCTCGGTAATAATATTAACAACCAACAATCGATTTGATTCACGACTTTCGTAAAAATGTAATCTCTCGGGTGTGTCGCCAAAACATTGACCCCCCGACCGTAAAAAAAGGACACGCCCATGTTTATTCAATGCCTCGTGACCTGTCGTGTTGTTCTGTTGATTCATCATTTTAATCAACTGAAACCTGACAACAGAGACTCGATTCATCAACTCACTTCATCGGACACGTTGCTGAGGCGGAACCGAGAAAAAGAACCGCATTTATTCGTGTACAAGTCGAAGGTCTTAGATCAAATTTGAATCTGACATTAATTCCTGATGTCAATTCCCACCCACCCAAAATAGTCGTTTTTTTATTCGTGTATGAGTCGATGTTGGGAAACCATATTCGAAAAAGAATAATAATCGATATTGCCTCATCTAATAAAAATTACAATTACCACATATTCCGACGTATAAGTCGACCTTTAGATAAGACGAGATAAAAATATTGCAAATTTTTACGTATTTATCCTATACCTTTTTATAAGACGATAGCTTATAAATTACACAAAGATGATGTTAATTGTTACTGTATCCTTCTTCCTTTCTATGTTCCGTGTCCCTTCAGGACGTTGGCGATCATGGCCCTCCACATCCCTCTATCCCTTGTAGTTCTCAGTAAGTTTTGTTCCTTTGCTACTTCCCCCAGGCCATGTTCTGTCATCCACTTGCTTAAGCCCGCTAGGTATGTCATGCTTTATTTTCCCTTGTCTCTCTTTCCCTCTATTCGACCTATGGGTATCAGATTCTCCAAGCCCTTCTTTCTCATTACGTATCCAATTATTATTATTATTATTGTTGAATAGAATAATCACAATATGGTTGATAATGAACGATAATACTTAGAACAAAAACAACGCATATAAGATTCGCCAACGGCGCGTAGAAGAAGTAGTCAACTGCTAGAAGTGAATCCCACAATGAATCTCCAATTGCAGGATATCTACCAACCGCCCCACGCGGGCAGATGTGACACAAGGCCGAATTTAATGTCGGGTATCCGAGCCTGTAGGCTCCGCCAAAATATTCGCCGTAGTCTCCGTATAAAACGGCGTCGGGTAGCTGTTTCCCGAGATGAGACTATGCCCTTCGACATAGCCTCATCTGAAGATCCTCTCTGCCTGGAGGCAGAGAGTTTGACCAGCACAGTTGGAGACGAATCTCCAACTGCAGACCAACATACAGTATTTACTACTGTAGTTATGACATTTTCCACGGCATTTTTTAAGAAAAAAAAGACAACCTAACATTATACACATTCTACATAGATAAAGCCCTTCGTAAGGTGTCAGTTGTATTTTTTTTATTTCTTTAAGGCTTGTGCTACAAGAACATTCTAGTCATAGATAAAGGCCCTTCGTAAGGTGATTTCAATGTTGTATTTTTTTTTTTTCTTTTCAGATACATTGCAGTCTGCAGGGACTGCCATGTCAATAAGAAGCCATATTTTTTTTGGTCTTTTCACTATTATTATTATTATTATTAACAGAATGACAGGAGAGTTCTATCTGATTAATTCCTCTTGGATTAATCAAAACATTTCCCAATCTCTCCTGATGAGGGCTCCAACGATCGAAACTGAAATTGTTGATGTTCTCATAGAGAGTCCATATTTTTGATGGAAAGATTTCGATTTCAATGTCCTTATATTTTGATATCTATCTATTTTTCTAAGTTCTTCATCAGATACATTGCAGTCTGCAGGGACTACCATGTCAATATTTGTGGTCTGTAGAAGCCATATTCAGTAGTTTTGGTCTTTGATCACGATGTAGAATTGTTGATGTTTGCCGATTAGTTTTGATTGTTCTGGCTACGTGTATTGTAAAATCCCATAAAATTGTTACGGGCCGTATCTCTGTAGCCGAGTCTGGGTGGTGGTCATACCAATTTCTTGCAGTTCCCTTTCCGTAAAACATATTTTTCAATGCAGATATTAGCCCACTCTGTCAGGCCAGATTTTTTATCCACTGGGTACCAATACTGCGCAGCCTGATACAAGATGGTCAATTTTTTTCTGGATATTAATCACAGAGTCTACATTTTGAGCTAACTCAATTCTTCATTATGTGTACTTCGTAATTTCTTGTTAGCGAGAATTGGTCCTGTGCAGCAAGAATAAAACCTTCGGGTTCAGCTTTTAACCGTGCACAACGTAACCATTGATGTTTACAGGGTTTGTCTACATCAGCTTGTTTAGTACGGGCAATTGACCATGAAGAGGCTTATCTTGCCATCGTTTCTACATTTGGTACATTACATTTGATTCTGGTTTCTTTTTTTGGGGGGGGTTCTTTGCCGTTTCAGTAGGTGTATTACGGTTTACTTACACTTATTCCCCCATTTGAAATTCCTTTTTGAATTTCTTGGTTTCCTTTATTGCTGAATAAAGTTTCTTATTTCTTTCATCTACTTTGACACAGATCATCAGTCTCCTGTAGTTTCCAAATATATTTGAAGACCGAATGTTGTGGTTTTGTAAGACAGTTCTAGTTGAACTAATCCTCTGCCTCCTTCGGATCTGGGCACATACAGTCTTAGGATGATGAATGCGGTGGCAAGTGAGAAGCTTTCTTGTTTTGATATCCATTCGCTTAATGTTATCTTTGATCAAGTTAAGGATTATTATTATTGTTGTTGTTGTTGTTGTTCTATGCAGCAAGAATAAAACCTTTGATTTCAGCTTTTAACCCTGAACTGATGGATACTGGGCTTGTCTACATCAGCTTGTTTGGTACGACCAGGGTATTGACCGTGAAGCGGTTTATCTTGCCATCGTCTCTGTATCTGGTTGGTTGCATTTGCTTTTGCTTTCTTTCTTAAGTATTTTGCAGCTTCAGTCAGTGCATTGCGCTTTTCTTGTCTTTCTTCACCCATTTCAAACTTCATTTTTGAATATGTTTGGTTCCTTTATTGCTGAATAAATTCGCTTACTATTTTCATGCTTTTCGACACATATTATTATCCAGTCTTCTGTAGTTTCCAGCTATCTTTGAAGGTATTTTTATAGTTTTGTAAAACAGTTCTAGTTGAACTAATCCTCTGCCTCCTACGGATCTGGAGACATACAGATGATCAGCAACAGTTTTGTGATGATGCATGCTGTGGCAGGTGAGAAGCTTTCTCGTTTTGGCGTCCATTCGTTTAATGTCAGCTATGGTCCAGTTAAGAATGTTGAAACTGTATTGCACCAAAGGGACAACCAAAGTATTTATAGCTGATATTGTCTTGTGAATTCAAGTCGGTATTTAGCACCAGACGCATACGCCTGTGGTATTCTTTTCTGACTTTCTCCTTCATTTAGGCAGGCTGTATTCCATCGCCTTCGCTAGTTCTTAGATAACTATAGCCTTCTTGTTCCAGTTGCTTAATCTTGGTGACAAAATCTCGATCTGTTGAGTGTGTTTCTGTAATTCTTTCTTTAATGTTACTTTTGCACATTTATCTAATCTGAAATCCATACCTATGTCGTCACTGAAATATTTTACAGTATTGAGGAGATCCTTCAATTCATTGTCATCTTTGCCAAAGAGTTTGAGATCATCCATGTAGAGTAGGTGATTGGATACTTTCTTGTTTACTTTGTAACCATAGCTATTATTATTTAGTTCATGTACAAGGCGGATTAAGGCCAGACAAAACAGAAGGCGTGACAGGGAGCCTCTTTGAAAGATTTCACTGTGTTTGGAAATGGCAGTGCCTTTGGTATGATTTAGATATAATATGGTTTTCCACATTCCCAGGCTGTTTAAGGAAATTTACTATTACCGAGGAGATTTTGTACATTTCCAAAGCCTTAACGATCCAAGAGTTGGTCACGGGATCAAAGGCTTTACGGTAATCTATCCATGCTGTACTGAGATTTCTATCCCTTTTCCTGCAATTTTCCAGGATCATTTTGCTTATCAATAGTTGATCTTTGCAACGATATGAACCTCTCCGACATCCCTTCTGTTCCAAGGGAAGAATGTTGTTTTCATCAAGAAAAGAGCAATTATTTTTCGTCAGGACAGACGTGATCAGTTTATATGTAATGAGCAGACAAGTTATTGGTCTATAATTTTTCGGATTATCTGTGTCATATAGGACATAAATGAATGGAATCGTCCGATTATGTGAATAAGCGGAGTCGGAAAGAGTTAGAATTAGGTCTTAGCCGCACGCTAAGCTCTTAGTGCTTGTCGAACCCAGACGAGGCTATCCCGAAGGGTAGAGCCCCGTTTGGAGAGGTAGACAAACCCGACCCTGTTATTACGGGGTCTATGAGGAATTTTTGCCCGAGTCTACAGGATCGGAACATCCCACGTTAAAAAATCAGCCTTGTGCCACACCCCGCCTTGTGGGGAGGAGTTGGGTAAATCTAGAGTCAGCATTAGGTCTTAGCCGCGCGCTAAGCTATTAGTGCTTGTCGAACTCGCTGCCTTCAGGTATAGAGGAATCCAAACGAGTCTCGTCTAGGGAGATAGACAAACCCGACCTTGTTATTACGGGTTCTACGGGGAATTTTTGCCTGGGCCTACGGGCTCGGAAAAACCCACATTAAATCGGACTTGTGTCACATCCCGCTCTGTGAGGAGCTCGAGTAAATACCGAATTAGTATTAGGTCAATTGCTAAGTGTACCTTCGCGTAGTAAACCTTGTTTTTCATTACTTACCTACGAGTTTCTCTTCCTTAATTATTTCCCTCTGTTATCTCGAAAACACGAGATACAACAGTTGATCTATGTCGATGAAGTATAAGTAAATGGCTATTAGTAAACCAGGCTGTTAGTACCTGCTGAGATATAGGAAAAGAAGAGGAAGAAGAAGAAGAAGAAAGATTCGATAGAGATCACGTGATGAAGTTGCTGTAACATACCTACGGACGATAATGGGTATGTCTTCATTCATATAAATAGAGTAGTAAATACTGTATGTTGGTCTGCAGTTGGAGATTCATTGTGGAATTTATTGACTCACTTCTAGCAGTTGATTACTTCTACGCGCCGCTGGCGAATCTTATATGTGTTGTTCTTGTTCTAAGTATTACCAACCTTCGTGTGATTATTCTATTCAGTAAACCTTCCCTAGGTTACAACAACAACAACAATATTAATAATAATAATAATACACACAGACAAAACAATGAAAGTTAATCGCCCAGACATCGTGATGAAAAAACAAAACAAAACAAAACAAAAAAAACAAAAAAAATCAAAAAAAAATCCTGCAGATTGTAATGTATCTTTGAAGATCTTCAAAAACTATCAAAATCCAAGGATTTTGAAGTGGAACTCTAAAAAATGTGACACATAGGGACATCAATAACTTCATTTGCAGTTGGAGCTCTCGGATTGATTGGAAAAGAGTCCAATAAATGAATTGAAGGGACAGCCGACACCTTACGAAGGGCTTTATCTATGTAAAATGTGTCTCATGTTGTCTTTTTCTTTTCTGTTTTAAACAAACGAGCTCAGTGGAAAATGTCATGAAGCCATTTCTGACCTGAGGTCTCTGGTTGGTACCCGGCAAGGAATGTGCATACCACAGAAATATGGAAATAATAATAATAATAATAAAAGAGCCTGCAAATCGAAGTAACAAAGATTTGGGAACTTAAAACTACAAATATTTCCGTTGTGATAAGGGCGTTGGGAAGGATAATGAATGGTACCGAAAATCATGTGAGCACAATTCTTGGACACATCAGCATATCAGAGCTACAAAAGGTTACTTTGTGCAGAACTGTACATATCCGCAAAACCCTATCCATCTAAACAAAACGCCCCTAACGTGCATAGATAAATCTCCTACAGTGCCCTTTTTTAATCAAAGTCTCCGAGGGGACTTGGTAATTAAGCACTTAAAATTACTCTATAGCAAGTCGATACCACTGAACCTAAAGACCTACATTAGGGAAATCGGAATAAAGCCGTGTATCCCATCGCTTCAGAAGTCTGAGTTATTTGACACTGCAAATGTTCTGTGTTTATATGTCTTGATGAAGAACACCGTAATGCAGAATCTTTACTTGTCATTGGAGTGCAGGCATATCTACAACCGAACACAGAGACCGACATTAAGAAAATCGAAATAAAACCTAATATCCCATCGCTTAAGAAGTCCGCGTTGCTTGGCACTGCAAATATTTTGCAAATCTCTACTTGTCATTGGAGTGAAGGCATATCTACAACCGAACCCAGAGACCGACATTAAGAAAATCGAAATAAAACCTAATATCCCATCGCTTAAGACGTCCGCGTTGCTTGGCACTGCAAATATTTCGCAAATCTCTACTTGTCATTGGAGTGCAGGCATATCTACAACCGAACCCAGAGACCGACATTAAGAAAATCGAAATAAAACCTAATATCCCATCGCTTAAGAAGTCCGCGTTGCTTGGCACTGCAAATATTTTGCGAAAAGTGCTATCTGTTTGAGGTCATACGAACTGATGGACAACATCTGTAATACAAGATCGGTTAAAAATGAAAACCGCGCGAAAGATGGAAGAAATATAATAATAATAATAATAATAAAGGGATGTTTGGAGAGCCATGATGGCCTACCTTTTGAAGGGTTATGGAATTTATAAAATGCAGAATTATGCATTCTCTGTCGTACACCGTTGGTGTTTTTCTCCCCTTACCATGACGGCTGCATTAGGTAACGCTACATGCGCTTCATGTTCACCTCAACTGGCTATTAAAAATTATAAAAAAATTTGTGCCACTTACAAGTACCCGCCCCGGCATCCTTCCCATACTTCTGTTATGTGGTTCTGTTTGCGGTAGTGACAGCATCGTCTTTTGGGCAAAAGACGCGTCTACCTTTCAATTATTGCGTTTTACTACGTTGCAACTGATAGAGGGCTTCATGTAATGTCTTGCTCTCAGGGATAATAAAACTATCCCATCGGAATACAAAGCCATCTGCCACTGCTCACCAAAAACTTCCTAAGGCCCGTGTTCGTATTGAACTTGACAACTTTTAATTGGAGTTGTCTTAGTAATGGCAAATGGCTGATGCTAACATGGCTTTTCATTGCTTCCTTTTAAGTCTTACAATTTTTTTCTTCCGTTGTGCTGATGAATACCGACAACTTGTATACATTGCGTTTTTTTTTTTACGTGGGCAGCCATCAGTTCTACTAGAATTCAGCTTTACATGCGGGTACAAAATGAGTATGGCGGTTATGAACTTCCATTCAGAGAAAGTTTACTCCCGGGCAACGCCGGGCTTTAGTACTAGTAAAGGGATGTTTGGAGAGCCATTATCACCTACCTTTTGAAGGTTTATGGAATTTATAAAATAATATTAATAAGATATGAAAATCCTCGGCGCCATGATCAATGTCCAATGCTAATGACAGGATCTTTTTGCCGCAACTAACTTTTTACTTAGTAACCTCTGACCTTTCCGCGTTATGACTTTCTGTAAATTGAGTTTTAGCCATTTGACTTCGGAGATGAAAGTTAAAGGCACCACGGCAGAAAATTTGGTTAAATGATATGAAATATGTTTAAAGACAAATGGAGATACGATTTCATGGACTGATAAGAAGAAAAAAACAAACGCCCAATTTTTTTTTTTTTTTTTTTTTCTATAAAATCTATGTTGAAGTGATAGTCTCGCCTACTCAACATTTGAAATATACCCGCTTCTTTGTCGGTGTACTTGGCTAACAATTTGAATAGATTTTTGTAGGCTGTGAGTCATCTGGGGTGTGAGGGTGGTGTAATGAATCTACTTCTTCTGGGTGCCGTATCCCTTCAGGAGGTAGGCGATCATGGCTCTCCACAATTTCCTACCCTTTATAGCTGTTAATAAATAGTCTTTTTGTTATCTCTCCTAAACTTTGTTCCACCAACAATTTACTCAAACTTCTTCTTCTTCTTCTTCTTCTTCTTCTTCTTCTTCTTCTTCTTCTTCTTCCTTGTGCCGTGACCCTTCAGGGTGTTTTGCGATCATGGCTCTCCACAAGTTCCTGTAATTTGTAACTCTTAATAAAATCTGTCTTTTTGTTATCGCTCCAAAACATTTTCCCGCCATCCGTTTACTCAATCTCATTCTTCTTCTTCTATGTGGCGTGTCCCTTCAAGAGGTAGGCGATAATGGCTCTCCACAATTTCCTTCCTTTGTAGCTCTTAATAAATTTTGTCTTTTTGTTATCTCTCCTAAACCCTGTTCTGCCATCCATTTACTCAAGCTCATTCTTCTTCTATGTGCCGTGTCCCTTCAGGACGTGGGCGATCATGGCTCTCCACAATTTCCAGACGACATTACCATTTACTCCTGTCTCAGTTGCAAATCCGGCACTGCTGACAAAGTTAAGGTGGCCGTTGGTCTCGAAAACGACCTCCAATCTGTGGTTGACAGGGGCAGGAAATGGCTTGTGAATTTGAATGCAAAACGAAACTGTTGTCATTTAGTCATCATAGGGAAACGTCCCTGCCTCCTATCAGCATGGTTGATAATCAATTCCACGGGAGCGTATCTCTGTGCCCTCTTGGTCTCACGTTTTCCGCTGACCTGAGGTGTAAAAAAATATATTGAATCAATAGTTGCATCTACCTCAAGGAAAGATGGTTCTCTGTGTCGGGCCAGAAGTTTTTTTTTCTCATCTGAGTCCATCCTTCTCATCTACAAATCTACCATTTGTCCATGCATTGAATATTGATACCATATCTGGTCTGGTACCCCCGCTGTTCATCTCGTGGTTCTCGACAAAATCCAAAGACAGATATGCAATATGATCGGTCCTGATCTGGCATCTCGACTCCAGTCGCTTTCTCACCTACGTGAAGTGGCTTCCCTCTGTCTTTTCTATAAGTATTTTCATCTGCTCTGACGAGCTATTTTCACTGTTGCCCTGACTCCATGAATTTAAGCGTGCTACTAGGTTGGCATCTTGGTGCCACTCTTTTACTGTCGAAACAGTTAAATATATCCGCCTCTTCTACTGCAATAGTTTCTTCTCACGCACTTCCCGACAGTGAAACTCCCTTCCTCTTACTTGCTTCTCTGATAACTACAATCTTCAAAAATGTAAATGTAATGTCAATCGACATCTTCTGTTGCATTGATCTCCCTTCCTTTTTTTATCCTCCTCCGTTCCTCTTTTTATCCTTTCCTCAACACCCCCCATCCGCAATAACCAGTCTTTTCCCTTTACTTAAACTCTCTGTAGTCCCTTGCGTACTAGTGGCACTCCCGCCTTGCTTGGGTGAATTCCTTAAAAGAAAAAAAAATGGTTTTGCCTCAGTAAAGCAGGAAAATTAAGTCATATGCGACGTGTCAGTCAGCTGTGACCTTATTAAATGAAAAACATCTGGACTAGTCAAAAAATTAGATTTGGAACATTTTTTTCCCACGATAGTTATTAATGTCGTCAAGTAGATTTCCCAAATACAGGAAAAGAGGTTTAGATAAAGAGAAGTGGCTTAATGAAGATAAATTACTTTTTTTTAGACAAGACCAAGAATTATGTTATCTATAAAACTGACCAGTAGCCCTTAAAAGTCAGAGAGACGAAACGAGGACACAGAGAATGGCGCAAAGAAGGTCGTTAGACTGTTCACCGTCACTTCACCTAAACTTTGCTTGCCTATGGCACTGCATTAAAATCCCGTGGATAAAAACGTGTCGACTACTATAAACGGCTCATGGTAACGATCTGAGGTAATGGTTAGCCACAAGCGTTTGACTTGAAGAAGCTGCACCCTGAGAAAGAACCTAGTGCCTAACCTGAGATGCATTGCTGCAGATGTCATCTTACTAGTGCGCTCTGGACAGTACTATGAAACTAATGTAGGTTTAATAAGTTTACTCTAATATTTAGGCCGGTAGACGAAAATAAATAATTTACACTATTTATATTGTTCGGACTGTTGTCTTCATCTTCGGTGACACAAGGCCGAGTGGATAAAAGCGTTGGTTGGATCCACTGACTTGACCCAAAGAGTTGTGAGTTCAATACCTGGCTACAGCTGAGGCGGAAAAAAAAACTTGGTGAGTTGAGTTAAATGGAAATAATTGATACTTAGATATCCGGAAGAGGCATGGCACATGGAAGTAGAACAATCTACCCCAGTGCACGAAATAAAGAGTTCAATTCAATAGTTCGAACAGTGTAAATAGTTACAATACCTCATCTCAGAAATATAGACAGATCTCGAAGAAAGCCGGAGCGTACAACGGCCGAAACGTCGTGAATATGACAACAAAGATGAGGACAACAGTCCGAACAATATAAATAGTGCAAATAATTGCAATACCTCATCTCAGAAATATAGACAGAAAATAAATATATATGCTGCTTAATAATTAAACGGAATGTCTACTTAAGTATATATATATATATATATATATATATATATATATATATATCATATATATATAGACTGTTTCCACATGTATCACTGTATCACAGGTCATTAGTGTGGCTAGACATCCGATTGCCTCAAGCCGGGGTCGAAACCCGACTGATTTGGTTTCAATCGGATATTTTATTCCTGAGCTATCAGCGCCCGGTAGAGATAAAGGCGAATTTTTAGGTGCTTATTCTTCGAATAAACACGCCAATATTAGCAGTAGTGGTCATTGTTTACAAATTCACGCTTTCTCTCTAGAGTGCTCGACCGGAATTAAATCTTCCGGGGGTGTATATATATATATATATATATATATATATATATATATATATGTGTGTGTGTGTGTGTGTAAATATTCTCAGATGGAGTGTATCTGTAGAAGAGACAAGATGAATAAAAAGTGACAAGAGGAAAACTATACTTAGCTGTCGCGTTTCATCCTCTGTGGGATTTTATGAAGACAATGTAGGATTTTTTTTTATACTGCACGTAATTATATACACAGAGGTGAGGATGTTATTGGTTTACCAAGGCTTGTAAATTTGAGTGTAGGTACTGACCAGGCTCGGCGTTGCTTAACTTCGGCGATTGTACGGGGAAGCAGAGTTTCAATGTGATTTAGCCGTAACCCGGAAAGTGAAAATCCCATAAGCCAAAAAAAAAAAAAAGAAACGTTACAAGGATGGCCTGAAAGCATCATTGAATCTTGTAAACATCAGTACTGGGAGTTCCATGTAAATGAACACATCCTCTGGTAGAACAAATTTCGTGGTGAAAAGGTTGCTTTTAGAGAGTTCTTGGATTGCAAAAGAAAACCTGAAAAGATGTTTTAATGTGGAATTTTCAGACTCTATAGGTGACACTCATGATCTAACTTGTTTGTTTGAGTAAAGCAGGAAAATTAAGTTATGTATACCGTATATTTCCACGTATAAGACGACCTTTAAATCCCAAAAATCGCTCTTAAAAATTAGGGTCGTCTTATACGCCAATTCTAAAAAAGAAACCTTAAATTGTGTGTTTATCAGTAGGCTAAACTCGGCCTCAGTGCGATAACCAATAATGTACATGAAAAGATTTATTAAATAAGCTGATAATAGAAGTAATAAAACCATTTCGACCTTATATATTAATGACATAACTTCATAATATATATATATATATATATATATATATATATATATATATATATATATATATATATGTAGATCAAATGCAGATCAAATATGGATCGGAATCCGACAGGATGATAAGATAAAGAACAAACAGGAAACGTATATCAATCCAACATATATTACTTTTATTCTTCATCAGAGATTGAGAGAAAACAGACAAAAAGATAGATCTTTGGTATTTTCAATTATGTTTGGGGCAGTTTTCATTGGTCAATCCCATGTCACAAAACCGTAGATAATTCTATATGTATGTAAGTTTGTGAAGGTTCTTATATATCTAAGAGGGCATTGGATGTTAATGTGTGTTCGTAATTGTGTATGTGTGTCTGTCTAGTGGGAGTTCTAATATCTTCACTTTTGTGTAATCAAGCTAACACAATGGGGTATCACATCATTCTAACTCATGGCTGATCTTTTTAAGCATGTATTCTTTGTATTAGATTTAAGTTAGGTTCTTTAAGAATATATGTGTGTAAAAATTTCAGATAGAGTAAATCTGTAAAAGCACAATATGAATAAAGACAAAAGAAAATCTTATCTTAGAAAGGCAAGTTTATAGACCTGAGATATTACAATTCAGTGCCTAAAAAACAAAAGAAAGTAGGGATATATATATATATATATATATATATATATATATATATATATATATATATATATTTATAGATATAAATTATAATATAAATATGTTATAAAAATCACTACAAAAATAGCCATTTTGTTTCAACACTTCAGGTGTCTTATCAAGTGAGGGTGTTGAATCAAAGCAAAATGGCTATTTTTGTAGTGATTTTATAACATATTTATGTTATAATTTTCGAATAAATTATATTTGCTCGACTCTGTATTAAGCACTCTTTTAAGAATAGTATTTTTTGGTTATTGGAATTTATTCCGTATACACCAATCCTATACTTTATATATTATATATATATATATATATATATATATATATATATATATATGTGTGTGTGTGTGTGTGTGTGTGTGTGTGTGTGTCTCTTTCCTCTCTCTCTCTCTCTCTCTCTCTCTCTGTTATAGTGGAACACACCTATTCTATAGTTAATAGACTCTCCCACCTATAATAAGTAGGAGTAGTAGCAGTCGCTGAGTCGGCAGTGAGTTGGTCAGTCAGTCGATGTCGGACGACTGTTAGTCGGATACTAAAGTATCAGCGACTACAACTAGATTTCTCTGCGTCATTAACGATTATATCAAGTTCCTAACGTTTTGTACGTCGAACCTATTTTAGGACTGACTTAGTACAAATACAAGCCTCCACTGTGAAACCACTCCATAACACTCTGTCACACACACACACTTTATTAAATCTTCGGAACAGATTGAGAGAGAAAACAGACAAAAAGACAGAAACTTTGGTATTTTCAATTTTGTTTGGATCGATTCTCATTGCTCAGTCATGTATCACGTGCATTAACACCGTAGATAATTCTATATATATAAGTTTATAAAAATATCTAATACAAAGAGAACATGTGTAAAATCAGCCCCAGATTAATAGAATACCACCCCACTACGCCAACTGACGACACATAAATGTAAACATTAGAATTCGTCCTACTAAATAGACACACATATACAATTACGAATACGCTTTACTGTCCGGTGCGCGCTTAGCTATATTAGATTTTTTAGCAAGGAAAATGGCGAATTACCTCGTCAAGTCAAGCGACAGCATCTCGCGAGTGTTCTACGTCGGAAAATGTAGCGAAAAAGAAAGTTACTTAACGAGAGAAAGGCACGTGTTCTGCGAGATATGCCGAAGACGCGGAACATCTAAACTAGAAACAAGTCGCAGGTGTTGCCATAAATGTATCTTGGATATGCTAATATTGCGTGTGTCCTGTCCTACCTGTCGATCAATGAAAAAATTGTTCCGTCGATAAAAGCAAGTTGATAATCTTGAATTGGAGAAAGAAAACACATTCAAGACTTTTACTGCTTGTAATATTTTTTCAAAAATGCACTTCTGCTTATATTTTTCCCCAAAAATGTAATTTTTGGTAATATTTTTTCTGCTTTTCTCTTTGATCCTAATTTTGGCGCTGCCCTGTGTGTGTGTGTGTGTGTGTGTGTGTGTGTGTGAGAGAGAGAGAGAGAGAGAGAGAGAGGTTGTCAGTTTTTGCTTGTGATTCTGTAGCGTCAGTTTACGAATAGGAAAAATCGATTTTTGGTATTGCACCTAATTTGAAAGTTGGGGTTTGACATGATGAATAACGACACAAATAATATTTTTTCCAAATCGTTACCATTTTTTTTATTTAAGAAATGAGTTTAATAGATTAAGTTTAGATTCAAAATGGCAGCGTTAGAATTTCATTCCAGTGATCAATGAAAGTAGGTTGCCATTTCTTTCTGCTATCCAAGGCTATAGAACCCGGTCTGTCCTGCTATTTGCCCATAGCTGGGGGGAGAAGAAAAGGATTCATACCTTTCCCAAGGGTATTAGTACGTAAGTGAATGCAATGGATACGACTGGAATCTTAACTCGACTCTCCAATTCCCCAATCCGAGCCGCTATCCATTGTCAATTCTTAGCACTCAGCCTTGACAGAATTCAAAAGCGTTTATGCGACCTTGTGGGTGATAAATTACCTTCCACCCCATAGTTTCTTTCTCACAGACGAAATGTGGCATGCCTATTGCTACTCTGACGCTATTTCCATGGCAAATGTTCAGAAGAACTATATTCCTTTGTTCCACCATTTCAAAACTTTATAGTTATGACATGACATGCCACTTATACTAAATCGAATCTTCTGTTGGTAAGAAGGATGTTCCTTCCTTGCACGAGCCGATGTTTTGTGGAACAGGCGCTCGAGTGTCAACCGTTATCAAATAAAGTTTCAGAAAAGTATATTTTATTTAAGGTTAAGTGTTTATTAGAAGTGAGAGACGAGGAAAATGGTTTTCTCTATGCTCTAAATCAGGGGTCGAAAACATCCCGCCACTAGGCCACATCCTGCCACGGGGCCACATCCGGCCACCGGCCACATCCGGCCGCCGGCCACATCCGGCTCACGAATGAATTTTGTCCGTCCCGCTAAATTAACTGTAGTAAGGAATTTTCCCTTTCTTTGTGTTACGTTAGTTGTTATTCTGTTATTCTTCTGTAAAATAAGGAACCTTGTTTAAATAATATAACATTAACTTTGTTGTTTTTTCTGTAAACCTCCAGACCAAGGAAGCCTTCTGGACGGAGCGGTCTGAGGTCAAGACAAATTATTATAGACAATTTGATATCATGGCTCTCCTCATGGACCATGCATAGCTTTCTGGCCTGATCTCTTCAAAAGGTTTCATTCTAGTGATCAGTGAAAGCCTTATAGCACAGCCTTATAAAATTTATAATTTACTGAAACTTTACAAATTGTATCTGGACAAGATGTATGGCACAAGCAAATTATTATTAATTCATTTTGACATCAAATAAGACCTTCATTTACTTCAAAGGGAAATTAGACTAAATAGTTTAGCTATGTTATGATGTAATATGTTATACGGTGAAGTAGTTTTAGTGTGATTTTCAATAAACAATGAAAATTTAAAACATTTATGTCTTATAATTTGTGCCCAGCGGTATTACGGCGTTATATATATTTTTATCTATTTTTTGTTTTTATTAATTATCATCTAAAAAATCTTATTCATTGAGAAGCCTTTTTTGTAATCTTTTACAATTTTTTTACAGCTTTTACTTATCGAATCTAATAAAAAACAATAACATATTTTGCTTGTGGTGATTCATAATTAGAATTCTGGCTTGAATATATATTTTCCATTCAATGTATCGAATACAAAATATATTCATTTTATTAGGATTTATTCTTGAAATAGTAAAATTTTGAAATCTGTAAGCAAAAACCTGCAGAAATTAGGGATTTCTGTAACATTTTTTCTGATGATCTTTAAAAGTAAATGCTCAAAAATTGGTAAAAGCTATGAATCTAATTTTTGGTGTCCGTACTTAAGCCTCAGTTTTTCTCAAAACAGCAAAAAATCAACCTGCCCTAGACTACAGAAATCGACGAAGGAGAAATGTCTTCAATATACACCGAAGCCATTTTTAATCATTGATCTGAAAAAGCGGTTGTATACA
>CAHIKZ030004007.1:1225000-1317500 GCA_903632075.3 Acanthosepion pharaonis
CCTTCCCTCCGCTAGGTTGAAGTGAGACCTTGAGCACGTCTTAGCAATTCCTAAGACTCCCATGCCAGTGATACAGTGAATCCAGAGGCTGGTGGGTTATATTGGCTCAGCACTGTCCGCATCTTGTTGGTCAGCCTCTTTTCCCTTGCGCAGGTGGTGGATGAGTTATCCAGCAGAACCAATGATTGGCGATATCTAGTACAGTTAGTTTGGGGTGACACCTTGAGCAAGTCTTAGCAACACTTAAGCTCCCTGTACCAGGTATATGGGGGTGCCAGTAGCAGCAGGCTGGTAGATTGCAGTTGCTGAACACTGCATCAGGCTGTTTGGGCACCATTTCTCCCTTGGGCACGTCGATGAGTTCTCCAGCAGAACCAAAGGTTGGCGATATCTAGTATAGTTAGGATGCTACGGTGGAGAATTTGGCTAATGCTGCCATTGTACTGCTTCGGTTTTGCATGTAATCGTGTGCTCGTCAAAGCAGGGAAGGCTGCCGTTCGTGCAGGACGCCAGCTTCGCACAATAGTCATGCGTGATGGAGCGAAGTCAGTGTCACCAGGACTTTAAATTACGTCTCATCGTCGAATACCGGGGACAACTGATGATGAACATAATATTGGATCGGATCAAAAGTACATTACATTTTTTAAACGATCGATATGATTGATTTTTTACGGCTTATTAACATTTCAAGCCGAATCATATTTTTCAGTTGCAAAAATAATACATGAATTCTAAATTCTACTCCAACTCTTCTAACGTCTCCACCTAAACTCTGAAATGATATTTATTTATTTTCTTCCTTCAGTAGGAGTAGATACGTTTTTTGAATAGGAGTAGAGGTTTATCCCTTGTTTCCTGTTTAGGATTGGGTTTCCGGTTCCTTCTAAAGTCTACTTCAACTCTATACTGCTAACGTCTCTGCCTAAACTCTGTAATTTTGTTTACTATTTATTTTTATTTTATTTTGTCCCTTAATAGGTTAGCTTATCATCCGATTCACACACCACACCGTATGTTTGAACAGGAATAGAAGTTTTCCCTTATTTCCTGTTGGGTATTGGGTTTCCGGTTCGTTCTAAAGATGGCTACCTACGGCAAACGTACCACACGTCACACGCTATGCAATTTCCGATGACACGTAGCCACAAATAATATCACGAAGTCCGAACCAATAACTACTACAATGCAAAGATATTTAGTTGTTTCAATTTTTATATCTACTAAAGTATACTATACTATATATTACTATATAAAATATATTGTAGAACAAGTATATTGACCTTGACGTGTATAAAAATACGTATGCTGTTGGCCCACTGAATGATTTTAAAACCCTAGGTCGGCACATAGTTAGTAAAAGGTTACCGGCCTCTGGTCTAAAGCATTTTCATTCTTTTTTATTCCTAGTAGCCTCTTGCGTCTCAGTGGCATTATCCTTCTTCTTACTTGCTTCCCTGATAACTATATTTCCTTTTTATGTGCCATGTGGTACTTATCCCCAGCTATGGGTTAATTAGTAAGACACGTATTACCAAACCATTATTATCCCCACAGCCAAAAACAAATTTTACAATCTAAAAATATTTTCTGGCTTTAAATAACCTGTAAAGAGATGATTATCCGTAGGAAACGAATCAATAAATTAATGAAATATTGATTATCTGCACAGATATTTATTTACATTCTCTGGAACATAAATGTATAGAAACTATCATGGCCACAAGGTGAGGGATCAGTTTATATATTGATTGTATTTTGAATTGATCCCCTACTTTATATCCATATTGTAATTTCATGCATGCATGCTTTTTTAGATTTATTTACATCCTCTGGAATATAAATGTATAGAAAGTGCTGTGGTCACAAAGTGAGGGATCAGTTTATATATTGATTGTAACGTAGAATTATATCCACATTATAATTTGTTGTAGTCATGTCATTTAGATTTATTTATATTCTGGAGTAGAAACTACCGTAGCCACAAAGTGAGGGATCAGTTTATATATTTATTGCACGATAGAATTGATCCCCCACTTTCTATCTATCTATCTATATATATATATATATATAGGCATGTCTTTCAGATTTATTTATATTCTCTGGATATAAATAAATCTAAAAAGCGTAAAAAAAACCATGGCCACAAAGTAAGGGATCTGTTTATTTGTCGATTGTAATATAGAATTGATCCACCACTTTGTGCCCACATTATAATTTCTTGTTTATCAAATTCTGCTATAGGGGAGATTAATAAGACTTGTTTCAGTAAATCATTATTATTTAGAAAATAAAAATAATCTTACAATGTAAAAATATTCTGCAAAGGGTTGATAATCATAGAAAACAAATCAATCAGATCAATCCAATAATCCTATAATTTTTGACGGGTACTATGCTGATGAATTAGAAAATGGCGAGCAACATGAATTAGTGATATTCTTTAACGGTGGTTCGCAAACATTTTACTCCCACGCATTCTTTCATCCAACCCGATTCTCTGACGTACCAGTTGAGAAGAATATGGCATAAATGAGGTACCATAGATTCGATCAGGAAAATAATACAGTATTATTTTGTTCTATGTATAAAGGGTTAAATCGGCCACACACGAGGCTAGCTGATGTTACTGGCAATTTGATATTAATTTGAGCATGGAAAGTCGAAAGAATGTTTGATGCCCACTTAAACCAGGCGTCTTTAGACTTTTTTTTCTTCTTCCTGCTTACTCTTTTGTCTATGTGACGAATTATTTTTCCATCCCGCAAACCCTTTTTTTCTCACAGACGAGACGTCACAAGCCTCTCGCTTCTCTATCGACATTTCCATTGAGTGTTCAAATGAACTACACTTCTTTGTTCCACTAGTTCTAATCTTCACGGCTAAGACCCAACATACCACCCACATTGTAGCGAATCACTCTCATTCCGTTTGTTTTCCATTGAGGAGATATAAGTTCCACTTACACAACCTCTTCCCAAGAACCACTGACTTGTGAAACCGACTCCCAAGTGATTGCTTCCCAGATTACTACAATCTTAACATGTTCAAGTCTAAGGTTAACCGTCATATTCCACACATATCCGCATAAGCTGTGCCCCTTACTCTCTAACCCTCTACCTCGAGTGGCTCTCGGGGCTTGTACTTAGTGAACACCATTGCAAAAAATCTATTGTTTTGGCATACTATTTGAGGAGAATATGTTATAATACGTTTGGATACCGTATAATAAAAACAGACAAGAAGTATTTGTTTTATAATTTTATTCAATACATTGTTACATATTGTATGATTTGAATGAGCTTGGCTCTTTTCAACAAATAAATCATTTTGGACACATTTTAGACACATACGCACCTATATCATTTTCATTTGAAGGTCTTGCACAAGTTTTTTTTTTTTATCACACATATTGTTCACAATGTGTTATGGTCCGGTTCCTTGTACCACGGTGATAGTCCAAGTCCAATAAAGAAGAACTCGAACACGGATATGGAATAACACAGATATATTACAAACAGGAATATATACAGAGAAGTAGAAAGTGTTAGTACGAACAATCAGGTTTAGTAGTAATTGTCTGAACGCGACTCTGTTTCGGACTGCCTCTGACTCGACTGACTGACTCGCTCGCTCTGACTGACTGACAGACTCCTGACGGACTTCACTCCAGACTTCAGACTGAACGGTATTTAGTCACCAAAACGAGGGTATCATGTGACACAAGGCCGGTTTAATGTGTGATCTCCGAGCCCGTGGGCTCGGCCAAAAATATGCCCTTTGAACCCGTATAAACGGGTTCAGGGTCGGTTTACCTCCCCGAAAGAGACTCCGCCCTTCGGCGTAGCCTCGTTCGGGTTCCTCCCCGCCCGAAGGCAGAGAGTTCAACCGATCAGCCGGTCAGCCGGCCGCCCGACTTCGGGCTGAACTCCCTGCTTCCTCTTGAGGCGCAGTATTTATTACGTATGGAATAGTCCATTATGTTATTATGGGTAAGGTCCCATAACACAATGGTAAATAGATTGGAACTGCAAAAGACTCTTCATTATCTTTTTTTTAAATACAGATGGGGCATGACTTTGCCATGGAAGACCAGGACCTTCACGTCCTGAATAAAACAATAAACTCCATCCAACAGCAATAGCTCTGATCAGGAGGTTTTGAGGAACGTGGAACCACCTCTTAATTGCTCGTGTTCCCAGGTCCATGTTATGTTAGGATCCGAGCTATAGGCAAATATTTAACCCCCAAACTGGGGTCAAAACACTATGAAAGTGTAAAAATAGGTTTTAATATCAGCAATACATTTTTGTAAAAAATTATTACCAGCAATGTATTTTTGAATAAAAATATATATTATTAGCAATCATGGAGAACAGTAGTTTAAAAATAGTAAAATCGACCTTGTTAACCGAAACTCTCCTCTGTGGCTAAATCGGTAAAGCACGTCAGGCTATATGACGGTTCCTTATAGGATACAGGTTCGATTCCTGTCGAAGGACGCATATTTTCTATGAAAATTTCTCGGACATTCAGGCCGGTAAATGTCGTTAATACTGTTTCTTATAAACAGAGCATTTACTTAAATATTTGTATCTATAAAAAGAACGTATAAACATAAAAATGTCTTAAAATAAATTACTAGCAATACATTTTTGAAGAAAAAAATATTACCAGCAATAAAAATCAAGTCGGCATTAAATAACCCAGTGAGGTTGATATGCCGTAAAACAAACCAAACCAAACCAAACCAGAACATTCATAGGGAAGAGGTTTCAAAAATATTGTTGACCTTCCAGTTATTCAAAAATTTGACAAATTTGTCTTGCAAAATATCTGGAGATATCTGGAATTAATTTCAAAGAGATTTAAAACAATGAGTTCGATAGACTTGCTTGTTTTCAATAAATAAACCAATTCCGGGGTCGTTTCAGAGGGACACACCCGAATATTGGCAGTCTTACACGGAATTTTGTTTTGATCAGAAATTGGTAAATGCTTTGTTCACAATGGTAAACTGGTTGGGAAGAGGGGAAGCATTTTCATGCATTTCTTAGACGCGGGGTCCATGGTGTGCGATAACTTTGGTAAGCGAAAGATTTCTAAAACAACTTCGGCTACTGAGTCATTCAAAAATTCTATAAATTTGTCTCACAAAATGTCTGGAATTAATTTTAAAGAGACTTAAAACATGACATCGATAGACTTACCTCTTTTCAACAAATAAAACGATTCTGGGATTTCGATTGAAGGTAATTGTTTTGTAATAAGGCGGATTTTTAAAAAAATTCTTCTTCCCTCCTTGGTGCTCTCAGGCCCAGCCGTGGACTCCTAAGCCACGTTACACTCAAACTAAAGCATAATTTGGCCTCAGGGTGGCCAACTGGGAGTGCATGCGCAACAGGACAATGCAAATACCCACATATTCTGCGACTTTTGATCAGAGCAGGCTCGCTGAGCGCTACCTAAGAGTCCAGGCTTCTGACTACCAGTCGGGATGCAGTAAGCTGAAAACTGCCAACCATGGTATCCTCAAAATGAAAAGACGGAGCTTGTGGTCAGTCGGAATATGGCATTATACAGAATACAGTATTATTTTGTTCTGTGTATAAAGGGTTAAATCGGCCACACGCGAGGTTATCTGATGTTATTGGTAATTTGATCTTAATTTGAGCATGGAATGCCAAAAGAATATTTGATGTCCACTTAGAGCAGGCAACATCAGATTTTCTTTTCTCCCAGCTTCCTCTATCTAGTGTTGATTTACCCTCTGAGAAAAACAAGGTATAAAATCTATGAATATAGATTTCTGCTGCTTATTCCGATTAGGTATTAATCTCCCACAGCTATGGGTTAATTAGTAAATCAAAAAAATAAAAATAATCTTATAGTCTAAAAATATTCTGCAAAGCCATACAAAACGAATCAATTAGATCAATCAAATAATTTTTGACGGGTACTATGCTGACTCATCATGAATTAGAAAATGGCGAGCAAGATGAATTAGTGATATACTTTAACGGTGGTTCGCAAAAGTTTTACTCCCACGCATTCTATCATCCATCACGATATGTTTGACGTATCCGTTGAGAAGAATATGGCATAAAAGAGGTACCGTAGATTTGATAAGGAAAATAATACAGTATTATTTTGTTCTGTGTATAAAGGGTTAAATCGGCCACACACGAGGCTAGCTGATGTTATTGGCAATTTGATATTAATTTGAGCATGGAAAGAAGAAAGAATGTTTGATGCCCACTTAAACCAGGCGTCTTCAGACGTTTTTTTTTCCTTCTTCAAGCTTCCTCTATCGTTTAAGACGATTGTGTTGATTTAACCTCTGAGAAAAACAAGGTATAAAAATCTATGATTACCATAGATTTCTTCTCATACTTCTATATGCTGTGACTCTGCAGGTTGTGGGCGATCACAGCTTTTCACAACCTATCCCCATTATAGAAGAGTTTTTTCTCTTTTTCAAACTTTCGACCAATCGTGTCACTATCCATTGGCACAAAGACGTCAGGTAGATGTGGCCCGCTACAAACACCTACCCATTCTAGCTGAGTTTATATCTATAACAAAAACCAATATTTCCGCTATCAGTTGTCACAAGCCAGCCAGGTAGATGTGGCCCGCTACAACAGCCTACCCATTCTAGCGGAGTTTCACTCATTAACAAACACCAATTGTTCGGCCATCAGTTGACACAAGACAGACAGGTAGATGTGGCCCGCTACAACATCCTACCCCTTCTAGCTGAGTTTCACTCTTTAACAAACACCAATTGTTCCGCCATCAGTTGTCACAAGCCAGTCAAGTAGATATGGCCCGCTACAACCTCCAACAATTTCTAGCTGAGTTTCTCCCTTTAACAAACACCAATTGTTCCGCCATCAGTTGTCATGATCCAGTGAGATAGATGTTGCTCGTTACAAACTCCTACCCATTCTAGCTGAGTTTCACTCTTTAACAAACACCAATTGTTCCGCCATCAGGTGTCACAAGCCAGTCAGGTAGATATGGCCTGCTACAACCTCCACCAATTTCTAGCTGAGTTTCTCTCTTTAACAAACACCAATTGTTCCGCCATCAGGTGTCAAAATCCAGTCAGATAGATGTGGCCCGTTACAACCACCTACCACTTCTAGCTGAGTTTCTCCGTTTAACAAACACCAATTGTTCCGCCATCAGTTGTCACAAGCCAGTCAGATAGATGTGGCCCGCTAAACACTACTACACATTCTAGCTGAGTTTTCTGTTTAACAAAGACCAATTGTTCCGCCATCAGATGTCAAAAGCCAGTCAGATAGATGTGGCGCAAACAACCACCTGCCCATTCTAGCTGAGTTTCTCTTTAACAAAACCAATTGTTCCGCCATCAGTTGTCAAAACCAGTCAGATAGATGTGGCCTGCTACAAACACCTACCCATTCTAGCTGAGTTTCTCCGTTTAACAAACACCAATTGTTTAGCCATCAGTTGTCACAAGCCAGTCAGATAGATGTGGCCCGCTAAACACTACTACACATTCTAGCTGAGTTTTTCTCTTTAACAAAGACCAATTGTTCCGCCATCAGATGTCACAAGCCAGTCAGATAGATGTGGCCCGCTAAACACTCCTACACATTCTAGCTGAGTTTCTCTCTTTAACAAACACCAATTGTTTCGCCATCAGTTGTCACAAGCCAGTCAGATAGATGTGGCCCGCTACAAACTCCTACATATTCTAGCTGAGTTTCTCTCTTTAACAAACACCAATTGTTTCGCCATCAGTTGTCACAAGCCAGACAGATAGATGTGGCGCTACAAACTCCTACCCATTCTAGCTGAGTTTCTCTCTTTAACAAACACCAATTGTTCCGCCATCAGGTGTCACAAGCCAGTCAGATAGATGTGGCCCGCTACAAACTCCTACCCATTCTAGCTGAGTTTCTCTCTTTAACAAACACCAATTGTTTCGCCATCAGTTGTCACAAGCCAGTCAGATAGATGTGGCCTGCTACACACTCCTACATATTCTAGCTGAATTTATCTCTTTAATAAACACCAATAGTTTCGCCATCAGTTGTCACAAGCCAGTCAGATAGATGTGGCCCGCTACAAACTCCTACACCTTCTAGCTGAGTTTCTCCGTTTAACAAACACCAATTGATACGCCATCAGTTGTCAAGGCCAGTCAGATAGATGTGGCCCGCTACAAACTCCTACCCTTCTAGAGTAGTTTCTCTATTTAAAAAACACCAATTGTTCCGCCATCAGTTGTCACAAGCCAGTCAGATAAATTTGGCCCGCTACACAGTCCTACACATTCTAGCTGAGTTTCTCTCTTTAACAAACACCAATTGTTTCGCCATCAGTTGTCACATGCCAGTCAGATAGATGTGGCCCGCTACAAACTCCTACAACTTCTAGCTGAGTTTTTCTTTTTAACAAACACCAATTGTTTCGCCATCAGTTGTCACAAGCCAGACAGATAGATGTGGCCCGCTACAAACTCCTACACCTTCTAGCTGAGTTTCTCCGTTTAACAAACACCAATTGATCCGCCATCAGTTGTCACAGGCCAGTCAGATAGATGTGGCCCGCTACAAACTCCTACCCATTCTAGCTGAGTTTCTCGCTTTAACAAAGACCAATTGTTCCGCCATCAGTGGTCACAAGCCAGTGAGATAGATGTGGCCCGCTACAAACTCCTACCCATTCTAGCTGAGTTTCTCTCTTTAACAAACACCAATTGTTCCGCCATCAGTTGTCACATGCCAGTCAGATAGATGTGGCCCTCTACAAACTCCTACAACTTCTAGCTGAGTTTTTCTTTTTAAAAAACACCAATTGTTTCGCCATCAGTTGTCACAAGCCAGTCAGATAGATGTGGCCCGCTACAAACTCCTACACCTTCTAGCTGAGTTTCTCCGTTTAACAAACACCAATTGATACGCCATCAGTTGTCAAAGGCCAGTCAGATAGATGTGGCCCGCTACAAACTCCTACCCTTCTAGCTGAGTTTCTCTATTTAAAAAACACCAATTGTTCCGCCATCAGTTGTCACAAGCCAGTCAGATAAATGTGGCCCGCTACACAGTCCTACACATTCTAGCTGAGTTTTCTCCTTTAACAAACACCAATTGTTTCGCCATCAGTTGTCACAAGGCAGTCAGATAGATGTGGCCCGCTACAATCACCTACCCCTTCTAGCTGAGATTCTCCGTTTAACAAACACCAGTTGTTCCGCCATCAGTTGTCACAAGCCAGTCAGATAGATGTGGCCCGCTACAAACTCCTACCCCTTTTAGCTGAGTTTCTCTCTTTAACAAACAGCAATTGTTCCGCCATCAGTTGTCACAAGCCAGTCAGACAGATGCGGCCCGCTACACACTCCTACCAATTCTAGGTGAGTTTCTCTCTTTAACAAACACCAATTGTTCCGCCATCAGTTGTCACAAGCCAGTCAGATAGATGTTTGCTACAAACTCCTACCCATTCTAGCTGAGTTTCTCTCTTTAACAAACACCAATTGTTCCGCCATCAGATGTCACAAGCCAGTCAGATAGATGTGGCCCGCTACAAACTCCTACACATTCTAGCTGAGTTTCTCTCTTTAACAAACACCAATTGTTTCGCCATCAGTTGTCACAAGCCAGTCAGATAGATGTGGCCCGCTACAAACTCCTACCCATTCTAGCTGAGTTTCTCTCTTTAACAAACACCAATTGTTTCGCCATCAGTTGTCACAAGCCAGTCAGATAGATGTGGCGCGCTACAAACTCCTACCCATTCTAGTTGAGTTTCTCTCTTTAACAAACACCAATTGTTTCGCCATCAGTTGTCACAAGCCAGTCAGATAGATGTGGCCCGCTACAAACTCCTACCCATTCTAGCTGAGTTTCTCTCTTTAACAAACACCAATTGTTCCTGCCATCAGTTTGTAACAAACACCAATTGTTTCGCCATCAGTCAGATAGATGTGGCCCCGCTAAACTCTTTACCCATTCTAGCTGAGTTTCTCTTAAAAAACACCAATTGTTCCGCCATCAGTTGTCACAAGCCAGTCAGATAGATGTGGCCCGCTACAAACTCCTACATATTCTAGCTGAGTTTTTCTCTTTAACAAACACCAATTGTTCAGTTTTCCGCCATCAGTTGTCACAAGCCAGTCAGATAGATGTGGCCTGCTACAAACTCCTACACATTCTAGCTGAGTTTTCTTTTTTAACAAACACCAATTGTTTCGCCATCAGTTGTCACAAGCCAGTCAGATAGATGTGGCCGCTACAAACTCCTACCCATTCTAGCTGAGTTTCTCTCTTTAACAAACACCAATTGTTCCGCCATCAGTTGTCACAAGCCAGTCAGATAGATGTGGCCCGCTACAAACTCCTACCCATTCTAGCTGAGTTTCTCTCTTTAACAAACACCAATTGTTCCGCCATCAGTTGTCACAAGCCAGTCAGATAGATGTGGCCCTGCTACAAACTCCTACCCATTCTAGCTGAGTTTCTCTCTTTAACAAACACCAATTGTTCCGCCATCAGTTGTCACAAGCCAGTCAGATAGATGTGGCCCGCTACAAACTCCTACCCATTCTAGCTGAGATTTCCTCGCTTTAACAAACACCAATTGTTTCTGCCATCAGTTGTCAAGCCAGTCAGATAGATGTGGCCCGCTACAAACACCAATTCTAGCTGAGTTTCTCTTTAATAAACACCAATAGTTCCGCCATCAGTTGTCAGTTGTCACAAGCCAGTCAGATAGATGTGGCCCGCTACAAACTCCTACATATTCTAGCTGAGTTTCTATTTAACAAACACCAATTGTTTCGCCATCAGTTTAACAAAGTCAGACCAATGTGTTCATTCTAGCTGAGTTTTCTCTTTAACAAACACCAATTGTTCCTGCCATCAGTTGTCACAAGCCAGTCAGATAGATGTCCCTTTACAAACTCCTACCCATTCTAGCCTTTTCTTTTTAACAAACAAATTGTTTCCTGCCATAATTGTCACAAGCCATTCAGATAGTGTGGCCTGCTACAAACTCCTACCCCTTCTAGCTGAGTTTCTCTTTTTAACAAACACCAATTGTTTCGCCATCAGTTGTCACAAGCCAGTCAGATAGATGTGGCCCGCTACAAACTCCTACCCCTTCTAGCTGAGTTTCTCTCTTTAACAAACACCAATTGTTTCGCCATCAGTTGTCACAAGCCAGTCAGATAGATGTGGCCCGCTACAAACTCCTACCCATTCTAGCTGAGTTTTCTCTTTAACAAAACACCAATTGTTTCGCCATCAGTTGTCACAAGCCAGTCAGATAGATGTGGCCCGCTACAAACTCCTACATATTCTAGCTGAGTTTCTCTCTTTAACAAACACCAATTGTTCCGCCATCAGATGTCACAAGCCAGTCAGATAGATGTAGCCCGCTACACACTCCTACACATTCTAGCTGAGTTTCTGTCTTTAACAAACACCAATTGTTTCGCCATCAGTTGTCACAAGCCAGTCAGATAGATGTGGCCCGCTACAAACTCCTACACATTCTAGCTGAGTTTCAAGCCAGTCAGATTTTAACAAACACCAATTGTTTCGCCATCAGTTGTCACCAAGCCAGTCAGATAGATGTGGCCTGCTACAAACTCCTACCCATTCTAGCTGAGTTTCTCTCTTTAACAAACACCAATTGTTTCGCCATCAGTTTCAGATAGAACACACTCCTACACATTCTAGCTGTTTCCTTTAACAAACACCAATTGTGCCATCAGTTGTCACAAGCCAGTCAGATAGATGTGGCCCGCCACAAACTCCTACATATTCTAGCTGAGTTTTTCTCTTTAACAAACACCAATTGTTCCGCCATCAGTTGTCACAAGCCAGTCAGATAGATGTGGCCTGAGCTACAAACTCCTACATATTCTAGCTGAGTTTTTCTTACCCATTTTTAACAAACACCAATTGTTCCGCCATCAGTTGTCACAAGCCAGTCAGATAGATGTGGCCCGCTACAAACTCCTACCCATTCTAGCTGAGTTTCTCTTTTAACAAACACCAATTGTTCCGCCATCAGTTGTCACAAGCCAGTCAGATAGATGGCCCGCTACAAACTCCTACCCATTCTAGCTGAGTTTCTCTCTTTAACAAACACCAATTGTTCCGCCATCAGTTGTCACAAGCCAGTCAGATAGATGTGGCCCGCTACAAACTCCTACCCGTTCTAGCTGAGTTTCTCGCTTTAACAAACACCAATTGTTCTGCCATCAGTTGTCACAAGCAATTCAGATAGATGTGGCCCGCTACAAACTCCTACCCATTCTAGCTGAATTTCCCGCTTTAACAAACACCAATAGTTCTGCGATTAGTTGTCAAAAGCCAGTCAGATAGATGTGGCCCGCTACAAACTCCTACCCTTCTAGCTGAGTTTCTCTATTTAAAAAACACCAATTGTTCCGCCATCAGTTGTCACAAGCCAGTCAGATAGATGTGGCCCGCCACAGCTGAGTTTCCTTTAACAAACACCATTCTAGCAGTGAGTTTCTACAAACTTGACCTTTAACAAACACCAATTGTTCCGCCATCAGTTGTCACAAGCCAGTCAGATAGATGTGGCCCGCTACAAACTCCTACCCATTCTAGCTGAGTTTCTCTCTTTAACAAACACCAATTGTTTCGCCATCAGTTGTCACAAGCCAGTCAGATAGATGTGGCCTGCTACAAACTCCTACCCATTCTAGCTGAGTTTTCTCTTTAACAAACACCAATTGTTTCTGCCATCAGTTGTCACAAGCCAGTCAGATAGATGTGGCCCGCCACAAACTCCTACCCATTCTAGCTGAGTTTTCTCTTTAACAAACACCAATTGTTCCGCCATCAGTTGTCACAAGCCAGTCAGATAGATGTGGCCGCTACAAACTCCTACATATTCTAGCTGAGTTTTTCTCTTTAACAAACACCAATTGTTTTCGCCATCAGTTGTCACAAGCCAGTCAGATAGATGTGGCCTGCCTACAAACTCCTACATATTCTAGCTGAGTTTCTCTCTTTAACAAACACCAATTGTTCCGCCATCAGTTGTCACAAGCCAGTCAGATAGATGTGGTCTACAAACTCCTACCCATTCTAGCTGAGTTTCTCTCTTTAACAAACACCAATTGTTTCCTGCCATCAGTTGTCACAAGCCAGTCAGATAGATGTGGCCCGCTACAAACTCCTACCCATTCTAGCTGAGTTTTCTCTCTTTAACAAAACACCAATTGTTCCGCCATCAGTTGTCACAAGCCAGTCAGATAGATGTGGTCCGCTACAAACTCCTACCCATTCTAGCTGAGTTTCTCTCTTTAACAAACACCAATTGTTCCGCCATCAGTTGTCACAAGCCAGTCAGATAGATGTGGCCGCTACAAACTCCTACCCATTCTAGCTGAGTTTTCTTTTTAACAAAAACACCAATTGTTCTGCCATCAGTTGTCACAAGCCAGTCAGATAGATGTGGCCCGCTACAAACTCCTACCCATTCTAGCTGATTTTTCTCTTTAACAAACACCAATTGTTTCCGCCATCAGTTGTCACAAGCCAGTCAGATAGAGCTACATGTCCTACACATTCTAGCTGAGTTTTCTCTTTAACAAACACCAATTGTTTCGCCATCAGTTGTCACAAGCCAGTCAGATAGATGTGGACAAACTTTCCTTATAGCTGAGTTTCTCTCTTTAACAAACACCAATTGTTTCGCCATCAGTTGTCACAAGCCAGTCAGATAGATGTGGCCCGCTACAAACTCCTACCCTTCTAGCTGAGTTTCTCTTTAACAAACACCAATTGTTCCGCCATCAGTTAACAGACAAACAAACTCCAATTCTTGAGTTTCTCTTTTCAATTGTTCCGCCATCAGTTGTCACAAGCCAGTCAGATAGATGTGGCCCGCTACAAACTCCTACCCCATTCTAGCTGAGTTTTCTTTTAACAAACACCAATTGTTCCGCCATCAGTTGTCACAAGCCAGTCAGATAGATGTGGCCCGCTACAAACTCCTACCACTTCTAGCTGAGTTTCTCTTTAACAAAACACCAATTGTTCTGCCATCAGTTGTCACAAGCCAGTTAGATGTTTTCCGCTTTAACAAACAAATTGTTGTGCCATACCATGCCAGGTCAGATAGATGATTGAGTTTTTAACAAACACCAATTGTTCCGCCATCAGTTGTCACAAGCCAGTCAGATAGATGTGGCCGCCACAAACTCCTACCCCTTCTAGCTGAGTTTCTCTTTTTAACAAACACCAATTGTTTCGCCATCAGTTGTCACAAGCCAGTCAGATAGATGTTCCCCTTTAACAAAACTCCGACCACTTCAGATAGCTGAGTTTCTCTAGCTTTAACAAACACCAATTGTTCCGCCATCAGTTGTCAAGCCAGTCAGATAGATGTGGCCTGCTACAAACTCCTACCCATTCTAGCTGATTTTTCTCTTTAACAAAACACCAATTGTTTCGCCATCAGTTGTCACAAGCCAGTCAGATAGATGTGGCCTGCTACAAACTCCTACCCATTCTAGCTGATTTTCTCTCTCTTTAACAAACACCAATTGTTCCGCCATCAGTTGTCACAAGCCAGTCAGATAGATGTGGCCCGCTACAAACTCCTACCCATTCTAGCTGAGTTTTCTTTTTAACAAACACCAATTGTTTTCGCCATCAGTTGTCACAAGCCAGTCAGATAGATGTGGTCCGCTACAAACTCCTACCCCTTCTAGCTGAGTTTCTCTCTTTAACAAACACCAATTGTTCCGCCATCAGTTGTCACAAGCCAGTCAGACAGATGTGGTCCGCTACAAACTCCTACCCCTTCTAGCTGAGTTTCTCTTTTTAACAAACACCAATTGTTTCGCCATCAGTTGTCACAAGCCAGTCAGATAGATGTGGGCCGCTAAACTCCTACCCATTCTAGCTGAGTTTCTCTTTTAACAAACACCAATTGTTTCCGCCATCAGTTGTCAGCAAGCCAGTCAGATAGATGTGGCCTGGGCTACAAACTCCTACCCATATTCTAGCTGAGTTTTTCTTTTAACAAACACCAATTGTTCCGCCATCAGTTGTCAAACAAGCCAGTCAGATAGATAGATGGTCGCTACAAACTCCTACCTGTTCTAGCTGAGTTTCTCTTTAACAAACACCAATTGTTTCGCCATCAGTTGTCACAAGCCAGTCAGATAGATGTGGCCTGCTACAAACTCCTACCCATTCTAGCTGAGTTTCTCTCTTTAACAAACACCAATTGTTCCGCCATCAGTTGTCACAAGCCAGTCAGATAGATGTGGCCCGCTACAAACTCCTACCCCTTCTAGCTGTTTTTTTTTAACAAACACCAATTGTTTCGCCATCAGTTGTTAACAAACAGATAGATTGTTCCGCCAAATACCCATTCTAGCTGAGTTTCTCTCTTTAACAAACACCAATTGTTCCGCCATCAGTTGTCAGCCAGTCAGATAGATGTGGGCCCGCTACAAACTCCTACCATTCTAGCTGAGTTTTTCTCTTTAACAAACACCAATTGTTCTGCCATCAGTTGTCACAAGCCAGTCAGATAGATGTGGCCTGCTACAAACTCCTACCCATTCTAGCTGAGTTTCTTTTTAACAAACACCAATTGTTTCTGCCATCAGTTGTCACAAGCCAGTCAGATAGATGTGGCCGCTACAAACTACGACCCATTCTAGCTGAGTTTCTCTCTTTAACAAACACCAATTGTTTCGCCATCAGTTGTCACAAGCCAGTCAGATAGATGTGGCCCTCGCTACAAACTCCTACCCATTCTAGCTGAGTTCTCTCTTTAACAAACACCAATTGTTCCGCCATCAGTTGTCACAAGCCAGTCAGATAGATGTGCTACAACTCCTACCCATTCTAGCTGATTTATCTCTTAATAAACACCAATAGTTTGCCATCAGTTGTAGCTAGTTTCTAGCTGATTTTTAACAAACACCAATTGTTTCCGCCATCAGTTGTCAAGCCAGTCAGATAGATGTGGCCTGCTACAACTCTGACCCTTCTAGCTGAGTTTCTCTCTTTAAACACCAATTGTTTCCGCCATCAGTTGTCACAAGCCAGTCAGATAGATGTGGCCCGCTACAAACTCCGACCACTTCTAGCTGAGTTTCTCTTTTAACAAACACCAATTGTTCGCCATCAGTTGTCAAAAGCCAGTCAGATAGATGTGGCCCGCTACAAACTCCTACCCCTTCTAGCTGAGTTTTCTCTTTAACAAACACCAATTGTTCCGCCATCAGTTGCCATCATGTGGTTGCTGAGTTACTCTTTTCACAAGCCAGTCAGATAGATGTGGCCCGCTACAAACTCCTACCCCATTCTAGCTGATTTTCTCTTTAACAAACACCAATATTTTCTGCCATCAATTGTTCCAGCCATCAGATTGTCACAAAGCCACCACTTATAGATAGATCGCTTTAACAAACACCAATTGTTCCGCCATCCGACCATCCAGATAGATGTGGCCTGAGTCCCTACCCATTCTCTTTAACAAACACCAATTGTTCCGCCATCAGTTGTCACAAGCCAGTCAGATAGATGTGGCCGCTACAAACTCCTACCCTTCTAGCTGAGTTTCTCTCTTTAACAAACACCAATTGTTTCCGCCATCAGTTGTCACAAGCCAGTCAGATAGATGTGGCCCGCTACAAACTCCTACCCATTCTAGCTGAGTTTTCTTTTTTAACAAACACCAATTGTTCCGCCATCAGTTGTCACAAGCCAGTCAGATAGATGTGGCCTGCTACAAACTCCTACCCCATTCTAGCTGATTTTCTCTTTTTAACAAACACCAATTGTTCGCCATCAGTTGTCACAAGCCAGTCAGATAGATGTGGTCCGCTACAAACTCCGACCACTTCTAGCTGAGTTTCTCTTTTTTAACAAACACCAATTGTTCCTGCCATCAGTTGTCACAAGCCAGTCAGATAGATGTGGCCTGCTACAAACTCCTACCCCTTCTAGCTGATTTTTCTCCTTTAACAAACACCAATTGTTCCGCCATCAGTTGTCACAAGCCAGTCAGATAGATGTGGCCCGCTACAAACTCCTACCCCTTCTAGCTGAGTTTTCTCTCTTTAACAAACACCAATTGTTCCGCCATCAGTTGTCACAAGCCCAGTCAGATAGATGCGGCCTGCTACACTCCCTACCATTCTAGCTGAGTTTTCTCTTTAACAAACACCAATTGTTCTGCCATCAGATGTCACATGCCAGTCAGATAGATGTGGCCTGCAACACAAACTCCTACCCATTCTAGCTGATTTTCTCTTTTTAACAAACACCAATTGTTTCGCCATCAGTTGTCACAAGCCAGTCAGATAGATGTGCCCGCTACAAACTCCTACCCATTCTAGCTGAGTTTCTCTCTTTAACAAACACCAATTGTTTCCGCCATCAGTTGTCACAAGCCAGTCAGATAGATGTGGCCTGCTACAAACTCCTACCCATTCTAGCTGAGTTTCTCTCTTTAACAAACACCAATTGTTCCGCCATCAGTTGTCACAAGCCAGTCAGATAGATGTGCCTTGCTACACCCTACCCATTCTAGCTGATTTTCTCTCTTTAACAAACACCAATTGTTCCTGCCATCAGATTTTGTCACAAGCCAGTCAGATAGATGTGGCCTGCCACAAACTCCTACCCATTCTAGCTGAGTTTCTCTCTTTAACAAACACCAATTGTTCTGCCATCAGTTGTCACAAGCCAGTCAGATAGATGTGGCCCGCTACAAACTCCTACCCATTCTAGCTGAATTTTTCTCTTTAATAAACACCAATTGTTCCGCCATCAGTTGTCACAAGCCAGTCAGATAGATGTGGCCCTGCTACAAACTCCACCCATTCTAGCTGAGTTTCTCTTTAACAAACACCAATTGTTTCTGCCATCAGTTGTCACAAGCCAGTCAGATAGATGTGGCCTGCTACAAACTCCTACCACTTCTAGCTGAGTTTCGCTTTAACAAACACCAATTGTTCTGCCATCAGTTGTCACAAGCCAGTCAGATAGATGTGGCCTGGCTACAAACTCCTACCCATTCTAGCTGAGTTTTCTCTCTTTAACAAACACCAATTGTTCCGCCATCAGTTGTCACAAGCCAGTCAGATAGATGTGGCCCGCTACAAACTCCTACCCCTTCTAGCTGATTTTCTCTCTTTAACAAACACCAATTATTCCGCCATCAGTTGTCACAAGCCAGTCAGATAGATGTGGCCCGCTACAAACTCCTACCCCTTCTAGCTGAGTTTCTCTTTTTAACAAACACCAATTGTTTCGCCATCAGTTGTCACAAGCCAGTCAGATAGATGTGGTTCTACAAACTCCTACCCATTCTAGCTGAGTTTTCTTTAACAAACACCAATTGTTTCGCCATCAGTTGTCACAAGCCAGTCAGATAGATGTGGCCCGCTACAAACTCCTACCCTTCTAGCTGAGATTTTCTCTTTAACAAACACCAATTGTTCCGCCATCAGTTGTCACAAGCCAGTCAGATAGATGTGGTTCCGCTACAAACAGTTTCGCCATCTACCCATTCTAGCTGAGTTTCTCTTTTTAACAAACACCAATTTTTTTCGCCATCAGTTGTCACAAGTCAGTCAGATAGATGTGGTCCGCTACAAACTCCGACCACTTCTAGCTGAGTTTCTCTTTTTAACAAACACCAATTGTTTCGCCATCAGTTGTCACAAGCCAGTCAGATAGATGTGGTCCGCTACAAACTCCTACCCCTTCTAGCTGAGTTTTCCTTTAACAAACACCAATTGTTCCGCCATCAGTTGTCACAAGCCAGTCCTAGATAGCTGAGTTTTCTCTTTAACAAACACCAATTGGCAGTTGTCACAAGCCGGTCAGAAACTCCTACCCATTCTAGCTGAGTTTCTCTGTTTAACAAACACCAATTGTTTCGCCATCAGTTGTCACAAGCCAGTCAGATAGATGTGGCCCGCTACAAAACCCTACCCATTCTAGCTGAGTTTTTTTTAACAAACACCAATTGTTCGCCATCAGTTGTCACAAGCCAGTCAGATAGATGTGGCCCTGCTACAAACTCCTACCCATTCTAGCTGAGTTTCTTTTAACAAACACCAATTGTTCTGCCATCAGTTGTCACAAGCCAGTCAGATAGATGTGGCCTGCTACAAACTCCTACCCATTCTAGCTGATTTTCTCTCTTTAACAAACACCAATTGTTCCGCCATCAGTTGTCACAAGCCAGTCAGATAGATGTGTTCGCCACAAACTCCTACCCATTCTAGCTGAGTTTTTCTTTAACAAACACCAATTGTTCCGCCATCAGTTGTCACAAGCCAGTCAGATAGATGTGGCCTGCTACAAAACCCTACCCATTCTAGCTGAGTTTCTCTCTTTAACAAACACCAATTGTTCCGCCATCAGTTGTCACAAGCCAGTCAGATAGATGTGGCCCGCTACAAACTCCTACCCATTCTCTTTAACAAACACCAATTGTTCCGCCATCAGTTGTCTCAGTCAGATAGATTTGCTACAAACTCCTACCCATTCTAGCTGAGTTTCTTCTTTAACAAACACCAATTGTTCCGCCATCAGTTGTCACAAGCCAGTCAGATAGATGTGGCCCGCTACAAACTCCTACCCATTCTAGCTGAGTTTTCTCTCTTTAACAAACACCAATTGTTCTGCCATCAGTTGTCACAAGCCAGTCAGATAGATGTGGCCTGCTACAAACTCCTACCCATTCTAGCTGAGTTTCTCTTTAACAAACACCAATTGTTCCGCCATCAGTTGTCACAAGCCAGTCAGATAGATGTGGGCCTGCTACAAACTCCTACCCATTCTAGCTGAATTTTTTCTTTTAACAAACACCAATTGTTCTGCCATCAGTTGTCACAAGCCAGTCAGATAGATGTGGCCTGCTACAAACTCCATGATATTCTAGCTGAGTTTTCTCCTTTTAACAAACACCAATTGTTCCGCCATCAGTTGTCACAAGCCAGTCAGATAGATGTGGGCCTGCTACAAACTCCTACCATTCTAGCTGAGTTTCTCTCTTTTAACAAACACCAATTGTTCCGCCATCAGTTGTCACATGCCAGTCAGATAGATGTGGCCTGCCACAAACTCCTACCCATTCTAGCTGAGTTTCTCTCTTTAACAAACACCAATTGTTCCGCCATCAGTTGTCACAAGCAGTCAGTCAGATAGATGTGGCCCGCAAACACAAACTCCTACCCATTCTAGCTGAGTTGGCCCTTCAAACTCTCTTTAACAAACACCAATTGTTCCGCCATCAGTTGTCACAAGCCAGTCAGATAGATGTGGTGCTACAAACTCCTACCCTTCTAGCTGAATTTTCTCTTTTAACAAACACCAATTGTTCCGCCATCAGTTGTCACAAGCCAGTCAGATAGATGTGGCCCGCTACAAACTCCTACCCATTCTAGCTGAGTTTCTCTTTTAACAAACACCAATTGTTCCGCCATCAGTTGTCACAAGCCAGTCAGATAGATGTGGCCCGCTACAAACTCCTACCCATTCTAGCTGAGTCCTTTAACAAACACCAATTGTTCCGCCATCAGTTGTCACAAGCCAGTCAGATAGATGTGGCCCGCTACAAATTCCTACCCATTCTAGCTGAGTTTCTCTCTTTAACAAACACCAATTGTTTCCGCCATCAGTTGTCAAAAGCCAGTCAGATAGATGTGGCCTGCTACAAACTCCTACCCATTCTAGCTGAGTTCCTCTTTTAACAAACACCAATTGTTCCGCCATCAGTTGTCACAAGCCAGTCAGATAGATGTGGTTCGCTACAAACTCCTACCCTTCTAGCTGAGTTTCTTTTTAACAACACCAATTGTTCCGCCATCAGTTGTCACAAGCCAGTCAGATAGATGTGGGCCTGCCACGAACTCCTACCCATTCTAGCTGAGTTTTCTTTTAACAAACACCAATTGTTCCGCCATCAGTTGTCACAAGCCAGTCAGATAGATGTGGTCCGCTACAAACTCCTACCCATTCTAGCTGACTCCTCTTTAACAAACACCAATTGTTCCGCCATCAGTTGTCACAAGCCAGTCAGATAGATGTGGCCCGCCACAAAACTCCTACCCATTCTAGCTGAGTTTCTCTCTTTAACAAACACCAATTGTTCCGCCATCAGTTGTCACAAGCCAGTCAGATAGATGTGGCCCGCTACAAACTCCTACCCATTCTAGCTGAGTTTCTCTCTTTAACAAACACCAATTGTTCCGCCATCAGTTGTCACAAGCCAGTCAGATAGATGTGGCCTGCCACAAACTCCTACCCATTCTAGCTGAGTTTTCTCTTTAACAAACACCAATTGTTCCGCCATCAGTTGTCACAAGCCAGTCAGATAGATGTGTGGCCAAACTCCTACCCATTCTAGCTGAGTTTTCTCTTAACAAACACCAAACTCCTCACAAACTCCCACCCATTCTAGCTGTTTCTCTCTTTTAACAAACACAATTGTTCCGCCATGTTCCGCCATCAGATTTCTACAAGTCAGTCAGATAGATGGTGGCTGTACAAACACTCCTACCCATTCTAGCTGAGTTTTCTCTTTAACAAACACCAATTGTTCCGCCATCAGTTGTCACAAGCCAGTCAGATAGATGTGGCTCATACAAACTCCTACCCATTCTAGCTGAGTTCTCTCTTTAACAAACACCAATTGTTCCGCCATCAATTGTCACAAGCCAGTCAGATAGATGTGGCCGCTACAAACTCCTACCCATTCTAGCTGAGTTTCTCTCTTTAACAAACACCAATTGTTTCCGCCATCAGTTGTCACATGCCAGTCAGATAGATGTGGATCCGCTACAAACTCCTACCCATTCTAGCTGAGTTTCTCTCTTTAAAAACACCAATTGTTCCGCCATCAGTTGTCACAAGCCAGTCAGATAGATGTGGGCCTGCTACAAACTCCTACCCATTCTAGCTGAGTTTCTTTTAACAAACACCAATTGTTTCCATCAGTTGTCAAACAGTCAATTGTTCTGCCATCTGAGTTTCTCTTTTGTCAAGTTGTCACAAGCCAGTCAGATAGATGTGGCCTGCCACAAACTCCTACCCATTCTAGCTGAGTTTCTCTCTTTAACAAAACACCAATTGTTCCGCCATCAGTTGTCACAAGCCAGTCAGATAGATGTGGCCCGCTACAAACTCCTACCCATTCTAGCTGAGTTTCTCTTTAACAAACACCAATTGTTTCCGCCATCAGTTGTCACAAGCCAGTCAGATAGATGTGGCCTGCTACAAACTCCTACCCATTCTAGCTGAGTTTCTCTCTTTTAACAAACACCAATTGTTCCGCCATCAGTTGTCACAAGCCAGTCAGATAGATGTGGCCCGCTACAAACTCCTACCACTTCTAGCTGAGTTTTCTTTTAACAAACACCAATTGTTTCGCCATCAGTTGTCACAAGCCAGTCAGATAGATGTGGCCCGCTACAAACTCCTACCCCTTCTAGCTGAGTTTCTCTTTTTAACAAACACCAATTTTTCCGCCATCAGTTGTCACAACCCAGTCAGATAGATGTGGTCCCGCCACAAACTCCACCACTTCTAGCTGAGTTTCTCTTTTAACAAACACCAATTGTTTCGCCATCAGTTGTCACAAGCCAGTCAGATAGATGTGGCCCTACAAACTCCCTACCCATTCTAGATGAGTTTCTCGCCAGCAAACACCAATTGTTCCGCCATCAGTTGTCACAAGCCAGTCAGATAGATGTGGGTCTGACAAAAACTCCCCATTTCTAGCTGATTTTTCTCTTTAACAAACACCAATTGTTCCGCCATCAGTTGTCACAAGCCAGTCAGATAGATGTGGCCTGCTACAAACCTCCTACCATTTTTAGCTGAGTTTTCTCTCTTTAACAAACACCAATTGTTCCGCCATCAGTTGTCACAAGGCAGTCAGATAGATGTGGCCCGCTACAAACTCCTACCCATTCTAGCTGAGTTTTCTCTTTAACAAACACCAATTGTTCCGCCATCAGTTGTCACAAGCCAGTCAGATAGATGTGGCCTGCTACAAACTCCTACCCATTCTAGCTGAGTTTTCTCTTTAACAAACACCAATTGTTTCCGCCATCAGTTGTCAAGCCAGTCAGATAGATGTGGCCTGCTACAAACTCCTACCCATTCTAGCTGAGTTTCTCTCTTTAACAAACACCAATTGTTCCGCCATCAGTTGTCTCAAGCCAGTCAGATAGATGTGGTCTGCTACAAACTCCTACCCATTCTAGCTGAGTTTTCTTTTTAAAAACACCAATTGTTTCCGCCATCAGTTGTCAAAAGCCAGTCAGATAGATGTGGCCTGCCACAAACTCCTACCCATTCTAGCTGAGTTTCTCACGCTTTAACAAACACCAATTGTTCCGCCATCAGTTGTCACAAGCCAGTCAGATAGATGTGGCCCGCTACAAACCTGCCCCATTCTAGCTGAGTTTCTCTTTTAACAAACACCAATTGTTCTGCCATCAGTTGTCACAAGCCAGTCAGATAGATGTGGCCCGCTACAAACTCCTACCCATTCTAGCTGAGTTTCTCTCTTTAACAAACACCAATTGTTCCGCCATCAGTTGTCACAAGCCAGTCAGATAGATGTGGCCTGCCTACAAACTCCTACCCATTCTAGCTGAGTTTCTCTCTTTAATAAACACCAATTGTTCCGCCATCAGTTGTCACAAGCCAGTCAGATAGATGTTACAAACTCCTACCCATTCTAGCTGAGTTTCTCTCTTTAACAAACACCAATTGTTCCGCCATCAGTTGTCACAAGCCAGTCAGATAGATGTGGCCTGCTACAAACTCCTACCCATTCTAGCTGAGTTTCTCTCTTTAACAAACACCAATTGTTTCGCCATCAGTTGTCAAGCCAGTCAGATAGATGTGGCCCGGCTACAAACTCCTACCCATTCTAGCTGAGTTTCTCTTTAACAAACACCAATTGTTCTGCCATCAGTTGTCACAAGCCAGTCAGATAGATGTGGCCCGCTACAAACTCCTACCCATTCTAGCTGAGTTTCTCTCTTTAACAAACACCAATTGTTCCGCCATCAGTTGTCACAATGCCAGTCAGATAGATGTGGCCGCCACAAACTCCTACCCATTCTAGCTGAGTTTCTCTCTTTAACAAACACCAATTGTTTCCGCCATCAGTTGTCACAAGGCAGTCAGATAGATGTGGCCTGCTACAAACTCCCTACCCATTCTAGCTGAGTTTCTCTCTTTAACAAACACCAATTGTTCCGCCATCAGTTGTCACAAGCCAGTCAGATAGATGTGGCCCGCTACAAACTCCTACCCATTCTAGCTGAGTTCTCTCTTTAACAAACACCAATTGTTCCGCCATCAGTTGTCACAAGCCAGTCAGATAGATGTGGCCCGCTACAAACTCCTACCCATTCTAGCTGAGTTTTCTCTTTAACAAACACCAATTGTTCCGCCATCAGTTGTCACAAGCCAGTCAGATAGATGTGGCCGCTACAAACTCCTACCCATTCTAGCTGAGTTTTCTTTTTAACAAACACCAATTGTTTCGCCATCAGTTGTCACAAGCCAGTCAGATAGATGTGGCCCGCTAAAACTCCTACCCATTCTAGCTGTCAGATAGAGTTTCTCTTTAACAAACACCAATTGTTCCGCCATCAGTTGTCACAAGCCAGTCAGATAGATGTGGCCCGCTACAAACTCCTACCCATTCTAGCTGAGTTTCTCTCTTTAACAAACACCAATTGTTCCGCCATCAGTTGTCACAAGCCAGTCAGATAGATGTGGCCCGCTACAAACTCCTACCCATTCTAGCTGAGTTTCTCTCTTTAACAAACACCAATTGTTCCGCCATCAGTTGTCACAAGCCAGTCAGATAGATGTGGGCCGCTACAAACTCCTACCCATTCTAGCTGAGTTTCTCTCTTTAACAAACACCAATTGTTCCGCCATCAGTTGTCACAAGCCAGTCAGATAGATGTGGCCCGCTACAAACTCCTACCCATTCTAGCTGAGTTTCTCTCTTTAACAAACACCAATTGTTTCGCCATCAGTTGTCAAGCCAGTCAGATAGATGGGCCCGCTACAAACTCCTACCCATTCTAGCTGAGTTTTCTCTTTAACAAACACCAATTGTTTCGCCATCAGTTGTCACAACAAGCCAGTCAGATAGATGTGGTCCGCTACAAACTCCTACCCATTCTAGCTGAGTTTTCTCTTTAACAAACACCAATTGTTCCGCCATCAGTTGTCACAAGCCAGTCAGACAGATGTGGTCCGCTACAAACTCCTACCCCTTCTAGCTGAGTTTCTCTCTTTAACAAACACCAATTGTTCCGCCATCAGTTGTCACAAGCCAGTCAGATAGATGTGGTCCGCTACAAACTCCTACCCCTTCTAGCTGATTTTCTCTCTTTAACAAACACCAATTGTTTCGCCATCAGTTGTCACAAGCCAGTCAGATAGATGTGGTCCGCTACAAACTCCGACCACTTATAGCTGAGTTTCACGCTTTAACAAACACCAATTGTTTCGCCATCAGTTGTCACAAGGCAGTCAGATAGATGTGGCCCGCTACAATCACCTACCCATTCTAGCTGATTTTCTCTCTTTAACAAACACCAATTGTTCCGCCATCAGTTGTCACAAGCCAGTCAGATAGATGTGGCCCGCTACAAACTCCTACCCCTTCTAGCTGAGTTTCTCTCTTTAACAAACACCAATTGTTCCGCCATCAGTTGTCACAAGCCAGTCAGATAGATGTGGCCCGCTACAAACTCCTACCCATTCTAGCTGAGTTTCTCTCTTTAACAAACACCAATTGTTCCGCCATCAGTTGTCACAAGCCAGTCAGACAGATGTGGCCCTTATAAACTCCTACCCATTCTAGCTGAGTTTTTAACAAACACCAATTGTTCCGCCATCAGTTGTCAAAACAGTCAGATAGATGTGGTCCGCCATACCCATTCTAGCTGAGTTTCTCTCTTTAACAAACACCAATTGTTCCTGCCATCAGTCAAGCCAGTCAGATAGATGTGGCCCGCTACAAAACTCCTACCCCTTCTAGCTGAGTTTCTCTCTTTTAACAAACACCAATTGTTCTGCCATCAGTTGTCAAGCCAGTCAGATAGATGTGGCCGCTACAAACTCCTACCCCATTCTAGCTGAGTTTCTCTTTTTAACAAACACCAATTGTTCCGCCATCAGTTGTCACAAGCCAGTCAGATAGATGTGGCCCGCTACAAACTCCTACCCATTCTAGCTGAGTTTTCTCTTTAACAAACACCAATTGTTCCGCCATCAGTTGTCACAAGCCAGTCAGATAGATGTGGCCCTGCTACAAACTCCTACCCATTCTAGCTGATTTCACTCTTTAACAAACACCAATTGTTTCGCCATCAGTTGTCACAAGCCAGTCAGATAGATGTGGCCTGCTACAAACTCCTACCCATTCTAGCTGAGTTTCTCTTTTAACAAACATCACTTGTTCGGCCATCAGTTGTCACAAGCCAGTCAGATAGATGTGGCCCGCTACAAACTCCTACCCATTCTATCTGAATTTCTCGCTTTAACAAACACCAATAGTTATGCCATCAGTTGCCACAAGCCAGTCAGATAGATGCGGCCCTGCCACAAACTCCTACCCATTCTAGCTGAGTTTCTCTCTTTAACAAACACCAATTGTTCCGCCATCAGTTGTCACAAGCCAGTCAGATAGATGTGGTGCACAAACTCCGACACATTCTAGCTGAGTTTTCTCTTTAACAAACACCAATTGTTCCGCCATCAGTTGTCACAAGCCAGTCAGATAGATGTGGCCCGCCACAAACTCCTACCCATTCTAGCTGAGTTTCTCTCTTTTCAATTGTTTCATCAGTTTAAGCCAGTCAAACACCAATTGTTCCGCCATCAGTCTTTCAAACACCAAGCCATCCAGTCAGATAGATGTGGCCTGCTACAAACTCCTACCCATTCTAGCTGAGTTTCTCTCTTTAACAAAACACCAATTGTTCCGCCATCAGTTGTCACAAGCCAGTCAGATAGATGTGGCCTGCAACAAACTCCTACCCATTCTAGCTGAGTTTTCTCTTTAACAAACACCAATTGTTTCGCCATCAGTTGTCACAACCAGTCAGATAGATGTGGCCCCATGCCAAACTCCACCCATTCTAGCTGAGTTTCTCTCTTTAACAAACACCAATTGTTCCGCCATCAGTTGTCACAAGCCAGTCAGATAGATGTGGCCCGCTACAAACTCCTACCCATTCTAGCTGAGTTTCTCTCTTTAACAAACACCAATTGTTCCGCCATCAGTTGTCACAAGCCAGTCAGATAGATGTGGCCCGCCACAAACTCCTACCCATTCTAGCTGAGTTTCTCTCTTTAACAAACACCAATTGTTCCGCCATCAGTTGTCACAAGCCAGTCAGATAGATGTGGCCTGCTACAAACTCCTACCCATTCTAGCTGAGTTTTTCTCTTTAACAAACACCAATTGTTCCGCCATCAGTTGTCTCCAAGCCAGTCAGATAGATGTGGCCTGCTACAGAACTCCTACCCATTCTAGCTGAATTTTCTCTCTTTAACAAACACCAATTGTTTCCGCCATCAGTTGTCACAAGCCAGTCAGATAGATGTGGCCCTGCTACAAACTCCTACCCATTCTAGCTGAGTTTCTCTCTTTAACAAACACCAATTGTTTCCGCCATCAGTTGTCAAGCCAGTCAGATAGATGTGGCCCTGCTACAAACTCCTACCCATTCTAGCTGAGTTTTTCTTTAACAAACACCAATTGTTCCGCCATCAGTTGTCACAAGCCAGTCAGATAGATGTGGCCTGCCACAAACTCCTACCCATTCTAGCTGTTTTTCTCTTTCAATTGTTTTCCAGTTGTCACAAAGCAGTCAGATTGATTTCGCCAAACTCCTACCCATTCAGTTTCTCTTTTAACAAACACCAATTGTTCCGCCATCAGTTGTCACAAGCCAATCAGATAGATGTGGCCTGCTACAAACTCCCTACCCATTCTATCTGAGTTTCTCCTTTAACAAAACACCAATTGTTTCTGCCATCAGTTGTCACAACAGTCAGATAGATGGCCTGCTACAAACTCCCTACCCATTCTAGCTGAATTTTATCTTTAAACAAACACCAATTGTTCCGCCATCAGTTGTCACAAGCCAGTCAGATAGATGTGGCCTGCCAAAAACCCTACCCATTCTAGCTGAGTTTCTCTTTTAACAAACACCAATTGTTCCGCCATCAGTTGTCACAAGCCAGTCAGATAGATGTGGCCTGCTACAAACTCCTACCCATTCTAGCTGAGTTTCTCTCTTTAACAAACACCAATTGTTTCGCCATCAGTTGTCACAAGCCAGTCAGATAGATGTGGTTCCTGATACAAACTCCTACCCATTCTAGCTGAGTTTCTCTTTTAACAAACACCAATTGTTCCGCCATCAGTTGTCACAAGCCAGTCAGATAGATGTATTTGCCACAAACTCCTACCCATTCTAGCTGAGTTTTCTCTTTAACAAACACCAATTGTTCCGCCATCAGTTGTCACAAGCCAGTCAGATAGATGTGGCCCGCTACAAACTCCTACCCATTCTAGCTGATTTTTCTCTTTTTAACAAACACCAATTGTTCTACCATCAGTTGTAAACACAAGCCAGTCAGATAGATGTGTGGCCCGCTACAAACTCCTACCCATTCTAGCTGGTTTTCTCTTTAACAAACACCAATTTTTTCCGCCATCAGTTGTCACAAGGCAGTCAGATAGATGTGGCCGCTACAAACTCCGACCACTTCTAGCTGAGTTTCTCTCTTTAACAAACACCAATTGTTTCGCCATCAGTTGTCAAGCCAGTCAGATAGATGTGGCCTGCTACAAACTCCTACCCCTTCTAGCTGATTTTCTCTCTTTAACAAACACCAATTGTTCCGCCATCAGTTGTCACAAGCCAGTCAGATAGATGTGGCCCGCTTACAAACTCCTACCATTTCTAGCTGATTTTCTCTTTAACAAACACCAATTGTTTCGCCATCAGTTGTCACAAGCCAGTCAGATAGATGTGGCCCGCACAAACTCCGACCCTTCTAGCTGAGTTTCTCTCTTTAACAAACACCAATTGTTTCGCCATCAGTTGTCACAACCAGTCAGATAGATGTGGTCCGCTACAAACTCCCTACCCTTCTAGCTGAGTTTCTCTCTTTAACAAACACCAATTGTTTCCGCCATCAGTTGTCACAAGCCAGTCAGATGGATGTGGGCCCGCCACAATCTCCTACCCATTCTAGCTGAGTTTCTCTCTTTAACAAACACCAATTGTTCCGCCATCAGATGTCCAAGCCAGTCAGATAGATGTATTCGCTACAAACTCCTACCCATTCTAGCTGATTTTCTCTCTTTAACAAACACCAATTGTTTCGCCATCAGTTGTCACAAGCCAGTCAGATAGATGTGGCCTGCTACAAACTCCTACCCATTCTAGCTGAGTTTCTCTCTTTAACAAACACCAATTGTTCCGCCATCAGTTGTCACAAGCCAGTCAGATAGATGTGGGCCTGCTACAAACTCCTACCCATTCTAGCTGAGTTTCTCTTTAACAAACACCAATTGTTCCGCCATCAGTTGTCACAAGCCAGTCAGATAGATGTGGCCCGCTACAAACTCCTACCCATTCTAGCTGTTTCTCTCTTTAACAAACACCAATTGTTCCGCCATCAGGTGTCACAAGCCAGTCAGATAGATGTGGCCCGCTACACACTCCTACTCATTCTAGCTGAGTTTCTCTCTTTAACAAACACCAATTGTTTCCGCCATCAGTTGTCACAAGCCAGTCAGATAGATGTGGCCTGCCCAGCAAGGTTTCTCTCTTTACAAACCAATTGTTCCGCCATCCAGTTGTAGCAGTCAGATGAGCTACAAATCTCTACCCGTTCTAGCTGTTTCTCTCTTTCCAATTGTTCCATCAATTGTCAAAACACCAGATTGTTCAGTCAGAAACGCCATCACTTCTAGCTGTTTCTCTCTTTAACAAACACCAATTGTTCCGCCATCAGTTGTCACAAACCCAGTCAGATAGATGTGGCCCGCTACAAACTCCTACCCATTTTAGCTGAGTTTTCTCTTTAACAAACGCAATTGTTCCGCCATCAGTTGTCACAAGCCAGTCAGATAGATGTGGCCTGCTACAAACTCCTACCCATTCTAGCTGAGTTTCTCTCTTTAACAAACACCAATTGTTCCGCCATCAGTTGTCACAAGCCAGTCAGATAGATGGGCCCGCAACACACTCCTACCCATTCTAGCTGATTTTCTCTCTTTAAAAAACACCAATTGTTCCAGTTGTCACAAGCCATCAGATAGATGTGGTCACAAACTCCTACCCAGTCAGGTTTCTCTTTTTAACAAACACCAATTGTTCCGCCATCAGTTGTCACAAGCCAGTCAGATAGACGCCACGAACTCCTACCCATTCTAGCTGAGTTTTCTTCTTTAACAAACACCAATTGTTCCCGCCATCAGTTGTCACAAGCCAGTCAGATAGATGTGGCCCGCTACAAACTCCTACACCCATTCTAGCTGAATTTTCTCTTTAACAAACACCAATTGTTGTGCCATCAGTTGTCACAAGCCAGTCAGATAGATGTGGTCCGCTACAAACTCCTACCCATTCTAGCTGATTTTTCTCTCTTTAACAAACACCAATTGTTCCGCCATCAGTTGTCACAAGCCAGTCAGATAGATGTGGCCCGCAACAAACCCTACCCATTCTAGCTGATTTTTTCTCTTTAACAAACACCAATTGTTCCGCCATCAGTTGTCACAAGCCAGTCAGATAGATGTGGCCCTTTACAATCTCCGACCCTTATAGCTGAGTTTCTCTCTTTAACAAACACCAATTGTTTCGCCAGTTGTCTAGAAGCCAGTCAGATAGATGTGGCCCGCTTTAATCACCTACCCAAGCTGATTTTCTCTCTTTAACAAACTCAATTGTTCGCCATCAGTTAAAGCCAGTCAGATGATGTGGTCACTACAAACTCATACCCCTTCTGGCTGGGTTTCTCTCTTTAACACACCAATTGTTTTCCGCCATCAGTTGTCTAAAGCCAGTCAGATAGATGTGGCCTGCTACAATCTCCTACCCCTTCTAGCTGAGTTTCTCTCTTTAACAAACACCAATTGTTCCGCCATCAGTTGTCACAAGCCAGTCAGATAGCTGATTTTCCCTTTAACAAACACCAATTGTTCCAGTTGTCACTGCAGTCGGATAGATTGACCGCTACAAACTCCGACCCCTTCTAGCTGAGTTTCTCTGTTAAACAAACACCAATTTTCGCCATCAGTTGTCACAAGACAGTCAGATAGATGTGCTCCGCTACAATCACCTACCCATTCCAGCTGAGTTTCTCTCTTTAACAAACACCAAAACACCAGCCAGTCAGATGAATTTCCGCCATAGCAGTTTCTCTCTTTAACAAACAGCAATTGTTTCCGCCATCAGTATGCAAGCCAGTCAGATAGATGCGGTTCGCTACAAACTCTACCCATTCTGGCTGAGTTTCTCTCTTTAGCAAACACCAATTGTTCCGCCATTTAAGTCAAACACCAATTTGATTTTCTCGCCATCAAGTTGTCACAAGCCAGTCAAATAGATGTGGCCGCTACAAACTCCTACCCCTTCTAGCTGAGTTTTTCTCTCTTTAACAAACATCAATTGTTCCGCCATCAGTTGTCACAAGCCAGTCAGATATGATGTGGTTCTCTCTACAAACTCCTACCTGTTCATAGTCGAATGAGTTTCTCTCTCTTTAACAAACACCAATTGTTCCGCCATCAGTTGTCACAAGCCAGTCAGACAGATGTGGCCCGCTACAAACTCCTACCCTTCTAGCTGAGTTTCTCCTTTAACAAACACCAATTGTTCTGCCATCAGTTGTCGCTTAATTCTGATATAAATTGTTTCAAACTCCCTACCCTTCAGTTGTTTAACAAACACCAATTGTTCAGTCAGAAAATGTGGTCAGATAGATGTGGCCCCTTGCAAACTCCCATTCTAGCTGAGTTTCTCTTTTTAACAAACACCAATTGTTCCGCCATCAGTTGTCACAAGCCAGTCAGATAGATGTGGCCCGCTACAAACTCCTACCCATTCTAGCTGAGTTTCTCTCTTTAACAAACACCAATTGTTTGTTGTCACGCCAGTCAGATTGTGGCCTGCTACAAACTTCGACCCCATTCAGATGATTTGGCCGCCATCCAGTTGTCACAAGCCAGTCAGATAGATCCGCTACATATTCTAGCTGAGTTTCTCTCTTTAACAAACACCAATTGTTCCGCCATCAGTTGTCAAAGCCAGTCAGATAGATGTGGCCCGCTACAAACTCCTACCCTTCTAGCTGAGTTCTCTTTTAACAAACACCAATTGTTCCGCCATCAGTTGTCACAAGCCAGTCAGATAGATGTGGCCCAGCAAACTCCTACCCCTTCTAGCTGAGTTTCTCTTTTTTAACAAACACCAATTGTTTCGCCATCAGTTGTCACAAGCCAGTCAGAGGATGTGGTTCGCTACAAACTTCGACCCATTCTAGCTGAGTTTCTCTTTAACAAACACCAATTGTTTCTGCCATCTGTTGTCAAAAGCCAGTCAGATAGATGTGGCCCGCTACAATCACCTACCCCTTCTAGCTGATTTTTCTCTCTTTAACAAACACCAATTGTTCGCCATCAGTTGTCACAAGCCAGTCAGATAGATGTGGCCTGCTACAAACTCCTACACATTCTAGCTGAGTTTCTCTCTCTTTAACAAACACCAATTGTTCGCCATCGGTTGTCTGACCAGTCAGCCATCCAGTTGTCCACAAGCCAGTCAGACAGATGTGGCATCTGCCACAAACTCCTACCCATTCTAGCTGAGTTTCTCTTTAACAAACACCAATTGTTCCGCCATCCGTTGTCACAAGCCAGTCAGATAGATGTGGCCCACGCTACAAACTCCTACCCATTCTAGCTGAGTTTCTCTCTTTAACAAACACCAATTGTTCCGCCATCAGTTGTCACAAGCCAGTCAGATAGATGTGGCCCGCTACTGAACTCCTACATATTCTAGCTGAGTTTCTCTCTTTAAAAAACACCAATTGTTTTGCCATCAGTTGTCACAAGCCAGTCAGATAGATGTGGCCCAAAACAATACTCCTACCCATTCTAGCTGAGTTTCTCTCTTAACAAACACCAATTGTTTTCTGCCATCAGTTGTCACAAGCCAGTCAGATAGATGTGGGCCCATATACAAATTCTAGCTAGTTTCCTCTTAATAAACAACACCAATAGTTTCGCCATCTGTTGTCTGCCAGTCAGATAGATGTTTGCTACAACCTCCTACCCATTTTTTAACAAACACCAATTGTTTCGCCATCAGTTGTCACACGCCAGTCAGATAGATGTGGCCCGCTACAAACTCCTACCCATTCTAGCTGAGTTTCTCTCTTTAACAAACACCAATTGTTTCGCCATCAGTTGTCACAAGCCAGTCAGATAGAGTGGTCGCTACAAACTCCTACCCATTCTAGCTGAGTTTCTCTCTTTAACAAACACCAATTGTTTCTGCCACTCTCTGTCACAATTCTAGCTGAATTTATCTAGATAGATGTGGTCCAAGCCAGTCAGATAATGTGGCCGCCCATTCTAGCTGAGTTTCTCTCTTAACAAACACCAATTGTTCCGCCATCAGTTTTCATAAGCCAGTCAGATAGATGTGGCCTGCTACAACTCCTACCTGTTCTAGCTGAGTTTTTCTTTTAACAAACACTCAATTGTTCTGCCATCAGTTGTCACAAGCAATTCAGATAGATGTGGCCTGCTACAAACTCCTACCCATTCTAGCTGAGTTTCTCCTTTAACAAACGCAATTGTTCCGCCATCAGTTGTCAAAAGCCAGTCAGATAGATGTGGCCCGCTACAAACTCCCTACCCCATTCTAGCTGAGTTTCTCTTTTAAAAAACACCAATTGTTCCGCCATCAGTTGTCACAAGCCAGTCAGATAAATGTGGGCCCGCTACACAGTCCTACCCATTCTAGCTGGAGTTTCTCCGCTTTAACAAACACCAATTGTTTCGCCATCAGTTGTCACAAGCCAGTCAGATAGATGTGGTTCGCTACAAACTCCTACCCTTCTAGCTGATTTTCTCTTTAACAAACACCAATTGTTCTGCCATCAGTTGTCAAAAGCCAGTCAGATAGATGTGGCCCGCTACAAACTCCTACCCCTTCTAGCTGAGTTTCTCTTTAAAAAACACCAATTGTTTCCGCCATCAGTTGTCTGCCAGTTAGATAGATGCGGTCCGCTACACATTCATGGGTTTCTCTCTTTAACAACTCCTACCATTTTCTAGCTACAAACTTTGAGTTTCTCTCTTTAACAAACACCAATTGTTTCGCCATCAGTTGTCATGCCAGTCAGATAGATGTGGCCCCAACAAACTCCTACCCTTCTAGCTGATTTCTTTTAACAAACACCAATTTTTTCCGCCATCAGTTGTCACAAGCCAGTCAGATAGATCCGACCGCCAAACTTACCACTTTAGCTGAGTTTCACGCTTTTAACAAACACCAATTGTTTCGCCATCAGTTGTCACAAGCCAGTCAGATAGATGTGGCCTGCTACAAACTCCTACCCTTCTAGATGAGTTTCTCTTTAATAAACACCAATTGTTCCGCCATCAGTTGTCACAAGCCAGTCAGATAGATGTGGTCCGCTACAATCCCCTACCACATTCTAGCTGAGTTTTCTCTTTAACCAACACCAATTGTTCCGCCATCAGTTGTCACAAGCCAGTCAGATAGATGTGGCCCGCTACAAACTCCTACCACTTCTAGCTGATTTTCTCTCTTTAACAAACACCAATTGTTCCGCCATCAGTTGTCACAAGCCAGTCAGATAGATGGTCTGCAACAAACTCCGACCACATTCTAGCTGAGTTTTCTCTTTAACAAACACCAATTGTTTCGCCATCAGTTGTCACAAGCCAGTTGATAGATGTGGCCGCTACAAACTCCGACCATTCTATAGCTGAGTTTCACTCTTTTAACAAACACCAATTGTTTCGCCATCAGTTGTCACAAGCCAGTCAGATGATGATGCCACACTCTCTACCCATTCTAGCTGAGTTTCTCTCTTTAACAAACACCAATTGTTCCGCCATCAGTTGTCACAAGCCAGTCAGATAGATGTGGCCTGCAACAAACTCCTACCCATTCTAGCTGAGTTTCTCTCTTTAACAAAACCAAATTGTTTGCCATCAGTTGTCACAAGCCAGTCAGATAGATGTGTCCGCCACAAACTCCTACCACATTCTAGCTGTTTCTCTCTTTAACAAACACCAATTGTTCGCCATCAGTTGTCACAAGCCAGTCAGATAGATGTGGGCCTGCAACTCCACATATTCTAGCTGAGTTTCTCTCTTAACAAACACCAATTCTAGTTTTCACATGCCAGTCAGATAGATTTCCTCTCTAATTTTGAATTTTTCTTTAACAAACACCAATTGTTCTGCCATCAGTTGTCACAAGCCAGTCAGATAGATGTGGCCCGCTACAAACTCCTACCCTTCTAGCTGAGTTTTCTTTAACAAACACCAATTGTTCTGGCCATCAGTTGTCACAAGCCAGTCAGATAGATGTGGCCTGCTACAAACTCCTACCCATTCTAGCTGAGTTTTCTCTTTAACAAACACCAATTGTTCCGCCATCAGTTGTCAAGCCAGTCAGATAGATGCGTTACTCGCTACAAACACCAATTACCCATTCTAGCTGAGTGGCCCGCTTTCCCTTTTTAACAAACAAACACCATTGTTGGCCATTAGTTGTCATGCCAGTCAGATAGATGTGGCCCGCTACAAACTCCTACACTTCTAGCTGAGTTTCTCTATTTAAAAAACACCAATTGTTCCGCCATCAGTTGTCACAAGCCAGTCAGATAAATGTGGCCCGCTACACAGTCCTACACATTCTAGCTGAGTTTCTCTCTTTAACAAACACCAATTGTTTCGCCATCAGTTGTCACAAGCCAGTCAGATAGATGTGGTTCGCTACAAACTTCGACCACTTATAGCTGAGTTTCTCTTTTTAACAAACACCAATTGTTTCGCCATCAGTTGTCACAAGCCAGTCAGATAGATGTGGCCCGCTACAAACTCCTACCCCTTCTAGCTGTTTTTTCTTTTAACAAACAACAATTACATCAGTTGTCACCAAGCCAAGATTGATTTACCCCTTCGCCATCAAGTTGTCACAAGCCAGTCAGATAGATGTGGCCCGCTACAAACTCCTACCCCTTCTAGCTGAGTTTCTCTTTTTAACAAACACCAATTGTTTCGCCATCAGTTGTCACAAGTCAGTCAGATAGATGTGGTCCGCTACACACTCCGACCCATTCTAGCTGAGTTTCCTTTTTAACAAACACCAATTGTTCCGCCATCAGTTGTCACAAGCCAGTCAGATAGATGGGTTTACAAACTCCTACCCCTTCTAGATGATTTTCTCTCTTTAACAAACACCAATTGTTCCGCCATCAGTTGTCACAAGCCAGTTAGATAGATGGGTCCGCTACAAACTCCTACCATTTCTAGCTGATTTTTCTCTTTAACAAACACCAATTGTTTCGCCATCACTCCTACCATTCTAGCTGAGTTTCTCTCTTTAACAAACACCAATTGTTCCGCCATCAGTTGTCACAAGGCAGTCAGATAGATGTGGCCTGCTACAATCTCCTACCCATTCTAGCTGATTTTCTCTCTTTAACAAACACCAATTTTTCGCCATCAGTTGTCACAAGCCAGTCAGACAGATGTGGTCTGCTACAAACTCCTACCCCTTCTAGCTGAGTTTTCTCTTTAACAAACACCAATTGTTCCGCCATCAGTTGTCACAAGCCAGTCAGACAGATGTGGGCCTAGCTGACAACCAATTGTTCCGCCATCAGTTGTCACAAAGTTTCAGACAGATGTTAACAAAACACCAGCTGATTTTTCTTTAACAAACACCAAGTTGCCATCAGTTGCCAAAGTCAGATAGATATGGTCGCTACAAACTCCGACCCTTATAGCTGAGTTTCACGCTTTAACAAAACACCAATTGTTTCGCCATCAGTTGTTGTCACAAGGCAGTCAGATAGATGTGGCCCGCTACAATCACCTACATATTCTAGCTGAATTCTCCGTTTAACAAACACCAATTGTTCCGCCATCAGTTGTCACAAGCCAGTCAGATAGATGTGGCCCACACAAATTCCTACCATTTTAGCTGAGTTTTCTCTTTAACAAACACAATTGTTCCGCCATCAGTTGTCACAAGCCAGTCAGATAGATGCGGCCCGCAACAAACTCCTACCCATTCTAGGTGAGTTTCTCTTTTTTAACAAACACCAATTGTTCCGCCATCCGTTGTCACAAGCCAGTCAGATAGATGTGGCCTGCAAAACTCCTACCCATTCTAGCTGATTTTTCTCTTTAAAAACACCAATTGTTCCGCCATCAGTTGTCACAAGCCAGTCAGATAGATGTGGCCCGCTACAAACCCTACCCATTCTAGCTGAGTTTGTTCCGCCATCTTTAAGTCAAACACCAATTGTTTTCCTTTAACAAACATCAGTTGTCACATGCCAGTCAGATAGATGCAGCCCTGCAACAAACTCCTACCCATTCTAGCTGAGTTTCTCTCTTTAACAAACACCAATTGTTCCGCCATCAGTTGTCACAAGCCAGTCAGATAGATGTGGCCTGCTACAAAACCCGTTCCTACCCATTCCAATTGTTCTGCCATCAGTTTTCTCAATTCTTTAACAAACACCTAGCTGAATTTCCCGCTTTAACAAACACCGCCTGCGATTAGTTGTCAAAAGCCAGTCAGATAGATGTGGGCCGCTACAAACTCCTACCCTTCTAGCTGAGTTTCTATTTAAAAACACCAATTGTTCCGCCATCAGTTGTCACAAGGCAGTCAGATAAATGTGGGGCCAGTCCTACAATTGTCTGAGTTTCTCTCTTTTACCCCTTCTAGTCAGATGATTCTGGACCACTTATAGCTGAGTTTTCTTTTAACAAACACCAATTTTTTCCGCCATCAGTTGTCACAAGCCAGTCAAATAGATGTGGCCCGCTACAAATTCCTACCCCTTCTAGCTGATTTTCTTTTAACAAACACCAATTATTCCGCCATCAGTTGTCAAAAGCCAGTCAGATAGATGGCCTGCTACAAACTCCTACCCTTCTAGCTGAGTTCCTCTTTTTAACAAACACCAATTGTTTCGCCATCAGTTGTTGGCCAGTCAGATAGATGTGGCCCGGACAAACTCCACCCTTCTAGATGCTCTTTTAACAAACACCAATTGTTTCGCCACCCATTCTAGTCAGATGAGTTCACAAACTCCGGACCTCTTTAAGCTGATTTCTTTCAAAAACACCAATTGTCCCGCCATCAGTTGTCACAAGCCAGTCAGATAGATGTGGCCTGCCACAAACTCCTACCCCCTGGTTTCTCTCAACAAAACACCACCCTTCTAGCTGAGTTTATTATTCTGTTTCTCTCTTTAACAACCACCAATTGTTCCGCCATCAGTTGTCACAAGCCAGTCAGATAGATGTGGCCCGCTACAAACTCCTACATATTCTAGCTGAGTTTCTCTCTTTAACAAACACCAATTGTTCCGCCATCAGATGTCACAAGCCAGTCAGATAGATGTAGCCCGCCACGAACACCTACCCATTCTAGCTGAGTTTCTCTCTTTAACAAACACCAATTGTTCCGCCATCAGTTGTCACAAGCCAGTCAGATAGATGTGGCCCGCTACAAACCTCCTACCCATTCTAGCTGAGTTTTTCTCTTTAACAAACACCAATTGTTCCGCCATCTGTTGTCACAAGCCAGTCAGATAGATGTGGCCTGGCTACAAACTCCTACCCATTCTAGCTGAGTTTCTTTCTTTAACAAACACCAATTGTTCCGCCATCAGATGTCACAAGCCAGTCAGATAGATGTGGCCTGCTACAAAACTCCTACCATTCTAGCTGAGTTTCTCTTTTAACAAACACCAATTGTTCCGCCATCAGTTGTCACAAGCCAGTCAGATAGATGTGGCCCGCTACAAACTCCTACCCATTCTAGCTGATTTTCTCTCTTTAACAAACACCAATTGTTTTCGCCATCAGTTGTCACAAGCCAGTCAGATAGATGTGGCCTGCTACAAACTCCTACCCATTCTAGCTGAGTTTCTCTTTAAAAAACACCAATTGTTCCGCCATCAGTTGTCACAAGCCAGTCAGATAGATGTGGCCCGCAACAAACTCCTACATATTCTAGCTGAGTTTTCTTTAACAAACACCAATTGTTCCGCCATCAGTTGTCACAAGCCAGTCAGATAGATGTGGCCCTCTACAAAACTCCTATAACTTTATCTGAGTTTTCTTTTTAACAAACACCAATTGTTTCCGCCATCAGTTGTCATGCCAGTCAGATAGATGTGGCCTGAAACAAACCCTACCCATTCTAGCTGAGTTTCTCCTTTTAACAAACACCAATTGTTCAGCCATCAGTTGTCACAAGCCAGTGAGATAGATGTGGCCCGCTACAAACTCCTACCCATTCTAGCTGAGTTTCTCTAACAAAACAAACACCAATTGTTCCGCCATCAGTTGTCACAAAACTCCCAGTCAGATAGATGTGGCCTGCCAGATAATGTGGCCACTCCTACCCATTCTAGCTGAGTTTTTCTCTTTAGCAAACACCAATTGTTCCGCCATCAGTTGTCAAGCCAGTCAGATAGATGTGGCCTGCCTACAAACTCCTACCCATTCTAGCTGAGTTTCTTTTAACAAAACACCAATTGTTTCGGCCATCAGTTGTCAAGCCAGTCAGATAGATGGGCCTGCCACTGAAACTCCTACCCATTCTAGCTGAGTTTCTCTTTAACAAACACCAAGCCATCAGTTGTCACAAGTCAGTCAGATAGATGTGGTCCGCTACAAACTCCGACCTGTTCTAGCTGAGTTTCTCTCTTTAAAAACACCAATTGTTTCCGCCATCAGTTGTCACAAGCCAGTCAGATAGATGTGGCCCGCTACAAACTCCTACCCCTTCTAGCTGATTTTTCTCTTTAACAAACATCAATTGTTCCGCCATCAGTTGTCACAAGCCAGTCAGATAGATGTGTGGCTCACAAACTCCCTACCATTTCTAGCTGATTTTCTCTCTTTAACAAACACCAATTGTTTTCGCCATCAGTTGTCACAAGCCAGTCAGATAGATGCGGCCTGCTACAATCTCCTACCACTTATAGCTGAGTTTCTCTCTTTAACAAACACCAATTGTTTCGCCATCAGTTGTCACATGCCAGTCAGATAGATGTGGCCCGCAACAAACCCGGACCCATTCTAGCTGAGTTTTCTCTCTTTAACAAACACCAATTGTTCCGCCATCAGTTGTCACAAGCCAGTCAGATAGATGTGGCCCGCTACAAACTCCTACCCCTTCTAGCTGAGTTCTCCGCTTTAACAAACACCAATTGTTCCGCCATCAGTTGTCAAGCCAGTCAGACAGATGTGGTCCGCTACAAACTCCTACCCCTTCTAGCTGAGTTTCTCTCTTTAACAAACACCAATTGTTCCGCCATCATTCAGACAGATGTTCCGCCACCCCTTCTAGCTGATTTTTCTCTTTAAAAAACAAACACCAATTGTTTCGCCATAGATGTCACAAGCCAGTCGGATAGATGTGGTCCGACCATTCCCACCCATTCCAGCTTTTGAGTTTCACGCTTTAACAAACACCAATTGTTCCGCCATCAGTTGTCACAAGGCAGTCAGATAGATGTGGCTGCCACAAATCACCTACCCCTTCTAGCTGAGTTTTCTCTTTAACAAACTCAATTGTTCCGCCATCAGTTGTCACAAGCCAGTCAGATAGATGTGGCCTGCTACAAACTCCTACCCCTTTTAGCTGAGTTTCTCGCCAATTGTTCCGCCATCAGTTGTCACAAGCCAGTCAGACAGATGCGGCCTGCTACAAACTCCTACCCTTCTAGCTGAGTTTTCTCTTTAACAAACACCAATTGTTCCGCCATCAGTTGTCACAAGCCAGTCAGATAGATGTGGCCCGCAACACACTCCTACCCATTCTAGCTGATTTTCCTCTTTAAAAAACACCAATTGTTTCCGCCATCAGTTGTCACAAGCCAGTCAGATAGATGTGGCCGCTACAAACTCCTACCCATTCTAGCTGAGTTTCTCTCTTTAACAAACATCAATTGTTCGGCCATCAGTTGTCAAGCCAGTCAGATAGATGTGGCCTACAAACTCCTACCCATTCTATCTGAGTTTTCTCTTTTTAACAAACAGCAATAGTTATGCCATCAGTTGTCACAAGCCAGTCAGATAGATGCGGCCCTCTACACACTCCTACCCATTCTAGCTGAGTTTCTCTCTTTAACAAACACCCATTGTTCCGCCATCCGATGTCACATGCCAGTCAGATAGATGCAGCCCGCAACACACTCCTACACATTCTAGCTGAGTTTCTCTCTTTAACAAACACCAATTGTTCCGCCATCAGTTGTCAAGCCAGTCAGATAGATGGGGTTCAAACTCCTACCCTTCTAGCTGAGTTTCACGCTTTAACAAACACCAATTGTTCGCCATCAGTTGTCAAGCCAGCCAGATAGATGTGGCCCGCTACAAACTCCTACCCCTTCTAGCTGAGTTTCTCTTTTTAACAAACACCAATTGTTCCGCCATCAGTTGTCACAAGCCAGTCAGATAGATGTGGGCAACACCTCCTACCCAAGTTTCTCTTTAACAAACACCCATTGTTCCGCCATCAGATGTCACATCAGTCAGATAGATGTGGCCTGCCACACACTCCCACCCATTTAGCTGAGTTTCTCTCTTTAACAAACACCAATTGTTCCGCCATCAGTTGTCCCAAGCCAGTCAGATAGATGCGGCCTGCTACAACCTCCTACCACTTCTAGCTGAGTTTCTCTCTTTAACAAACACCAATTGTTCCGCCATCAGTTGTCACAAGCCAGTCAGATAGATGTGGCCGCTTCAAACTCCTACCCCTTCTAGCTGAGTTTCTCTCTTTAATGTAAAACACAAATTGTTCCGCCATCAGTTGTCACAAGCCAGTCAGATAGATGTGGCCTGCAACAAACCTCCTACCCATTCTAGCTGAGTTTCTCTCTTTAACAAACACCAATTGTTCCGCCATCAGTTGTCACAAGCCAGTCAGACAGATGTGGCCTGCCACACACTCCTACCCATTCTAGCTGAGTTTCTCTCTTTAACAAACACCAATTGTTCCGCCATCTGTTGTCACAAGCCAGTCAGATAGATGTGGCCCGCTACAAACTCCTACCCATTCTAGCTGAGTTTTCTCTCTTTAACAAACACCAATTGTTCCGCCATCAGTTGTCACAAGCCAGTCAGATAGATGTGGCCCGCTACAATCACCTACCCATTCTAGCTGATTTTCTCTCTTTAACAAACACCAATTGTTCCGCCATCAGTTGTCACAAGCCAGTCAGATAGATGTGGCCCGCTACAAAGTCCTACCCCTTCTAGCTGAGTTTCTCTCTTTAACAAACACCAATTGTTCCGCCATCAGTTGTCACAAGCCAGTCAGATAGATGTGGGGCTACAACCCTACCCCTTCTAGTTGAGTTTCTCTTTTAACAAACACCAATTGTTCCGCCATCAGTTGTCACAAGCCAGTCAGACAGATTCTCCTACCATTCTAGCTGATTTTCTCTCTTTAAAACACCAATTGTTCCGCCATCAGTTGTCACAAGCCAGATAGATGTGGCCCGACTCCGACCACAAAGTTTCCTCCCTACCCATTCTAGCTGAGTTTCACGCTTTAACAAACACCAATTGTTCCGCCATCAGTTGTCACAAGCCAGTCAGACAGATGTGGCCCGCTACAAACTCCTACCCCTTCTAGCTGAGTTTCTCTCTTTAACAAACACCAATTGTTCCGCCATCAGTTGTCATCCCAAGTCAGATGACAGATGTGGCCCATCACCTCCTCACCCATTCTAGCTGAGCTTTAACAAACACCAATTGTTCCGCCATCAGTTGTCCCAAGCCAGTCAGATGTGGCCCGCTACAAACTCCTACCCATTCTAGCTGAGTTTCTCTTTAACAAACACCAATTGTTCCGCCATCAGTTGTCACAAGCCAGTCAGATAGATGTGGCCCGCTACAAACCTCCTACCCCTTCTAGCTGAGTTTCTCTTTAACAAACACCAATTGTTTCGCCATCAGTTGTCACAAGGCAGTCAGATAGATGTGGCCCGCTTTGAACCTCCTACCCATTCTAGCTGAGTTTCTCTCTTTAACAAACACCAATTGTTCCGCTTTAACAAACATCAGTTTGTCACAGTTGTCCCAGTCAGATAGATGCGGCCGCTACACACTCCTACCCATTCTAGCTGAGTTTCTCTCTTTAACAAACACCAATTGTTCCGCCATCAGTTGTCACAAGCCAGTCAGATAGATGTGGCCGCTACAAACTCCTACCCCTTCTAGCTGAGTTTCTCTCTTTAACAAACACCAATTGTTCCGCCATCAGTTGTCACAAAGCCAGTCAGACAGATGTGGCCTGCTACGAAACTCCTACCCATTCTAGCTGAGTTTCTCTCTTTAACAAACACCAATTGTTCCGCCATCAGTTGTCACAAGCCAGTCAGATAGATGTGGTCGCAACAAAACCTACCCATTCTAGCTGATTTTCCTCTTTAACAAACACCAATTGTTCCGCCATCAGTTGTCACAAGGCAGTCAGATAGATGTGGCCCGCTACAAACCCTTCTAGCTGAGTTTCTCCTTTAACAAACACCCAATTGTTCCGCCATCAGTTGTCACAAGGCAGTCAGATAGATGTGGCCCGCTACAAACTCCTACCCCTTCTAGCTGAGTTTCTCTCGTTTAACAAACACCAATTGTTCCGCCATCAGTTGTCACAAGCAGTCAGACAGATGCGGCCCGCTAAACTCCTACCAATTTAGCTGAGTTTCTCTTTAACAAACACCAATTGTTCCGCCATCAGTTGTCACAAGCCAGTCGGATAGATGTGGCCACAAACACTACCAATTTTAGCTGATTTTCACTCTTTAACAAACACCAATTGTTCCGCCATCAGTTGTCACAAGCCAGTCAGATAGATGTGGCCCGCTATAAACTCCTACCCATTCTAGCTGAGTTTCTCACTTTAACAAACACCAATTGTTCCGCCATCAGTTGTCACAAGCCAGTCAGATAGATGTGGCACGCTACAAACTCCTACCCCTTTTAGCTGAGTTTTCTCTTATTAACAAACATCAATTGTTATGCCATCAGTTGTCAAGCCAGTCAGATAGATGCGGCTCTCTACAAACTCCTACCCATTCTATCTGAGTTTCTCGCTTTAACAAACACCAATTGTTCCGCCATCCGATGTCACAAGCCAGTCAGATAGATGTGGCCCGCAACACTCCTACCCATTCTAGCTGTTTTTCTCTTTAACAAAACACCAATTGTTCCGCCATCTCTTGTCACAAGCCAGTCAGATAGATGTGGCACGCCACAAACTCCACACCATTGCTGAGTTTCCGCCATCAGCTGTTTTGTTGCCATCAGTTGTCACAAGCCAGTCAGATAGATGTGGACAAACTCCTACCCATTCTAGCTGAGTTTTTACTTTAACAAAACACCAATTGTTTCGCCATCGGTTTCACAAGCCAGTCAGATAGATGTTTCACAAAGTCCTACCCATTCTAGCTGAGTTTCTCTTTAACAAACACCAATTGTTCCGCCATCAGTTGTCACATGCCAGTCAGATAGATGCTGCAACACACTCCTACCCATTCTAGCTGAGTTTCTCTCTTTAACAAAACACCAATTGTTCCGCCATCAGTTGTCACAAGACAGTCAGATAGATGTGGCCTGCCACAAACTCCTACCCATTCCAGCTGAGTTTCTCTTTTTAACAAACACCAATTGTTCGCCATCAGTTGTCACAAGCCAGTCAGATAGATGTGGTCCGCTACAAACTCCTACCCATTCTAGCTGAGTTTCTCTCTTTAACAAACACCAATTGTTCCGCCATCAGTTGTCACAAGCCAGTCAGATAGATGTGGCCTGCAACAAACTCCTACCCATTCTAGCTGAGTTTCTCTCTTTAACAAACAGCAATTGTTCCGCCATCAGTTGTCACAAGCCAGTCAGACAGATGCGGCCCGCTACACACTCCTACCAATTCTAGGTGAGTTTCTCTCTTTAACAAACACCAATTGTTCCGCCATCAGTTGTCAAGCCAGTCAGATAGACACAAACTCCGACCACCCATTCTAGGTGAGTTTCTCTCTTTAACAAACACCAATTGTTCCGCCATCCGATGTCACATGCCAGTCAGATAGATGTGGCCCGCAACACACTCCTACACATTCTAGCTGATTTTCACTCTTTAAAAAACACCAATTGTTCCGCCATCAGTTGTCACAAGCCAGTCAGGTAGATGTGGCACGCTACAAACTCCTACCCCTTCTAGCTGAGTTTCTCTTATTAACAAACACCAATTGTTCCGCCATCAGTTGTCACAAGCCAGTCAGATAGATGTGTGTTTCTCTTTAACAAAACACCAATTGTTCCGCCAAGTCACATGCCAGATAGATGTCCCTGCAACAAACTCCTACCCATTCTAGCTGATTTTTCTTTTTTAACAAACACCAATAGTTATGCCATCAGTTGTCACAAGCCAGTCAGATAGATGCGGCTCGCTACACACCCATTTCCTACCCATTCTAGCTGAGTTTTCTCTTTAAAAACATCCATTGTTCCGCCATCAGCTGTCACATGCCAGTCAGATAGATGTGGCCCGCTACAAACTCCTACCCATTCTAGCTGAGTTTTCTCTTTAACAAACACCAATTGTTCCGCCATCAGTTGTCACAAGCCAGTCAGATAGATGCAGCCCGCAACACACTCCTACCCATTCTAGCTGAGTTTCTCTGCTTTAACAAACACCAATTGTTCCGCCATCAGTTGTCACAAGCCAGTCAGATAGGATGCCGGCTACAAACTCCTACCCATTCTAGCTGAGTTTTCTTTAACAAACACCAATTGTTTCACAAGGCCATAGATGATGTCACCCAGCTGAGTTTCCTTTCAAACAGATAGATGTGGCCCGCTACAAACTCCTACCCCTTCTAGCTGAGTTTCTCTCTTTAACAAACACCAATTGTTCCGCCATCAGTTGTCACATGCCAGTCAGATAGATGTGGCCCGCAACACACTCCCACCCATTCCAGCAGAGTTTCTCTCTTTAACAAACACCAATTGTTCCGCCATCAGTTGTCACATGCCAGTCAGATAGATGTGGGCCCACAAACTCCTACCCATTCTAGCTGAGTTTCTCTTTAACAAACACCAATTGTTCCGCCATCAGTTGTCACAAGCCAGTCAGATAGATGTGGCCTGCTACAAACTCCCTACCCTTCAAATTCCTCTTTAACAAACACCAATTGTTCTGCCATCAGTTGTCACAAGTCAGTCAGATAGATGTGGCTTTAACAACCTCCCAATTGTTCTAGCTGAGTTCTCTCTTTAACAAACACCAATTGTTCCGCCATCAGTTGTCACAAGCCAGTCAGAGAGATGTGGCCTGCCAAACTCCTACCCATTCTAGCTGAGTTTCTCTCTTTAACAAACACCAATTGTTCCGCCATCAGTTGTCACAAGCCAGTCAGATAGATGTGGCCCGCTACAAACTCCTACCCATTCTAGCTGAGTTTTCTCTTTAACAAACACCAATTGTTCCGCCATCAGTTGTCACAAGCCAGTCAGATAGATGTGGCACTACAACCTCCTACCCATTCTAGCTGAGTTTTCTCTTTAACAAACACCAATTGTTCCGCCATCAGTTGTCACAAGCCAGTCAGATAGATGTGGCCCGCTACAAACTCCTACCCATTCTAGCTGAGTTTCTCTCTTTAACAAACACCAATTGTTCCGCCATCAGTTGTCACAAGCCAGTCAGATAGATGTGGCCCGCTACAAACTCCTACCCATTCTAGCTGAGTTTCTCTCTTTAACAAACACCAATTGTTCCGCCATCAGTTGTCACAAGCCAGTCAGATAGATGTGGCCTGCTACAAACTCCTACCCATTCTAGCTGAGTTTCTCTCTTTTTAACAAACACCAATTGTTCCGGCCATCAGTTGTCCAATCAGTTGCCAGTCAGATAGATGTGGCCCGCTTTAACAACTCTACCCATTCTAGCTGATTTTCTCTCTTTAACAAACACCAATTGTTCCGCCATCAGTTGTCACAAGCCAGATCAGAGCCAGATAGATGTGGCCCGCTACAAACTCCTACCATTCTAGCTGAGTTTCTCTTTAACAAACACCAATTGTTCCGCCATCAGTTGTCACAAGCCAGTCAGATAGATGTGGCCCGCTACAAACACCTACCCATTCTAGCTGAGTTTCTGTTTAACAAACACCAATTGTTCCGCCATCAGTTGTCACAAGCCAGTCAGATAGATGTGGCCCGCTACAAAACTCCTACCCATTCTAGCTGAGTTTCTCTCTTTAACAAACACCAATTGTTCCGCCATCAGTTGTCACAAGGCAGTCAGATAGATGTGGCCCGCTACAAACTCCTACCCATTCTAGCTGTTTCTCTCTTTAACAAACACCAATTGTTCCGCCATCAGTTGTCACAAGGCAGTCAGATAGATGTGGCCCGCTACAAATCCCTACCCATTCTAGCTGTTTCTCTCTTTAACAAACACCAATTGTTCCGCCATCAGTTGTCACAAGCCAGTCAAACAGATGTGGCCCGCTACAAACTCCTACCCATTCTAGCTGTTTCTCTCTTTAACAAACACCAATTGTTCCGCCATCAGGTGTCACAAGCCAGTCAGATAGATGTGGCCCGCTACAAACTCCTACCCATTCTAGCTGAGTTTTCTCCCTTTAACAAACACCAATTGTTCCGCCATCAGGTGTCACAAGCCAGTCAGATAGATGTGGCCCGCTACAAACTCCTACCCCTTCTAGCTGAGTTTCTCTCTTTAACAAACACCAATTGTTCCGCCATCAGTTGTCACAAGCCAGTCAGATAGATGTGGCCCGCTACAAACTCCTACCCATTCTAGCTGATTTTTCTCTTTAACAAAAACACCAATTGTTCCGCCATCAGTTGTCACAACTCAGTCATTCTAGATGTGGCCTCTTTAACAAACACCAATTGTTCCTACCCATTCTACCTGAGCTTCTCTGTTTAACAAACACCAATTGTTCCGCCATCAGTTGTCACAAGCCAGTCAGATAGATGTGGCCCGCTACAAACTCCTACCCATTCTAGCTGAGTTTCTCTCTTTAACAAACACCAATTGTTCCGCCATCAGTTGTCACAAGCCAGTCAGATAGATGTGGCCCGCTACGAACTCCCTTACCCATTCTAGCTGAGTTTCTCTCTTTAACAAACACCAATTGTTTGTTTCCGCCATCAGATAGATGTGTCTTCTAGCTGAGTTTCTCTCTTTAACTTTAAAACACCAATTGTTCAGTCAGATAGATGTGGCCCGCAACAAACTCCTACCCCATTCTAGCTGAGTTTCTCTCTTTAACAAACACCAATTGTTCCGCCATCAGTTGTCACAAGCCAGTCAGATAGATGTGGCCTGCTACAAACTCCTACCCATTCTAGCTGAGTTTCTCTCTTTAACAAACACCAATTGTTCCGCCATCAGTTGTCACAAGCCAGTCAGATAGATGTGGCCCGCCTACCAACTCCTACCCATTCTAGCTGAGTTTCTCTCTTTAACAAACACCAATTGTTCCGCCATCAGTTGTCACAAGCCAGTCAGATAGATGTGGCCTGCCACAACCTCCTACCCATTCTAGCTGAGTTTCTCTCTTTAACAAACACCAATTGTTCCGCCATCAGTTGTCACAAGGCAGTCAGATAGATGTGGCCTGCTACACACTCCTACCCATTCTAGCTGTTTCTCTCTTTAACAAACACCAATTGTTCCGCCATCAGTTGTCACAAGCCAGTCAGATAGATGTGGCCCTACAAACTCCTACCCATTCTAGCTGAGTTTCTCTCTTTAACAAACACCAATTGTTCCGCCATCAGTTGTCAAGCCAGTTGAGTACAAACTCCTCTTTAACAAACACCAATTGTTCCGCCATCAGTTGTCACAAGCCAGTCAGATAGATGTGGCCTGCTACAAACTCCTACCCATTCTAGCTGTTCCGCCATCAGTTGTTCAGATCTCTTTACCCATTCTAGCTGTTTTTCTCTTTAACAAACACCAATTGTTCCGCCATCAGTTGTCACAAGCCAGTCAGATAGATGTGGCCCGCAACAAACTCCTACCCATTCTAGCTGATTTTTCTCTTTAACAAACACCAATTGTTCCGCCATCAGTTGTCACAAGCCAGTCAGATAGATGTGGCCTGCTACAAACTCCTACCCATTCTAGCTGAGTTTTCTCTTTAACAAACACCAATTGTTCCGCCATCAGTTGTCACAAGCCAGTCAGATAGATGTGGCCCGCTACAATCACCTACCCATTCTAGCTGAGTTTCTCTCTTTAACAAACACCAATTGTTCCGCCATCAGTTGTCACAAGGCAGTCAGATAGATGTGGCCCTACAAATTCCCATTAGCTGTTTCTCTCTTTAACAAACACCAATTGTTCCGCCATCAGTTGTCACAAGCCAGTCAGATAGATGTGGCCTGCCACAAACTCCTACCCATTCTAGCTGAGTTTCTCTCTTTAACAAACACCAATTGTTCCGCCATCAGTTGTCACAAGCCAGTCAGATAGATGTGGCCTACGCTACAAACTCCTACCCATTCTAGCTGAGTTTCTCTCTTTAACAAACACCAATTGTTCCGCCATCAGTTGTCACAAGCCAGTCAGATAGATGTGGCCCTACAAACTCCACCCAAAGTTTTCTCTTTTTAACAAACACCAATTCATCAGTTGTCACAAGTTTCAGATAGATGTGGCCCGCTACAAACTCCTACCCATTCTAGCTGTTTCTCTTTAACAAACACCAATTGTTCCGCCATCAGTTGTCACAAGCCAGTCAGATAGATGTGGCCCGCTACAAACTCCTACCCATTCTAGCTGAGTTTCTCTCTTTAACAAACACCAATTGTTCCGCCATCAGTTGTCACAAGCCAGTCAGATAGATGTGGCACAAGCCAGTCAGAAACTCCTACCCATTCTAGCTGAGTTTCTCTCTTTAACAAACACCAATTGTTCCGCCATCAGTTGTCACAAGCCAGTCAGATAGATGTGGCCCGCTACAAAACCTCCCTACCCATTCTAGCTGAGTTTTTCTCTTTAACAAACACCAATTGTTCCGCCATCAGTTGTCACAAGCCAGTCAGATAGATGTGGGCTGCAACAAACTCCTACCCATTCTAGCTGAGTTTCTCTCTTTAACAAACACCAATTGTTCCGCCATCAGTTGTCACAAGCCAGTCAGATAGATGTGGCCCATGCTACAAACTCCTACCCATTCTAGCTGAGTTTCTCTCTTTAACAAACACCAATTGTTCCGCCATCAGTTGTCACAAGCCAGTCAGATAGATGTGGCCCGCTACAAACTCCTACCCATTCTAGCTGAGTTTCTCTCTTTTTAACAAACACCAATTGTTCCGCCATCAAGTTGTCACAAGCCAGTCAGATAGATGTGGCCTGCTACAAACTCCTACCCATTCTAGCTGAGTTTTCTCTTTAACAAACACCAATTGTTCCGCCATCAGTTGTCACAAGCCAGTCAGATAGATGTGGCCTGCTACAAACTCCTACCCATTCTAGCTGAGTTTCTCTCTTTAACAAACACCAATTGTTTCGCCATCAGTTGTCATTGTTCCGCCAAGCCAGTCAGATAGATGTGGCCGCTACAAACTCCTACCCATTCTAGCTGTTTCTCTCTTTAACAAACACCAATTGTTCCGCCATCAGTTGTCACAAGGCAGTCAGATAGATGTGGCCCGCTACAAACTCCTACCCATTCTAGCTGAGTTTCTCTCTTTAACAAACACCAATTGTTCCGCCATCAGTTGTCACAAGCCAGTCAGATAGATGTGGCCGCTACAAACTCCTACCCATTCTAGCTGAGTTTCTCTCTTTAACAAACACCAATTGTTCCGCCATCAGTTGTCACAAGCCAGTCAGATAGATGTGGCCCTTACAAAACTCCTACCCATTCTAGCTGTTTCTCTCTTAACAAACACCAATTGTTCCGCCATCAGGTGTCACAAGCCAGTCAGATAGATGTGGCCCGCTACAAACTCCTACCCATTCTAGCTGAGTTTCTCTCTTTAACAAACACCAATTGTTCCGCCTTCAGTTGTCACAAGCCAGTCAGATAGATGTGGCCCGCTACAAACTCCTACCCATTCTAGCTGAGTTTCTCTCTTTAACAAACACCAATTGTTCCGCCATCAGTTGTCTGGTTCTCTCTCTTTAACAAACACCAATTGTCAGATAGATGTGGCCCGCTACAAACACCTACCCATTCTAGCTGAGTTTCTCTCTTTAACAAACACCAATTGTTCCGCCATCAGTTGTCACAAGCCAGTCAGATAGATGTGGCCCGCTACAACTCCTACCCATTCTAGCTGAGCTTCTCTCTTTAACAAACACCAATTGTTCCGCCATCAGTTGTCACAAGCCAGTCAGATAGATGTGGCCCGCTACAAACTCCTACCCATTCTAGTTTCTCTCTTTAACAAACACCAATTGTTCCGCCATGAGTTTTCAGTCAGATAGATTTAACCCAAACACCACCAATTGTTCCGCCATCAGTTGTCACTAAAGCCAGTCAGATAGATGTGGCCCGCTACAAACTCCTACCCATTCTAGCTGAGTTTCTCTCTTTAACAAACACCAATTGTTCCGCCATCAGTTGTCACAAGCCAGTCAGATAGATGTGGCCCGCTACAAACTCCTACCCATTCTAGCTGTTTTCTCTTTAACAAACACCAATTGTTCCGCCATCAGTTGTCACAAGCCAGTCAGATAGATGTGGCCCGCTACAAACTCCTACCCATTCTAGCTGAGTTTCTCTCTTTAACAAACACCAATTGTTCCGCCATCAGTTTGTCAGATAGAGCCAGTACAAAGATAGATGTGGCCTTTACAAACTCCTACCCACCCATTCTAGCTGTTTCTCTCTTTAACAAACACCAATTGTTTCCGCCATCAGTTGTTTCTCTCTTTAACAAACACCAATTGTTCCGCCATCAGTTGTCACAAGGCAGTCAGATAGATGTGGCCTGCTACACACTCCTACCCATTCTAGCTGTTTCTCTCTTTAACAAACACCAATTGTTCCGCCATCAGTTGTCACAAGCCAGTCAGATAGATGTGGCCCGCTACAAACTCCTACCCATTCTAGCTGAGTTTCTCTCTTTAACAAACACCAATTGTTCCTCCATCAATTGTCACAAGGCAGTCAGATAGATGTGGCCCGCTACAAACTCCTACCCATTCTAGCTGAGTTTCTCTCTTTAACAAACACCAATTGTTCCTCCATCAATTGTCACAAGGCAGTCAGATAGATGTGGCCTGCTACCCAAACTCCTACCCATTCTAGCTGAGTTTCCTCATTCTTTAACAAACACCAATTGTTCCGCCATCAGTTGTCACAAGCCAGTCAGATAGATGTGGCAGATACCCATGTGGCCAATTGTTGCTAGTTGTCAAACTCAGATAGATGTGGCCACTACAACCCATTCTAGCTGAGTTTCTCTTTAACAAACACCAATTGTTCCGCCATCAGTTGTCACAAGCCAGTCAGATAGATGTGGCCTGCCACAAACTCCTACCCATTCTAGCTGAGTTTTTCTTTAATAAACACCAATTGTTTTAACAAACACCAATTGTTCCGCCATCAGTCTGTAACAAACACCAATTGTTCCCGCCTTCAGACAAGGCAGTCAGATAGATGTGGCCTGCTACAAACTCCTACCCATTCTAGCTGTTTCTCTCTTTAACAAACACCAATTGTTCCGCCATCAGTTGTCACAAGCCAGTCAGATAGATGTGGCCCGCTACAAACTCCTACCCATTCTAGCTGTTTCTCTCTTTAACAAACACCAATTGTTCCGCCATCAGTTGTCACAAGGCAGTCAGATAGATGTGGCCTGCTACACACTCCTACCCATTCTAGCTGAGTTTCTCTCTTTAACAAACACCAATTGTTCCGCCATCAGTTGTCACAAAGGCAGTCAGATAGATGTGGGCCGCTACAAACTCCTACCCATTCTAGCTGTTTCTCTTTAACAAACACCAATTGTTCCGCCATCAGTTGTCACAAGCCAGTCAGATAGATGTGGCCCTGCTACAACTCCTACCCATTCTAGCTGAGTTTTCTCTTTAACAAACACCAATTGTTCCGCCATCAGTTGTCACAAGCCAGTCAGATAGATGTGGCCCGCTACAAACTCCGACCCATTCTAGCTGTTTCTCTCTTTAACAAACACCAATTGTTCCGCCATCAGGTGTCACAAGCCAGTCAGATAGATGTGGCCCGCTACAAACTCCTACCCATTCTAGCTGTTTTTCTCTTTAACAAACACCAATTGTTCCGCCATCAGTTGTCACAAGGCAGTCAGATAGATGTGGCCTGCTACAAACTCCTACCCATTCTAGCTGAGTTTCTCTTTAACAAACACCAATTGTTCCGCCATCAGGTGTCACAAGCCAGTCAGATAGATGTGGCCTGCTACAAACTCCTACCCATTCTAGCTGAGTTTTCTCTTTAACAAACAACAATTGTTCCGCCTTCAGTTGTCACAAGCCAGTCAGATAGATTTGTTGTCACAAGCCAGTCAGATAGATGTGGCCCACACAAACTCCTACCCATTCTAGCTGAGTTTTCAGTAATTGTTTAGGTGTCACAAAACAACGCCTTACCCATTCTAGCTGGTTTCTACAAACTCCTACCCATTCTAGCTGAGTTTCTCTCTTTAACAAACACCAATTGTTCCGCCATCAGGTGTCACAAGCCAGTCAGATACATGTGGCCCGCTGCCTCTTTTACTTTCGATATGGCGTGCATTTTCACCAAAGCCCTATTTCCTCTTTATGTGTCCAAGAACATTCAGCAGCCTCCCATGACCTCCAGTAGATTAATCCAAGACCGTAACAACTGGCGGGCCAGGTTGGCTCAATCATCACTTTTTAGACAATAAACATTACTGACGGAGTGAAGGCAATTAAAATACTAGTAGTGTTAAAAGAAAAAAACATTGCTATATTTTAATTATATTGTGTCTTCGAGGGTGTTTAACTTACTCTGTATTGCAGACTATCTGATCGAAACCAAAATGTCGGTGACGATGAAAAATCCCTGTTTGTATCTCTATGGTCATTTATTTCCAGGAAATGACAATTTCCTTTTTTTCTTCAAATGGGTCAGCACAGCCAGGCATCAATGCTACAACAATGCCGCAGTGAATGTGTCAAAAAATAAAAGAACATTAAGAATAAACATGTAATACAATTAAAATAATACTGTCGAAATGAGTGCGAAAAATTAATTATTCTTTGAATTATTCAACTGAGTAATTTCATCTTGCAAGCATTCTCTGCACCGTCGTTCAAAGCCGTGTTTGCTGCCTCAGGCACATCCAGCAACAACCTGATGATCACGCCACCAGAGTCATCTACCTGATGATCACCCCACCAGAGTCATCTACCTGATGATCACCCCACCAGAGTACCTACCAGTACAAAAGAATTCTCTTATTACTATATTTGTACAAAAACGCACAACTTTAAAATTTTAAATTCAAACTCAGCGTTGCGACCGCACGTTCCAAAACAATAACACATTTCTTAAAACATTTTTTCGGATTACATCTCTATTTTCGTTGTCCTCTTATTACCGAGAAGTAAAAAACAAGAACAAATCTATTTCCATACCTGAGGATGTCTGTAGGAACAGACGAAATCTTGTAAAAACTAAAAAAAGACCTTATGAAACTGGAATTTATAAACAGGGATCATATCATTCATATACAGGTTCGGCGTTAGTGTATCTTATTGAAATTGTTTGCGAAGATGTATTCTCGCCATTTAAATCATTAACCTCTATATTTGTTTTTGTATGAATGATTCATGTAATTATAAACTGAACTGCACCTATAATCGAAATATATATATATATATATATATGTATATATATTTGTGTTTGTGTGTGTGTGTGTGTGTGTGTGTGTGTGTGTGTGTGTATTGCTAGTATTTTACTATAAAAATGTATTTTTATTCTTTCATAATGTTTTGTTTTTGTTTGGGGGTTCACTATTAGCCCATAGTTCGGACCCTAACAGGTGTTATCACCCGGGATCAGGGTGGACGTGGGAACAACAGCAATTAAGAGGTGGTTCCAGGCTCCTCAAAGCCTTATATCTCCTGATCAGAGGCCTTGATGCCGGGTGTAGTTTATCGTCATAACCAGGACCTCTGATGGATGGACAGCGGCAGCAAATGATCGCATATGAAAAAAATCAGTTTTATGGAGGCATGACTTCATTCATCAATATTTACCTATCTTTGTATTAGATTATAGAAAAGTTTGTGTCCTGTTAGAAAATTAAAACAAAATTTCATATACACACACGGAAACATTGTCTCCCTTGTTCTTGAACAACTGTCCCCCGTTGTTCTACAAGCTTGTTGATGCCATTTTCGTAGTGACTTTCAAGTCTTTAAGCTTCTGCAAAATCTGTTTTACAAAACGCAGTATTGCAAATCATGGTGGAAAATGACACCATTTTCAGCCGTTTTTCTAGAACCCAAGTCTCTTCAAATAGCGAAAACTCTTAGCGATCTCTTTCGTCGAAATCTTTGATTTGCTATCTACAATCTCTAGCAAAAAAACAAAATTATTAATCAAGTACATAATATCCATTGATTTTAACAACTGTCTCCAATCGTTCTACAAGTCTGTCGATGCCATTTTCTTAGAAAATTCATGTTTTTTGTTGTAAGAATGTTGTGAGGTAGTTTTCGACTGATTGTATAGAGCCAAATTCTTCGTCTTTTAAATTATTCTGTAGAGACCAGAACAAAGGAAAATCCGGAAGAGCCAAGTCAGAAGAATATGGTTGGTGATGGAAGTTTTCCCATTTCAAATCTTTAAGATTCTGAAAGGTCTGTTTTGCAACATGAGGTCTTTTTTTCAGCCGTTTTTAATAGCTTCATTGAGATTGTTGAATTGGTTGCAATAATTCTTTACAGTTATTGTTTCGCCGTGTGAAAGAATTATCTCTCTGCATTCGCACCAAACGGACAGCAATGCCTTCATTGGATGCAGGCCAGCTTTAGTTCTGCCTATCCACAAGTTTGTTCCCAGCTCCGTTTGCATCAAAGGCTATTATAAACGATCCATTTTTTCATCGCCTGTGACTGTTTTGTCCAAGAACGGTTTCCTTTGCATAACAACAAAGAAATCAACGAAGAAAAACAGTCGAACTCGTTCGGTTCCGTTAGAGAATGTGTCACCCACTTGTCGAGTTTAGAACCGAACACATGTCTCTTCAAATGGGGAAAGGCAGTTGAGATATCGATTTTCAAACTCTTAGCAATCTTTTCCGTCGAAATCTTCGGTTCACTATCTACAATAGCCAGCAAAAAAAAAAATTATTAATCAAGTACATAATCTCCACTGAGTTTAACAACTGTCTTCCATCGTTCTACAAGTCTGTTGATGTCATTTTCGTAGAAAATTCGTGTTTTTCTTGGAAGAAGTTCGTGAGTTAATTTTCGATTGACTATGTCAAATCTTTTTTTGTCATTTAAAATTGTTCTGTAGAAAACGGAACATATGAAAATCCGAAGGTTCCAAGTCGGGATAAGAAGGTGAGACCAGGTGGTTTTCCCATGTCAATTCTTTAATCTTCTGCAACGTCTGTTTTGAAAGAAAGAAGGAGTATTAGATCATTGCAAAAGTTTGTGCACGGTTAAAAACAAAATTTCACAGACTCACAAACAAACATTGTCTCCCTTGTTCTTGAAGAACTGTCTCTCATCGTTCTATAAAATTGTTGATGCCATTTCCGTAGAAACTTTCAACTCTATAAACTTCTGTAAGCTCTGTCTTGTAAGCTGCAGTCTTGCATTGTCGTGGTGGAAAATGACACCGTTTTCGACCGTTTTTCTAGAACCCAAGACTCTTTAAATAGCGAAAGGCACTTGAGATATCAATTTTCAAACAATCTCTTCCGTCGAAATCTTCGGTTCACTTTCCACAATGGCCAGCAAAAAAAAACCCAAAAAACATTTATTAATCAAGTACATAATTTCTCTTGTTCTTGGACAACTGTCTTCCATCGTTCTACAAGCTTGTTGAGGCCATTTTCGTAAAAACTTCGTATTTTTTGTTAGAAGAAGTTTGTTGTATCGAGTCAAATTCTTCGTCTTTTAAATTGTTCTATAGAGACCGAAAATTCTGCAAGTTCTATTTTTCAAGATGCGGTCTTGCATTGTCGTGCTGGAAAATGACACCTTTTCGATTTGAAAAAAAATCATCAGTTTTTCTTGAATAGCCTCGTTGAGATTGATGAGTTGGTCACAATACTTCTTTGCGGACAGTTCCTGATGTCATTTTCGCAGAAACTTCGCGTTTTTTTTTTGTTGGAAGAAGGTTGTGAGATAGTTTTCGACTGATTGTATAGAGCTAAATTCTTCGTCTTTTAAATTATTCTGTAGAGACCAGAACAAAGGAAAATCCGAAAGAGCCAAGTCAGGAGAATATGGTTGGTGCTGAAAGGTTTCCCATTTCAAATCTTTAAGATTCTGCAAGGTCTGTTCTGCAACATGAGGTCTTGCGTTGTTACGGTGCAAATGACACATTTTCAATTTGCAAAAAGTCGTCGGTTTTTCTTGAGTGAGATTGTTGAATTGGTCACAATAGTTCTTTGTAGTCATTGTTTTACCGACTGGAAGAAGCTCAAAGGGAATTATTACTTTTTGTAGCGACTTCGTGTTTTCTGTTGGATGAAATTTGTGAGATAGTTTTCGTTGAATATGACACCTTTTCAATTTGCAAAAAATATTCCATTTTTCTTGATTAAGATTGGTGAGTTGGTCAATACTTCTTTGTAGTCATTATTTCGCCGGCTGGAAGAAGCTCAAAATGAATTATCCCTCAAAATCCAACCAAACGGACGGCAACACCTTCATTGGATTCAAGCCCGCTTTAGCCACGGGTTCTGAACATTCAAATGTTTGCATCGAATTTTATCATAAACGACTCATTTTTCATCGCCTGTGACAATTTTGTTCGGCTGCTTATCGTAGCGTAACAGCAAAGAAATGGCTACCGAAATACGAAACATGTTCTGCTCGTGTCGAGTTTAGAAACGAAACCAAGTCTCTTCAAATGAATTTTCAGGAAAACGAGCAATTTCTAAATGACGATGCTCTGGCAATCGTTTGATCTGGTGTGCTTTAACCGTTTGGCTACAGAGAGTTTCACAATCAAGCATGGTTCTATTTTGCGTTTAAAGCACATCCACTCGTTCAAATTTTCTCGAAAGCTCATATCTGCTCAGTTTTGTATCCGAAACATAAACAAAGCAATTTCTAAAAATTAAAATTAATTGATTTTATTTTTGAATCCAATATGTTTCATAACTTTAAACGTTATTTCTAGTGTATTAGAGTAGACGCTATGGAACTTTACAATTGGTTCCCGCCATGCCATTGACACGTACCTTATTCCCATCGTGTCCTATAAATAAAAAGTTCCACTAGGACCTAAGAACAAGGCAGAAAGGGATCCTCAGATGATTAATAGAGAACAATTTAATTTTGGAGGCGTTAAAATTAACAAGCCATTATTTGCCCCAGTTAACAACAGGCTGAAGGTAGTTTTTGACATCAGCAGCCAATTTGTCTTTATCGAACTGATCAGATTTACTATCTGGACAGGGGTAAATTGTTGTGATGTAACAAACGTAAAATACAACTGGAATATCTACCAGTTCCTCCAGCGCCATAGATGGGATCTCGTCTGAATTAAAACACTTAATCTAGCACATCAGAAGCTACAATAAGTATTTTGCAATGGCCTTCTTTGGAGCCAAAGATGTTAGCTTATCAGGATGGTAAACATCTTACATAAGTCAAGACAAGAGCCATCTTAAAACACTTGACTAACAGCTTACATGAAACCAGGTATTCACCAACACACAAGGCTGAATTAAATTAGTTTCGTAATTTTGAGTGGTATGAAATGTAAAAATGAAAGAGATAGATAGAGAGAGAGAGAGAGAGAGAGAGAGAGAGAGAGGGAGAGAGAGAGAGAGCCATACTGTCACTGCCATATAGGAGGACTGATATTATATAACAGTTCAGTACTCTTTTCTTCGTTTCTCTTGCTGCAAATCTCTTCTTAATCTGTGAGGAGATTGTCCAGTATTCACTGCCATATAGGAGGACTGACATTACATAACAGTTCAGTCCTCTTTTCTTTGTTTCTCTTGCTTCAAGTCTCTTCTTAATCTGTGAGGAGATTGTCCAGTATTCACTGCCATATAGGAGGACTGACATTACATAACAGTTCAGTCCTCTTTTCTTTGTTTCTCTTGCTTCAAGTCTCTTCTTCATCTGTGAGGAGATTGTCCAGTATTCACTGCCATATAGGAGGATTGATATTGCATAACAGTTCAGTATTATTTTCTTTGTTTCTCTTACTTCAAGTCTCTTCTTCATCTGTGAGGTGATTGTCCAGGATTCACTGCCATATAGGAGGACTGATATTACATAACATTTCAGTACTCTTTTCTTTGTTTCTCTTGCTTCAAGTCTCTTCTTCATTTGTGAGCAGATTATCCAGCATTCACTGCCATATACAATGACTGATATTACATAACAGTTCAGTACTCTTTTCTTTCTTTCTGATGCTTCAAGTCTCTTCTTCATCTGTGAGGAGATTTTCAAGCATTCACTGCCATATACAATGACTGATATTACATAACAGTTCAGTACTCTTTTCTTTCTTTCTGATGCTTCAAGTCTCTTCTTCATCTGTGAGGAGATTGTCCAGCATTCACTGCCATATAAGAGGACTAATATTACGTGACAGTTCAGTTTTCTTTTTTTCTAACGAAAACGAATCAATTCTTGAAATGCAGGACAATCACACATTTTGATGGACGGTCGGTAACCCTATTTCACTGTCAAAAACTACAAATATTCCCACTTTTCTTAAAAAGTTCGGTTATCAAGGAAATCATTTTTTTTTTTAGATTGTTGACTTTTTTTTTTACGTATCTAATGATCAAAAATAATTCTTTCTTCCTTGAAATTTCAGTTTATTTCACGATCTTCTCTCAAACGTCTTTCTAACATGATTTTTTGTTTTGTGCTAGTTGTCATTTAACTCATGTACCCAAACCCACCCAGTAGCATACAGAAGGAGTTGGCAGAGGGTGCGACGGCACCAGGCAGCCATATCGTGACGGCATAACATCAATGATTGAAATAAAAATTTAGTTTTTGTAATTTAAAATTGTCTGTTAACTTCGTTGTACAAGCGCCCTACAATCCCATAAGTTGGTGTGAATGCGGATTCGTGTTTTCATAAGCGAGACCTGAGTAGGCCCCACTACTTGTCATAGGGACATACAATCAAGAAGTTAACCCCGGCCATTACCGAACCTCTGCACTTTACTGGCTCCACCTCAATATGAGATCAAATATATTCTTATCTTCGTTATGAAAAAAAGATTTCATCCTTTTATGTTGTGAATGGTGCGAATCTGTGACCCCCACTCCATCCAAATATTTTATTAAAACTATTCCTTCTCTCGCTATAAAAAAAACAACCTTATTTTCTCTTGCGTGTGTAGTCTGTCTGTCAGCTCAGCTACATCCCACGCCATTATGAACCATCAAAATGATCCCTTCTCACCTTATTTATAGAAAAAAAAACCCCGAAAAACCTTGTTATTTTCTCATGTCTGAATTTAGTTGCATGCGTTTCAATTGCCCTTTGACCTTCAATGAAACCCCAAAACATGACGCGATCATTTTACTATTCTCATCAAGACATTTTTAATGTAAATAAAAACTTGATGCCTATGTCCGCCTTCCTTAATATGAGTTGTCAAATATATTTATATATACAAAAGTGTGTTCCCGAGGTATAATCTAACTGATACATAATAATATCACAACCACTTTAGTAACATATTGTACTTTAAACCCCTGTCGTGTGTAGTACCAAATTGCATTAAAATTAGACAAGGGGTTCTTAGGGCCGTTTTTTTGTTTTTACGTCATTTCTAATAGCAAATTTTTTTAAATAAGAAATTCGGTATTTGTTTTCGATACACATTCTTATATGAATCCGAGAATATAAACAATGTATATAAAAACTCAATATCTATTTCCGCTTTCCTTAATATGAGCTGTCAAATATATTTATATATACAAAATCTTCAGAGTCTGTCTATATTTCTGAGATGAGGTATTATGTACAGTATTTACATTAGTCGGACTATAAATTTAACAACTCATATTAAGGAAAGCGACCCAAAGAAGGTGAGTTCAATTCCTGGTTAAGGCAGTGGAGAACTTTCAGAGGGAAAATTAGCAGGAGATAACTGACATCCATCAAACATGGCACGTGGAACTAGAACAGTCTACCCCAGTGATCGAAATAAAGGGTTCAGTTCGAAATTCCAACCACCTGAAGAAGACCGGAGCGTACAACGGCCGAAACGTTGTGACAAATATGGCGACAAAGATGAGGACAATAGTCCGACTAATGTAAATACTATACAAAATCTTGTATGTATGTGTGTTCCCGAGATAAAATTTAACTGATACATAATTATATCACAACCACTTTAGTAGCATATTATACTGCAAATCCTTGCCATGTGCAGTACCAAATTTCATTAGAATTAGACAAGAAGCCCTAATGAAATCTGGTACTAATGGGTCCGTTTTTCTGTTTTTACGTCATTTTTAATAAGAAATTCGGTGTTTATTTTCGATATACATTCTTATAGGAATCTGCGAATATAAACAAATAATGTATATAAAAAGTCAATGTCTAATTCCGCTTTCCTTAATATGAGTTGTTAAATTTATTTATATAATACAAAAACTCTAATCTCTTATGTATGTACGTGTGTTCCTGAGATACAAACTGATACATAATACCCCATCCACATTAGTAGCATATTGTAGTTTAAATCCCTGTCGTGTGCAGTACCAAATTTCATTAAAATAAGACAAGGGGTTCTTGAGCTAGGGCCGGTTTTCCGTTTTTACGTTATTTTTAATAGCAAATTCGGTATTTCTTTTAGAAACACATTCTTATATCAATTCGCGAAAACAAACATTTGCATCTTATATTCCAACCATTATGTGTGTGAAAAATAAAAAAAATTGTAACACATCATAACAACATTCTTAAATTTCCGGGATAGATTGTTCTACTTCCATGTACCATGCCTCTTCCTGATGTCTCAGTTATTTCCCTTTAATTTAACTCTCCAAGTTTTTTGTTTCACCATTGCTGTAGCCTGGTATTGTATTCGCAACACTTTGGATATAACCAAGGCCTTTATCCACTGGTCCATGTGTCCTTGAGAATATACGGAAAAGGTATGGCACGTGGAACTAGAACAATCTACCACGGTGGACAAAATAAACGGTCCGGTTCGAAATTCTAATCATCTGATGAAGGCCGGAGCGTACAACGGCCGAAACGTTGTGATATGGTAATGAAGATGAGGATAACAGTCCGAATAGTGTGAATAATGTAAATAATCATAATACCTCATCTCTGAGATATAGACAGCCATTATATCACTAGAAGCTAGTCACTGGATCTAACCAACGTCTTTATCCACTGGGCCATGTTTCCTTGTGAATATGGCAATGGAGACGAGGATAACAGTCTGAATAATGTAAATAATGTAAAAAATCATAATACCTCATCTCAGAGATATAGACAGCCATTATATCACTAGAAGCTAGTCACTGGATCTAACCAACGTCTTTATCTACTGGGCCATGTGTCCTTGTGAATATGGCAATGAAGATGAGGATAACAGTCGGAATAATGTAAATAATGTAAGTAATCATAATACCTCATCTCAGGGATATAGACAGCCATTATATCACTAGAAGCTAGTCACTGGATCTAACCAACGTCTTTATCCACTGGGCCATGTTTCCTTGTGAATATGGCAATGAAGATGGGGATAACAGTCCGAATAATGTAAATAATGTAAGTAATCATAATACCTCATCTCTGAGATATAGACAGCCATTATATCACTAGAAGCTAGTCACTGGATCTAACCAACGTCTTTATCTACTGGGCCATGTGTCCTTGTGAATATGGCAATGAAGATGAGGATAACAGTCCGAATAATGTAAATAAAGTAAGTAATCATAATACCTCATCTCAGGGATATAGACAGCCATTATATCACTAGAAGCTAGTCACTGGATCTAACCAACGTCTTTATCCACTGGGCCATGTGTCCTTGTGAATATGGCAATGTAGATGAGGATAACAGTCGGAATAATGTAAATAAATAAAGTAATCATAATACCTCATCTCAGGGATATAGACAGCCATTATATCACTAGAAGCTAGTCACTGGATCTAACCAACGTCTTTTATCTACTGGGCCATGTGTCCTTGTGAATATGGCAATGAAGATGAGGATAACAGTCCGAATAATGTAAATAAAGTAAGTAATCATAATACCTCATCTCTGAGATATAGACAGCCATTATATCACTAGAAGCTAGTCACTGGATCTAACCAACGTCTTTATCTACTGGGCCATGTGTCCTTGTGAATATGGCAAATGAAGATGAGGATAACAGTCCGAATAATGTAAATAAAGTAAGTAATCATAATACCTCATCTCTGAGATATAGACAGCCATTATATCACTAGAAGCTAGTCACTGGATCTAACCAACGTCTTTATCTACTGGGCCATGTGTCCTGTGAATATGGCAATGAAGATGAGGATAACAGTCGGAATAATGTAAATAATGTAGTAATCATAATACCTCATCTCTGAGATATAGACAGCCATTATATCACTAGAAGCTAGTCACTGGATCTAACCAACGTCTTTATCTACTGGGCCATGTGTCCTTGTGAATATGGCAATGAAGATGAGGATAACAGTCCGAATAATGTAAATAAAGTAAGTAATCATAATACCTCATCTCTGAGATATAGACAGCCATTATATCACTAGAAGCTAGTCACTGGATCTAACCAACGTCTTTATCTACTGGGCCATGTGTCCTGTGAATATGGCAAATGAAGATGAGGATAACAGTCCGAATAATGTAAATAAAGTAAGTAATCATAATACCTCATCTCTGAGATATAGACAGCCATTATATCACTAGAAGCTAGTCACTGGATCTAACCAACGTCTTTATCTACTGGGCCATGTGTCCTTGTGAATATGGCAATGAAGATGAGGATAACAGTCCGAATAATGTAAATAAAGTAAGTAATCATAATACCTCATCTCTGAGATATAGACAGCCATTATATCACTAGAAGCTAGTCACTGGATCTAACCAACGTCTTTATCTACTGGGCCATGTGTCCTTGTGAATATGGCAATGAAGATGAGGATAACAGTCGGAATAATGTAAATAATGTAAGTAATCATAATACCTCATCTCTGAGATATAGACAGCCATTATATCACTAGAAGCTAGTCACTGGATCTAACCAACGTCTTTATCCACTGGGCCATGTGTCCTTGTGAATATGGCAATGTAGATGAGGATAACAGTCGGAATAATGTAAATAAAGTAAGTAATCATAATACCTCATCTCAGGGATATAGACAGCCATTATATCACTAGAAGCTAGTCACTGGATCTAACCAACGTCTTTATCTACTGGGCCATGTGTCCTTGTGAATATGGCAATGAAGATGAGGATAACAGTCGGAATAATGTAAATAAAGTAAGTAATCATAATACCTCATCTCTGAGATATAGACAGCCATTATATCACTAGAAGCTAGTCACTGGATCTAACCAACGTCTTTATCCACTGGGCCATGTGTCCTTGTGAATATGGCAATGTAGATGAGGATAACAGTCGGAATAATGTAAATAAAGTAAGTAATCATAATACCTCATCTCAGGGATATAGACAGCCATTATATCACTAGAAGCTAGTCACTGGATCTAACCAACGTCTTTATCTACTGGGCCATGTGTCCTGTGAATATGGCAATGAAGATGAGGATAACAGTCCGAATAATGTAAATAAATTAAGTAATCATAATACCTCATCTCAGGGATATAGACAGCCATTATATCACTAGAAGCTAGTCACTGGATCTAACCAACGTCTTTATCTACTGGGCCATGTGTCCTTGTGAATATGGCAATGAAGATGAGGATAACAGTCGGAATAATGTAAATAATGTAAGTAATCATAATACTCATCTCTGAGATATAGACAGCCATTATATCACTAGAAGCTAGTCACTGGATCTAACCAACGTCTTTATCTACTGGGCCATGTGTCCTTGTGAATATGGCAATGAAGATGAGGATAATGAATGGAATAATGTAAAATAATGTAAGTAATCATAATACCTCATCTCTGAGATATAGACAGCCATTATATCACTAGAAGCTAGTCACTGGATCTAACCAACGTCTTTATCTACTGGGCCATGTGTCCTTGTGAATATGGCAATGAAGATGAGGATAACAGTCCGAATAATGTAAATAAAGTAAGAATCATAATACCTCATCTCAGGGATATAGACAGCCATTATATCACTAGAAGCTAGTCACTGGATCTAACCAACGTCTTTATCTACTGGGCCATGTGTCCTTGTGAATATGGCAATGAAGATGAGGATAACAGTCCGAATAATGTAAATAAAGTAAGTAATCATAATACCTCATCTCAGGGATATAGACAGCCATTATATCACTAGAAGCTAGTCACTGGATCTAACCAACGTCTTTATCTACTGGGCCATGTGTCCTTGTGAATATGGCAATGAAGATGAGGATAACAGTCCGAATAATGTAAATAAAGTAAGTAATCATAATACCTCATCTCAGGGATATAGACAGCCATTATATCACTAGAAGCTAGTCACTGGATCTAACCAACGTCTTTATCTACTGGGCCATGTGTCCTTGTGAATATGGCAATGAAGATGAGGATAACAGGAATAATGTAAATAATGTAAGTAATCATAATACCTCATCTCTGAGATATAGACAGCCATTATATCATAGAAGCTAGTCACTGGATCTAACCAACGTCTTTATCTACTGGGCCATGTGTCCTTGTGAATATGGCAATGAAGATGAGGATAACAGTCGGAATAATGTAAATAATGGTAATCATAATACCTCATCTCTGAGATATAGACAGCCATTATATCACTAGAAGCTAGTCACTGGATCTAACCAACGTCTTTATCTACTGGGCCATGTGTCCTTGTGAATATGGCAATGAAGATGAGGATAACAGTCGGAATAATGTAAATAAATAATAATCATAATACCTCATCTCAGGGATATAGACAGCCATTATATCACTAGAAGCTAGTCACTGGATCTAACCAACGTCTTTATCTACTGGGCCATGTGTCCTGTGAATATGGCAAAATGAAGATGAGGATAACAGTCCGAATAATGTAAATAAAGTAAGTAATCATAATACCTCATCTCAGGGATATAGACAGCCATTATATCACTAGAAGCTAGTCACTGGATCTAACCAACGTCTTTTATCTACTGGGCCATGTGTCCTTGTGAATATGGCAATGAAGATGAGGATAACAGTCGGAATAATGTAAATAATGTAAGTAATCATAATACCTCATCTCTGAGATATAGACAGCCATTATATCACTAGAAGCTAGTCACTGGATCTAACCAACGTCTTTATCTACTGGGCCATGTGTCCTTGTGAATATGGCAATGAAGATGAGGATAACAGTCCGAATAATGTAAATAAAGTAAGTAATCATAATACCTCATCTCAGGGATATAGACAGCCATTATATCACTAGAAGCTAGTCACTGGATCTAACCAACGTCTTTATCTACTGGGCCATGTGTCCTTGTGAATATGGCAATGAAGATGAGGATAACAGTCCGAATAATGTAAATAAAGTAAGTAATCATAATACCTCATCTCAGGGATATAGACAGCCATTATATCACTAGAAGCTAGTCACTGGATCTAACCAACGTCTTTATCTACTGGGCCATGTGTCCTTGTGAATATGGCAATGAAGATGAGGATAACAGTCGGAATAATGTAAATAAAGTAGTAATCATAATACCTCATCTCAGGGATATAGACAGCCATTATATCACTAGAAGCTAGTCACTGGATCTAACCAACGTCTTTATCTACTGGGCCATGTGTCCTTGTGAATATGGCAATGAAGATGAGGATAACAGTCCGAATAATGTAAATAAAGTAATCATAATACCTCATCTCAGGGATATAGACAGCCATTATATCACTAGAAGCTAGTCACTGGATCTAACCAACGTCTTTATCTACTGGGCCATGTGTCCTTGTGAATATGGCAATGAAGATGAGGATAACAGTCGGAATAATGTAAATAAAGTAAGTAATCATAATACCTCATCTCAGGGATATAGACAGCCATTATATCACTAGAAGCTAGTCACTGGATCTAACCAACGTCTTTATCTACTGGGCCATGTGTCCTTGTGAATATGGCAATGAAGATGAGGATAACAGTCCGAATAATGTAAATAAAGTAAGTAATCATAATACCTCATCTCAGGGATATAGACAGCCATTATATCACTAGAAGCTAGTCACTGGATCTAACCAACGTCTTTATCTACTGGGCCATGTGTCCTTGTGAATATGGCAATGAAGATGAGGATAACAGTCCGAATAATGTAAATAAAGTAGTAATCATAATACCTCATCTCTGAGATATAGACAGCCATTATATCACTAGAAGCTAGTCACTGGATCTAACCAACGTCTTTATCTACTGGGCCATGTGTCCTTGTGAATATGGCAATGAAGATGAGGATAACAGTCCGAATAATGTAAATAAAGTAAGTAATCATAATACCTCATCTCAGGGATATAGACAGCCATTATATCACTAGAAGCTAGTCACTGGATCTAACCAACGTCTTTATCTACTGGGCCATGTGTCCTTGTGAATATCAATGAAGATGAGGATAACAGTCCGAATAATGTAAATAAAGTAGTAATCATAATACCTCATCTCAGGGATATAGACAGCCATTATATCACTAGAAGCTAGTCACTGGATCTAACCAACGTCTTTATCTACTGGGCCATGTGTCCTTGTGAATATGGCAATGAAGATGAGGATAACAGTCCGAATAATGTAAATAAAGTAAGTAATCATAATACCTCATCTCAGGGATATAGACAGCCATTATATCACTAGAAGCTAGTCACTGGATCTAACCAACGTCTTTATCTACTGGGCCATGTGTCCTTGTGAATATGGCAATGAAGATGAGGATAACAGTCGAATAATGTAAATAAAGTAAGTAATCATAATACCTCATCTCAGGGATATAGACAGCCATTATATCACTAGAAGCTAGTCACTGGATCTAACCAACGTCTTTATCTACTGGGCCATGTGTCCTTGTGAATATGGCAATGAAGATGAGGATAACAGTCCGAATAATGTAAATAAAGTCAAGTAATCATAAATACCTCATCTCAGGGATATAGACAGCCATTATATCACTAGAAGCTAGTCACTGGATCTAACCAACGTCTTTATCTACTGGGCCATGTGTCCTTGTGAATATGGCAATGAAGATGAGGATAACAGTCCGAATAATGTAAATAAAGTAAGTAATCATAATCATCTCAGGGATATAGACAGCCATTATATCACTCTAGTCACTGGATCTAACCAACGTCTTTATATGGGCCATGTGTCCTTGTGAATATGGCAATGAAGATGAGGATAACAGTCCGAATAATGTAAATAAAGTAGTAATCATAATACCTCATCTCAGGGATATAGACAGCCATTATATCACCAGAAGCTAGTCACGATCTAACCAACGTCTTTATCTACTGGGCCATGTGTCCTGTGAATATGGCAATGAAGATGAGGATAACAGTCGGAATAATGTAAATAATATAAGTAATCACAATACCTCATCTCAGAGATATAGACAGCCATTATATCACTAGAAGCTAGTCACTGGATCTAACCAACGTCTTTATCTACTGGGCCATGTGTCCTTGTGAATATGGCAATGAAGATGAGGATAACAGTCCGAATAATGTAAATAAAGTAAGTAATCATAATACCTCATCTCAGGGATATAGACAGCCATTATATCACTAGAAGCTAGTCACTGGATCTAACCAACGTCTTTATCTACTGGGCCATGTGTCAGTGGATATGTGAATATGGCAATGAAGATGAGGATAACAGTCCGAATAATGTAAATAAAGTAAGTAATCATAATACCTCATCTCAGGGATATAGACAGCCATTATATCACTAGAAGCTAGTCACTGGATCTAACCAACGTCTTTATCTACTGGGCCATGTGTCCTTGTGAATATGGCAATGAAGATGAGGATAACAGTCCGAATAATGTAAATAATATAAGTAATCACAATACCTCATCTCAGAGATATAGACAGCCATTATATAACTAGAAGCTAGTCACTGGATCTAACCAACGTCTTTATCCACTTGGCCATGTGTCCTTGTGAATATGGCAATGAAGATGAGGATAACAGTCGGAATAATGTAAATAATGTAAGTAATCATAATATTTCATCTCAGAGATATAGACAGCCATTATATCACTAGAAGCTAGTCACTGGATCTAACCAAATTCTTTATCTACTGGGCCATGTTTCCTTGTGAATATGGCAATGAAGATGAGGATAACAGCTCGAATAATGTGAATAGTTATAATAGCACATCTCAGAGATATAGACAAAATTGATAATATTTTTACCTCATCATTTTGTGTATTGATCTGCTTTTGAAAGAAATCGAGTTTATCGGTGGTCTAGTTAATTATAAAATTTAAAATATGAAGGTAAAAAAACACAGACATTGCAAAGTACGTTTATATCCTCTCTCAATGTATACGTGTTGGTGGGGAGGTCGTGTTTACTTGCCTCCATTGAAAAGGAACAAAAAGAGACCTTCTTCTTCTTTCTTGTATCGTGTCTCTTCAGGACGTTGGCAATCATGGCTCTCCACAATTTCCTGACCGTTGTAGTTCTTTTTCGTCATCCATTTACTCAAGCGCCTCAGGTAGGTTGCGCGTTGTTTCCCTCTGTCTCTCTAGCATTCAGTCAGTCTTGTGAGTACCAAATTTACCAAACACCCTTTCCTCATTATGTGCCAAGGAAATTTTAACTTTCACTTTATGATTGTCCAGTATTCACTGCCAAACAGGAGAGTTAACAGTTCAGTCTTTTCTTTGTTTCTAAGGAAATTTTCCTGTTTCTTAATACATTGTTTAGCATTTGGAAGGCATCTTTCGCGATCCCAATACGCCTTCAGATTTCAGTGTCGCACTTTCCGTCTTCTGTTAAAACACTTCCGAGATATTTAAATTGTTGATTTGTATCATATGCATATCTTATGTTGTTAAGATTGTGGCCGCCAAGTTAAAATATCTGGAAAGTGTGAAAATGCATAAGAAAATTATGTCAATGACTATCGATGAAGTACTGGATTGCTGAAAGACGCCTTTCAGAAGCTAAGCAAAGTATTAAAAAACAAAGAAATTTCGTTAAAATTTCGTCGTTGGGTCCATGATATAATCAGCATCTGTTTGTTTGTTTTTTTTTTTGTTTTTTTTTGCATTTCTGTTGCTTCAAGTCTCACCTTCATCTTTGAGATGATTGTCCAGCATTCACTGCCATATAGGATGATTGATTTTACATAACAGTTCAGTACTCTTTTTTTTGTTTCTGTTGCTTCAAGTCTCTTCTTCATCTGTGAGGAGAATGTCCAGTATTCACTGCCATATAGGAGGACTGATATTACATAACAGTTCAGTACTCTTTTCTTTGTTTCTCTTGCTTCAAGTCTCTTTTTCATCCGTGAGGACATTGTCCAGCATTCACTGCAATATAGGAGGACAGATATCACGTTACAATTCATTAGTCTTTTCTTTGTTTCTAGCGAAGTTTTTTTCTGTCTCTTAATACTCTGCTTGGTTTTTGGAAAGCATCTTTGGCAATCCCAATATGCCTTCAGTGTCGCACGTTTAGTCCTCTGCTAAAACACTTCCCAGGTTGTTTGATCTCCAATTTGTAATTTGCATGTTGTTCCCTTTAACAACCATGCATTCTGTCTTCTTGCAATTGATGTTTAGTCCTTTCTTCTTGATTTCTTTCACTACTATCTGTAGGAATTCTTATAGTTTCTTTTCTGTGCCTGCTATCAGCACTGTGTCATCTGCGTATCTTAGTAGAACTTGCTGACTTTAAAACTGACTGTCTTCTTGGATTTGTTGAGTAGGACAAATTTAATAATACGACTGCAAACGTATGGAATGGAGTGAGGGGCAAGTTTATTAAATTTATTATAATTTGAGTAAAATATTGGTTATGAAAATGGTTCTCCGTAGCCCGCAAAACAATAGGCCGCATGGTACCCGCGAACCGAATGGGTCCCGCTAACCGGATGCCGCCCGCGTGTTGGAGAACCCTGGCCTACGACCTGAACGGAGATACCATTTAGAGAAGTCTTTCCTCGATTGTCGTCTGCTTTTCTTAGTCATATTTTTGTTCTTTTCTTGATAGAACAGAATAGACTTCAAGAGAAAGTTTTTAAACCATTTCCCATGTTTGCTGTTAATTTTCAGCCCTTGTAATTGAAGAAGAAAGAAAAAAAAATTTGTAGGCAAAACGATGCGTACGGAGGGGGGAGTCGAGGCGGGGGTGTAGGAGACAGGGCGAGTCTTTGACTGCAGCATTGTATCATAACCCCCACCCGTTTTACGCAGTTTCTCAAAAACAGTTTTGGTGCCATGCCACAAATAACACATTACTCTGGGAGACATTCACAAACATTTTGACACGCTGTTCAAAGATGTCCTTTTTGCTGTCACATGATCAGCCGTTCGCATTTGTTCGGTCACCTTAATATATTTGCCGATGATGTAATTGTACTTTTGTCCTCTTTTTAAAATAAATACGTAAATAAATGCGATGAAAAAAAAGTCACAGCTATTTTTAGCATTTACGAAATAGTTTTTATGTCGCCTGCTTGCACTTTTTACCTTTCTTCATATTGCGCATACATTTTTTTTTTTACTGGAAGCAAAGCTTAGAATATTTTTCTCATTTCAAGGCGAGATAAACACGTAGACGCAAGGGGTTAAGAAAAGAAAAAGAATCTGAGAGAGGGAAAAAAAAGAAACACTATTGAAGAGAGAGGACAATAAAAGAACAGATATTAAGAAAACAGAAGATATCGATTGACATTGTATTTAGATCAAAGTTGACTGGAAAGTAAGAAGAATGAAGAGAATTAGAAGACTTTAGTGAGGAGAAAGGACAATAAAAGAGGAATTAAGAAAACAGAACATAATGATTGATATTACATTGAAATTTTTGAAGATCAAACTTGACTGGAAAGTAAGAAGAGTGAAAGAGAATTAGAAGACTTTAGTGAGGGGAAAGGACAATAAAAGAAGAGGAATTAAGAAGACAGAAGATAACGATTGACATTGCATTCAAATTTTTGAAGATCAAAGTTGACTGGAAAGTAAGAAGAGTGAAAGAGAATTAGAAGACTTTAGTGAGGGGAAAAGACAATAAAAGAAGAGGAATTAAGAAGACAGAAGATAACGATTGACATTGCATTGAAATTTTGGAAGATCAAAGTTGACTGGAAAGTAAGAAGAGTGAAAGAGAATGAGAAGACTTTAGTGAGGGGAAAGGACAATAAAAGAAGTGGAATTAAGAAAACAGAAGATAATGATTGACATTACATTGAAATTTTTGAAGATCAAAGTTGACTGGAAAGTAAGAAGAGTGAAAGAGAATTAGAAGACTTCAGTGAGGGGAAAGGACAATAAAAGAAGAGGAATTAAGAAGACAGAAGATAACGATTGACATTGCATTGAAATTTTTGAAGATCAAAGTTGACTGGAAAGTAAGAAGAGTGAAAGAGAATTAGAAGACTTTAGTGAGGGGAAAGGACAATAAAAGAAGAGGAATTAAGAAGACAGAAGATAACAATTGACATTGCATTCAAATTTTTGAAGATCAAAGTTGACTGGAAAGTAAGAAGAATGAAAGAGAATTAGAAGACTTTAGTGAGGGGAAAGGACAATAAAAGAAGAGGAATTAAGAAGACAGAAGATAACGATTGACACTGCATTGAAATTTTTGAAGGTCAAAGTTGATTGGAAAGCCAGAGACTGGAAGCATTTTTCCACAAGCGAAATATGATAGAGAAGAAACTATTAGCATAGAACTTACGGTTTGAAGCAACCATTTCAGTTGTAAAATGATGAGACGTAACAGTACTGTGCTTAAATTCATAAAGTCTCGTTGCCAAAGGGGAAATCTCATTTGAACAAATTACCATGGAAATATTTATAGAAAAGGCAGAGAGAAGCTACATTATGACGGGGCAAGGGGGGTGTAGTTGACTGAAGCCGAGATGACAGTTAATAATGCAGAGTCTTCTTTGGATGTTCTCAAGTATTTATTGAGTAACAAATGTCAAAAATATTAATATGGTATTAGTTTAACGTAGGGGTCCAAAAATATTTAGATCATCGATCCCTTGATGGAATACTTGAGCTCTTATCAACTCCCTCGTATATACAAATAATAATGTCAATAATAATTATGTTGCGTCGTAAATAGGAAATGTTGAAACACATATAGAAAATAAGAAGTAGTTTATTCCGGAGAATAATATAGTACACGGTTGAGAACACAGACTAACGCAATAAACAGTTAATCGTTTGCTCAGAGAGTGCTGTTTATATAGTCTTAGACCAGTCAATCTTGTGGGGGTGTTCAGCTACTCCACAACACAAATATATAATGGCTGGCCGCTGGTATCCAAATATGGTACACAGTACACAAGGCGGGATGTGGAACAAGGCTGGTTTATAACGTAGAGTTTTCAGAGTAGAGCCCGCATAGACGGGGTTGACAGCTGTCTACCTCCCCAAACGAGGCTCTGCCTGCAGGCATAGACTCTTTTGGGTTCCTCTTCGCCCGAAGGCAGAGAGGTCGACTAGCAGAGCTTTAACGAAATCTAATCGTTAACTCATCGGTATTTACCCGAGACCTCCCTACAAGGCGGGATGTGGCACAAGGTCTGGGTTTTTATTTTTTACGTGGGGGTGTTTCGTGTCTGTAGACTTGGACAAAAAAAAATACACGAGGTCGAGTAGCTGTCTGGGTTCCCCTCTGCCCAGAGGCAGAGAGTTGAAAAGTAGAGTTAATAGTAACCGTTAACGACTCTCTCTCTCTTTCTCAGTAAGAGAGAGTGCTGTTTAAATACTCTCAGACCAGTCAGTCTTCTGGGGGTGTTCAGCTACTCCACAGATTAATTTTTCAAAAATTAAGTATAGAAACACCTTTAACTTTTTCATTCATTATTGTTTCTCGCTAAGATTAGAACTTCGATGGACGTCTAGTTTTCAGAGTAGATAGTTCAATTAGTATAATTTAGTTTATTATAAATAGAGCATTTACTTAAATATATTTTTTCTATAAAAAGAATGTATAAACATAGAAATTTCTTAAAATAATTGTCGGACTTTGTCCATTTCATAATGTGTGACGTCATTTGTTTACATTTGGATACGCTTTGAGCAGATATGAATGAACGAGAGAGATTCATGGAAGATTGTAGTTTAAAAACAGTAAAATCGACCTTGCTAATGGAACGATCTTGTGGCGCAATCGGTTGAGGCACGTCAGGCTATATGACGGTTCCGTATAGGATACAGGTTCGATTCCTTTCGGAGGACGAATATTTTCTATGAAAATTTCTCGGACATTGAGGCCGGTAAATGTTGTTAATACTGTTTATTATAAACAGAGCATTTACTTAAATATTTGTATCTATAAAAAAATGTACAAACTTAAAAATATCTTAAAATAACGAAGTTTGTAAACCTCTCTCTTGAGTGATTTGTAACATTATTTATCATCTCTAAGTTGCGTCTCTGTCTTTGGGCAGAGTGCACTCAGGGGCGACTCCGTCAATGGACAGAGTCGCAACTGAGGAAAATTATACTGAGAGGTGCCCAACCCTGGGGAACAGCTGCCCTAGGCCGCGCCCTCTCATTGCACCAGAGAGAGGGATCGATGCCAGCGGGCAATTTTTTGTTCCTGGCCCGGGTGTACGCGCTCGGGCTCCCCACCTTAAAAAAGACCTTGTGTCTCAACTCGTCGTAGTGGAGAGACAGAGTAAATACCTAGTATAACGAAGTATAGAACTTCCGTGATTATCTGGACTCCATGGGGCAAGGGTTGAATATTCAAATACTTTTCCTCCTCATCATCCTTTCTTCTTCTTCTTCTGAGTCTTCTTCTTTCTTCTTAGTCTTCTTCTTCGTCATTCTTCTTCTTCTTCTTTCTTCTTCGTCATTCTTCTTCTGAGTCTTCTTATTTCTTCTTCTTCTTCTTCTTAGTCTTCTTCTTCTTTTTCTGAGTCTTCTTCTTCTTCTTCTTCTTCTAAGTCTTCTTCTTCTTCTGAGTCTTCTTCTTCTGAGTCTTCTTCTTCTTCTTCTAAGTCTTCTTCTTCTGAGTCTTCTGAGTCTTCTTCTTCTTTTTCTGAGTCTTCTTCTTCTTCTTCTAAGTCTTCTTCTTCTTCTGAGTCTTCATCTTCTTCTTCTTCTTCTTCTTTCTTCTTCGTCATTCTTCTTCTGAGTCTTCTTATTTCTTCTTCTTCTTCTTCTTCTTAGTCTTCTTCTGAGTCTTCATCTTTCTTCTTCGTCATTCTTCTTCTGAGTCTTCTTCTTCTTCATCTTCTTCTTTCTTCGTCATTCTTCTTCTACTGAGTCTTCTTCTTCTTCTTTTTCTGAGTCTCCTTCTTCTTCTTCTTTCTTATTCGTCATTATTCTTCTGAGTCTTCTTTTTTTTATCTTTCTTTTTCTGCTTTTCTTGCAAAACCAAACGGTGATAGGGAATGGATGAAACCTAAACGTTACCGGCGAATTTAGTCAACAAGGCCATCATCATAATGGAGGCGATCAGCAAAAAAGAAATCCAATTCTTGGATAAAGCAGACGACGACGATATCCACCTTAGAACAAAGGCGGGACAGAATAACCGTAAGAAAAGAATAACATTCATTGTTCTCAAAGTGAATTTTTATTCCGATAGGAGATGTTTTAAGAGAAAGATTTTATAAATTTTAACAGAAAACGGTACCGGTTGCTTGGCCAATGAATGTCAAATGTTTCCTTGTAGGGAAACGGCTAATATTACCGTTAGCATTTTTCAGTTTCTATTTCTCTTCCGACATTACTTAAGAAGATTGGTCCCGTCAAAAGAAAATAAGGAAAATAATTTTGTATAAGAACATACATTCGACCTTCTGTAATCCACGACATTTGTCAGAACTGAAATTTTTTTTTTTATCATTTTAGAAGTAGGGGTCCTGTTCATATCGATACGGTTTAAAATAAATCCCTGGCTTTTTACAGCTGTTCTACGTACGAAAACATATTTTTGCGAATAATGATTTTCTTTTATATGCAGAACAAATAGATTTCTAAAAATTATATGAAAAAAAAGAAAAAAAATTAATGAAGATATCAATGATGCAAGTAAAGTTTCAAAATTGACATTTGTGAATAACATCTCATCCAATCGCTCTGTAAAAGGTCAGGGATCGATTTTAAACGGTATCGATATGAAAAAAGGACCCTCATTCTAAAGCGATAAAAAAAAATTATTTTTTTTTATTTCCATAAATCTCGTGGCTTGAGAAATTCCTAATGGATGACAATCGACAAAAATTAATCCTCGAAAAAATTCTTATTTTTTTTTACTGATGGAGCAGTTTATTTAATTAATACCCCCTTTCCTATAGTAGGCGTGTTTAGAAGGATGAGAAAGAAGAAGAAGAAAGACAGAGTAGAAGGAAGACGAAGAAGGAAAAAAAAGAAGAAAGAAGAAGAAAGACGAAGAATAAGTAGAAAAAAAAAAGAAGAAAGAAGGAGACGAAAAGAAAGAAGAGGAAAAAACAAAACTGAAAAAAAAAGAAAGAAGAAGAAAAAGAAGAAGAAGAAAGACGAAGAAGAAGGAAGACGAAGAAGGAAGAAAAAAGAAGAAAGAAGAAGACGAAGAATAAGTAGAAAAAAAGAAGAAAGAAGGAGACGAAAAGAAAGAAGAGGAAAAAACAAAACTGAAAAAAAAAGAAAGAAGAAAAAAAGAAGAAGAAAGACGAAGAAGAAGGAAGACGAAGAAGGAAGAAAAAAGAAGAAAGAAGAAGACGAAGAATAAGTAGAAAAAAGAAGAAAGAAGGAGACGAAAAGAAAGAAGAGGAAAAAACAAAACTGAAAGAAAAAGAAAGAAAGAAAGAAAGAAAGAAGAAGAAGAAAAAGAAGACGAAGAAGAAGAAGAAAAGGGGAAGAAAATAAGAAGAAATATCAGTAAAAAGACAAAGTAGAAGAAAAAGACGAAGAAGAAGAAGAAAGAAGAAGAAAGGGGAAAAACGGAGAAGAAAGAAAAGGAGAAAAAAGAAAGCAAAATGAATAAGAAGAAAACAGGAAGAGGAGGAGAAGAAGAAAAAGAAATATCAGAAGAAAGACGAAGAAGAAGTAGAATAAAAAACGAAGAAAAAAAGAGGAAAAGAGAAAGACGAAGAAGAAAGAAAAGGAGAAAAAAGAAAGAAAAATGAAGAAAAAAAGAAGGAAAAAATTAAATTTTAATCATAAATAAATAAGTATTCAAAATATGTTATCTGCATTTTTATTCTTTCTTCTAAAACGTTTTTATTTTTATTTTTTACTCTTCAGAATTTCTTTCTTCCAAAACGTTTTCTTTTCCGGTCACCTGTTAACCATTGTGCCACGGTGAGGTGACCAATGTGCGTCGTAACACTGTCTGTCTGTCTGTCTCGCTGTCTGTCTGTCTCAGATATTTAAACTGAGGATTTCCGTTTGGCCCGGATTTGTTCAACCTTGAATTTACCGCAGAACCTCGGCGTCAGTATAAATTCAACCAAGTTTTCTTTCTCGCTTTGCATTTTGCTTGACATCCCTGAATCCATCCCTCCACCGCACCCCCCCGGGCCAGGAAATCTGGGTGCCTCTCTGACCGGCACTTATCGCAGGTGTGACGCCACACTTGTCTTAGTCAGCTGCATACCGCGACACATCAAGGCGTTCAAGCAGATTCATTTGGCTTTTTTAGGCATTCGTAAATGTTTGATAAGAGGAAAGGGCCAGTTTGAAGAGGTTACGTCTTGTTATGTTCGAGACGTCCGGTCTGTGATTGTCAAATTACAAACGTGTCACTCGTCTGGAGAATTCCTTTGCCCTTTACCCAGCAATGACGCCCAAAAGGTCTTCTTCTTCTTCTTCTTCTTTCTTTTTTATCTTCTCATTTCATTTTCTTTCACCTTCTTCGCTATTCTTCTTTCTTCTTCTTTTTTTTCTTCTTTTTGTCTTATTCGTTTTTCTTCACTCTTCTTTTTCTTCTACTTTGTCTTTTTACTGATATTTCTTCTTATTTTCTTCCCCTTTTCTTCTTCTTCTTTTTTTTCTTCTTCTTTCTTTCTTTCTTTCTTTTTCTTTCAGTTTTGTTTTTTCCTCTTCTTTCCTTTCGTCTCCTTTCTTCTTTTTTTTCTACTTATTCTTCGTCTTTCTTCTTTTTTTCTTCCTTCTTCGTCTTCCTTCTTCTTCTTCTTCTTCTTCTTCTTTTTCTTCTTCTTTCTTTCAGTTTTGTTTTTTCCTCTTCTTTCTTTTCGTCTCCTTTCTTCTTTTTTTTCTACTTATTCTTCGTCTTTCTTCTTTCTTCTTTTTTCTTCCTTCTTCGTCTTCCTTCTTCTTCGTCTTTCTTCTTCTTCTTCTTGTCATCCTTTATTATTCTTCTTCCTTCTTTTACTTTTTTCTTCTTCTTCGTCATTCTTCTCCTTCATTTTTCATCTTCTTTCTTCATTTTTATTTTTCTTCTTCTTCATTCTTTTTCATCTTCAATCTTTTTACTTCTTCGTCTTTCATCTTATTTCTACTTCTGCTTTCATCTTCTTAATTTTCTCCTTTTTCTTTCATCGTCTTCGTCATTTTTCTTGCTTCTTCGTCGTTCTTCTTAATTTTCTCGTTCTTCTTCTTTCTTCTTCTCCGCCATTCTTCTTCAGTTTTCTTCCTTCTTCTTTTTCATGCTTCTTCTTCATATTTCCTCTCTTCTTTCATTTTCTTCGTCTTCTTCTTTTCCTTCTTTCTTCTTCTTTCAACTACTTTTCCTTCTTCATCATTCTACTTCTTTCTTCTTTTTCATTCTTTCTCTCTTCCTTTTTCTTCTTTCTTTTTCTCCTTCTAATCTTCGTTTTCTCCTTCTTCCTTCATCTTCTTCTCCTTCTTTCATCTTCTTCATACTTCTCCGTTCTACTTCTTCTTTAAACTTCTTCTTTCTCCTTCAGTCGTCTTTCTTTATTCTTCATCATTCTTCTTCTTTTTCTTTCTCCTGCTTCTTTCTTCGTCATTTTTCTTCTTTTTTTCATTTTTTTTCTTCTTCTTTTTTCGTTCATCTTTATCTTCATTCTTATCTGTCCTTCTTCATCTTTCATCTTTCTTTTTTGTGTTTTTTATTCTTCTTTTTCTTTCTTCTTCGTCTTTCTTCTTCTTTCTTTTTTTTCATTCGTCTTCATTCTTAGGCAGTTTTTTCCTCTACTTCTTCTGTCTTCATTTTTCTTTTTCTTCTTTGTAATTTTTCATTCTTCTTTCATCTTCTTCAGTTTTCTTCTTTCTTTCATCTTCTCATTTTAGCAATGATCAAATGTGGTCCTGCCGCCTTTCATAATCGTCTAATACCCATACGAGGGAGGGGGATAGAGAGAGGGAGAGAAAGAGAAAAGATTAAAACAGACAGGGGGAAGGGAGAGAGGGGGGGGCGAGGGAAAGACATAGGGCGAGAAAGTGATAGAGAGGAATGGGAGATATATATATATATATATATATATATATATATATATACATATATGAGAGAGGTGGGAAGAGATAGACCCAAAAAGGGATAAAACAAACACACACAGAGAGAGAGAGAGAGAGAGAGAGAGAGAGAGAAGGGGGGGATATGGATAAAGAGGGAAGGGAGTGATAGAGCAAGAAAGAAAAAATAGTCCGAAAGTTGAAAAAAAAAAAGAAAAATCTTTAAAGAAAGTTACTTATTCTTTAAATGGAAAATGTTTACCAATCGTACGCCAACGGCCTAGGGGTAAAATCTCCAACTGACGCCAATTCAGCCGGATTTCTATCCTAGCTAGAGGCAACCGGACGTCTAGACACATTGATGAGCTGTGATACAGCGAAACAGTCTGTTTGTGGATGACAATATATATATATATATATATATATATATGTATATATAAAGAGAGACGAGAGAGAGAGAGAGAAGCGTAGCGGATAGCGGCTCGGATTTAAGAATGGGAGAGCCGAATTCGAATTTCAGTTGAGTCCATTACAATACGTGCTAAAACACTTCTCCCTCCAGCTATGGAGACTACAGCTACAGACTGGGTTCTATAGCCTTGGATGGCAACTGGTCTAGGAGAAGGACAACTCTGAATTCAAAATCTGCGGAGGGTCATGTGGGGACCTTGTGGTCTCTGTATTCAGCCCTTCAAAAAGTGTGGTTGGTTCTGCACAAAGCCTTCACCACTATAATCAAATCATATGTTCTGGTGTCTGGGCTGTTGGTTTCCAGGAACTGAGCTGCTATATATATATATACTAGCTAAAAAAACGCCCTATCGAGTGGCAATTAAAGTACATCATGCAGATGGCTCTTGATTGGGCCTCCGGCTTCTTCAGGAGTTTGAGAATCCCTACGTCTTTGCATATTCCCAGCATTGGAAGCTCTCCTGGCTGCCATTTGGCTCTTTTGATTGCAATCAGGTCCTCTGTTGGCGGAGATTTCCTTTTGCGAGGCATACTGCTGCCGTATGCAATAGGCAACGTTAAACTACAGAACACAAAATTGATCGCTACATTTAAGTATTGAATGAATCTTTAAGCTTACCTTTTAAAAGTTCAACGATAATTCTTCTGATGCACTTAATTTAAAGACAATTTGATGTACGTAGATCTTTACTTTCCGTACAAACAATTATTTTATTTCATGTGTGACTTTCGCTGGATTTCGCAATTAATTTCAATTATTGCAAAATTTATTTCCAATTTATAAAAATTGTTATCGCACAAAAAAATACGTCGAAAATTTTATTTTTCTTTCATATATATATTAATCTCGATTATTTTAATTGCTAAATATAATTTTTAAAATTTTTTAATATTTATATATATATATATCAGATTAAAATTAGATATTTGTTAAAATTTATGAAAATTATGTTATGTTGGTGTTTAAGTTATAAATATTTGTTAAAATCTTAACATTTATACATTAATTTATTTCTTTTGTCTAATAATTTGATTTGTTAAATTTTATTATATATAATCTTTCTTCTGGGTATAATTTACATGTTCTATTTACTATGCTTAAGTTAGATTTTATGTCTATTAAAAATCTTATTTTTTTAAAATATGCCTATTATCTGATTTCTTATTTTTTTTCTATTTTTTTCCCATTGATTTTCTTATAATTATTAGTTTATTATCTCTATGTAATTAATTATATCAGATAAATTATATTTAATATATATTTCCAATTTGTTCGCATATAAAAATGTGCCATCATAACTACCCCTTGTTACGTCAAAGTTATTGTCCATGATTTTAACTATATTTTATTGTTGTAGTATAATAGTGATTTTCTGCTATGTTTAATGTTATGTAATTCTGCTTCTTGAATGTTTATGTCTTGTTTAGCTAAATTTAAGACTCATACAGCAATCGCTATCACTTAAAATATTTTTGCCCTTCCTTGCCTTTAAAGGAGTGCCCTTTGCCGTGCTGATGTTGCTATATGCCTTACTTTTGCCTATTTCACACTGTGAATTTTTTCTAAGCTCTATACTAAACATTAAATCTGTTACGAAAAAAGAACTAAACAAAATGAACACAAAACGACCAGCTTTAAAAACGGACTGGTAACTGGAAAAAACCGAATGAAAAAGAATGTTAACAACAAATACTTTTTCACACCCAACCCAGTTCTGTGGAATCAGAATCAACGTTGAGTTTAAGCAAGCGAATAAGCCAATTGGAGTAAAGTGCCATTCAGATTTAAATTTTTCCCACTTACTAATGCAGCTATCGATTTTTTGCATGCTAGTTAACATTCGTGTCAGTCAGCTGTTGGCTCTCATGCTGGCCAATAGAATCTTCCTGCCTATTTGTGGCAGCCAGCTATTGGCTCTCACCCTGGCCAGTACAAAATGGCCGCAAACTACATGAAAAGTGCCGTAGAAGGATGAAAAAATCGATTATTTCCACTGTCGATAGGAGTTGGGAAATGCAAAGTCGGTCTTGGCCTTCGCGATAACTTGGAGCATGTGCATGTAAATTTTGGTGCAAATCCGTCTAAAATTGCGGCCGTGCATTCGTTACACACACGTCCTGCCTTTTTTTTATATATATATATTGATGTATGTTTCATTAAATAATATAGATGAGTTTTGTCTATTTGCTTTATGTAAATTCTTTTCATATAGTCTGATCAGCTTAATAACATTATCATTAAAAGAAGAAAGAAAATCAATATATTCTCAGTGATTAATGGATAAAAGTCTTCAATATCTACTTGTATAAAAGTACATTTTTTGTAATATTGTTGAACAAATTGATAATTTCTTTTGTATTTACTATTGATTTATATTTAATATTTTTTCTTAATCTTGAACTTATTTTTTCTATTATTTGTTTACTAATTTAATAATCTACATGTAGATTTATTTTAATAAATTATCTTTATGATGCTTTTAATAAATGTTTCTACCTTGGCTAACTGTTTTATTCTGTTATCGAATTTTAATTTTGTTTCTATCAGTTTTGCTTCTTTATTTATGTTATATACTGATTCATTGTTCGTGGTTTTAATAAAATTTATGGACATCTTTTTCAATTAGTTTATTATAATTAATAGAATCCATTGTTCTTGATTTATCTGCTTAAATAGTTTATTTGAATTATTAATTTGATGTCGTTAAATAATTGTTTTTGAAATTTATTACTGTTTTTTCTTGTCTCTATTTTATTTATAATATTTATTTAGTCATTTTCAAAAAACAAATATGTTCTTTTTTGTTTGGGTGGACATTTTGCTGACGAAAATCAGAAATTGTTTTTGTTATCAAAGTTACTATCATTGCTAAGAAAGTAAAATACATTCCACCTTAACCTTTTTATAACATTTTCGATTTTTTCAGTAAGTTTAATTTTTTTATTCCTTTACATTTGATGTAGGAATATTTTAATAGTATAGATTCTATAGACTTTTTTTTTAATATAGTGTTTTTCAATAAACATATCCGTAAAGTGCTCAACTTGGAAAAGGTTTTCTGGAGTTTATTGACGAAGATTAAATTTTTAAAATATAATATATATATATATATATATATATATATATATATATATATATATATATATATATATTAAAAAAAACAGACCACTTTTTAAGGTTCCATTATAATACTTTTATTTCACCAGAGCCCCCTTAAAAGACTCTGGATTATCAGATAGCACTTCCAAAAGATGAAACGAAACGAAATGAAATGAAAATTCACACCTTTAATGGGTAGTGTTAGCTTTTGTAATTTAACAGAGGGGGTAATGAGGGGTGGCTTGAGAGACATGGCCGTGTTTAGAGAGGGTTTATTTAATATTTCCCTCAATTATACCTAGCACCGGGGGGAGGAGGGACCAGACCTTGACCCACCCAATCGGCCAACCCAACGGAAGTGATATATTGAAAAGGGAGGGGAGAAGGGAGAAAACGAAAAACAAAAAGAAAGAAGGGGGAAATAAAGAGAAAAAGGCTGTAAATACGTTTCACGTAGGAAGAAGAGGGGTGGTATAGTTTTAGCAATTTATGTAAATAAATAGATTTTAATGTTTGATAGTAATTTAAATATCTAAAAAAATCTACGAAGAAATTAATTTGATTCTTGCTAGCAATTTAAATATTTAACTCTTTTACAAATAATTCAGGGACCCAATATAAGTCAAATACTGTATTTATTAACACATTCATAGAGAACACATTAAAAATTTTTCTTAAAAACATAACAGTTAACCGATAGTAATCTTTTAATATTGCAAAAGACTGTTATATATATATATATATATATATATATATATATATATATATATATTAAAATATTTTATTATAAAAGATTACAATAAAAACATTTTAACATCGCTACACAAAAACTTTCATGTTTCGGAACTTTAATCGTTCCTCTTCGGGCGATAGTAGGGTTGTAACCTAGGGAGGGTTACTGAATAGAATAATCAAACGAAGGTTGGTAATGAACGATAATACTTAGGACAAGAACAACACATATAAGATTTGCCAGAGGCGCGTAGAAGTAGACAACTGCTAGAAGTGAGTCACAAGTGCAGACCAACATACTGTATTTACTACTGTATTTATGTGAATGGGGATATACCTGCTATCGTCCGTCGGTATGCTACAACAGGTAGACAGCATAATACAAATGATTTATTGGGGAAATTTGAAAACAAATCGTAATCTTTTCATTTTCCTGTTTTAGCATATATCTGACTTTTAATTGGTTAATCCAGACATACCCACAAGTATATGTTTTAATTCTAACTTTAAGCTTCCCCCAGCCTTTTTAAATTTCAAAAGAGGTAATGATTTGTTTTCAAATTTCCCTGATTATTTGTATTATGTTATCTATCATCGCCCGAAGAGGAACGATTATGGTTCCGAAACGTAAAAGATTTTGTGTAGAGATGTTAAAATGTTTTTATTGTAATCTATTATAATAAAAATATTTTAACAATATTATATTGCTCTACGTATATATTGAGTCCTTTTTAAAAAGTAAATGCTAAGAACTGTGAATTCTAACTCTCTCTCTCTCTATATATATATATATATATAAAAGTCACTGATGGCAACATGATCAAATTTCAAATCTAATTTTTTTTCTTTATTTAAAATACCACACTGATCAGAAAATGTATTCAGTTTCAATTGAGAAAGAGTCATAAAAATGATTTCAAATGGTCGCAAATGTCGGCTTATGCACTTTTCCTGTTAACCAGGGGTTGTTGCCAAATTGAAAGGGAAACTAGCCCGCGCGACGCAGATACCTATTTCAGTTTCGTTCAAATTGTGTCTGCATGTACTTTTCATGCTGATTCTAATCCACTGACAGAACAAAACTATTTCTTCAAAATTAAAAAAAAATCTTTAAGAAATAATTTTATTTATTACCGAAAATTTCACGAAAATCTTGTGATTATATAATTTTTAGGGTTTAAAAAATTGTTTGGTTTCGCAAAATTTGTCAAATCACCTTTGCCAATCCACCTGTGCTATTTTTACCTGAAATGCACATTTTGTGGCTATTAATTTGTTTTAATCTAGAGTAATTAACAAAAGTTTAAGACCACTTAGATGTAACAACGTTGTTTTCGGGTTTTTTTTCCCCCTTTGCGTTACCTTGCATTATATATATATATTTCGTTTAATATGTGTATATATATATATATATATACATCATTTATTATATCTGTGTGTATATATATATATATATATATATATCGTTTCTATATATATATATATATATATAATATGTGGTGCAGTTCAATTTACATTACATGAATCATTCATACAAAAAACAGATATAGAAGTTAATGATTTAAATGGCGAGAATACCTCTTCGCAAACAAATTTAATAAAGTACATTAACCTCGAACCTGTATATGAATGATATGATCCCTGTTTATAAATTTCAGTTGCATAAGGTCTTTTTTAGTTTTTTTACAAGCTTTCATCTGTTCATACAGACATCAGGTATGGAAATAGATTTGTTTTTGTTTTTTACTTCTCGGTAATAACAGGACAACGAAATAGAGATGTAATCCGAAAAATGTTTTAAGAAATGTGTTATTGTTAATTGTAAAAATTTTCTTTGGAGCGTGCGGTCGCAACGCTGAGGTTGAATTTTTAAATTTTAAGATTGTGCGTTTTTGTACCAATATGGTAATAGAATTCTTTTGTACTGGTAGGTTTTTCAGTCAATGTGGCATGAACTAAATTGTTCAATAAATACAGGAATATCACAGTTATTATCCGAAAGTTGCACGTCGGATCAGTTATTTTAATATCAAATATGTGGTGCAGTTCAATTTACATTACATGAATCATTCATACATATCATATACAGGTTCGGGGTTAATGTACTTTATTAAATTTGTTTGCGAAGATGTATTCTCACCATTTAAATCATTAACTTCTATATCTGTTTTTTGTATGAATGGTTCATGTAATATATATATATATATATAGATCGTTTATTATGTCTATTTATATTTTGTTTATTATGTATATATATTTCGTTTATGTGTGTGTATATATATATATATATATATATATATATATATATATATATATATATATATATATATATATATATATATATATTTGTTTTATTACATGTGTGCGTGTATGTATGTACGTACGTACGTACGTACTTACACAAGACTCTGGAAAGTAAGATAACTCTTTGGAAAGATGAAGTGACTCCTCCAAAGTTGGAGTGGCATCTTGGAAAGACAGGAATAAAACAAATATGACTAGCACAATAAATGAAAAAAGATGCACCTCCTGGGTGCCTATACCAGGGAGGGGAGAACACAATACCCATCTGAATGATTTCAAGGATAATAACATGGAATTGAAACCGACATGTGATTGCGACAAGAAATTCGACAGCCTGTGAGGTTTATGTATCCATTAGGCGCACTGGTGCAGGCAAAGCAATTCCCCTATTTGAGAATGTAAGTCGAATGATGGGATTATGTATCTGGATTCTGTCCACAGTGTTCAGGATCCCATTGCTGAGTGTCAGCACTCTGGAGAAATTCCAAGCAAGCCAAAATCCAGTGGCCCAAAGGCAATCAGAGATACTTGGTGAAATCTATATCAGGAACTATCATTAGTACTTATCAAGCATTTAAAGGGACCTATTAGCCAACAGATCAGATCTTGCTGAAGAGTTGTGCACGACGCTTGTTTTGAGTGGTTGGGTGTGGCAACATCAAGTGGGGACAGGAAAGAAGAGAAGTGACCAAATAGACGACAGATTCAGAATGGTAAACTAACAAGAGAGCAGAGAGTTGTGAAGAGTCGACTCAAAGAATCTCCACTTCATAAGAGGGCAGACCTTAAAGACCTGGTTAAGGAAATTAAAGAAAACATCTTTGTGATCTCTAGAGCTGAGAATCAAAGAAAAGGTCGGAAGAAAAAACGACCGTCTTGGAGATAATTTTACAATAAACCTTTAACGTTTACCAAGACTAAGAATGGCAAACTCGACGTACCGTAGGAGGAACTCGAGAACCACCTGAGGATGAGGTATTCAGATGTTCCAATCTCTCCTATGAATGACCTTTCTAGGTCCCAAGTTATATAAGAATTGTCCAAACGATCTCAAGCAACTCACTAGCCTCATCTAGCGGGCATGGAAACAATGTTGTGTACCACAAGAATGGTCTCTGTTGGATGGCATTTGTATAACTAAGGAAAAGAATGCAAAAGGCAATGCAAATTTTCGCCCCATCTCTCTCTTGGATATAGAGGGGAAAGTATTTTTTGGGGTCCTTGCCCATCGTATGACGGACTTCCTGTTAGGTAACTATTACATATAAACACAGAAGGTTGGGATACCTAGCTTCCCTGGATGTCTGGCGAATTCACATGATTTGGAACAATCTTATCAGCCAAACAAAATAAAACAGGGCTTCATCAGAACTTGACCTCGCGAATGCCTATAGATAAGTACCATATGAGCTAATCTGAATGTCCCTAGAGTTTTTCAATTTCCCTAGTAATGTTGGGGAAATTATATTTCAGAGCAGCATATATGCAATTAACCGTTGGTAACTACATTACCAAGTGGCAAGCTCCTTGAGGTCGGCACCATGATTTTACCACTTCTTTTCATTATATTCATGGAACTCTTACTGTAGCAGACACAGCAAAAAAGAGTGATGACTGTCATTCGACGGACTTTATCGAGGTAAATATCTTGATAGAGTCCATCAAATAATGAAACGCGTAGGCTAAACTAAGTACAGACAAGCCTCTCATCAACGGACTATAGGGGGGTCCGTTAAAGCCGATTCTCCGTAGATGGAAAGGGATTATTTTTGAATTATAAAACCACTATAGTAACTACCAGTTGTTATGATAATAATGTAAAGACTATAAACATGTATTATTTTTGTTATTTTGATTAATTTATCTATATTAAGTATATATTTATTTATGCCATATATACATTTCTTACAGCTACTTTCTCATGTACGTGCTAATGTATCGTACTTTATATACTGTACACTTGTCTTTGTTTACAATTGAAAGGCCCGCCACTAAGCGGTCACTTTAAGACCTAATATGACTCATTCTACTAAGCCCATAAATTATGAAATACATCAGACTAATAGGAGGGATGGGTTGGCCATTAAAGCCGATTGTCCATAGATAGGAAGAGATTATTTTTGAATTATAAAACCACTATAGTAACTAGCATCAGTTATGATCATAATGTAAATGCTATAAACATGTATATACGGCATAAATAAATATATACTTAATATAGATATATTAATCAAAATAACAAAAATAATACATTTCTTACAGCTACTTTCTCACGCATGTGCTAATGTATCGTACTTTATATACTGTACACTTGTCTTTGTTTACAATTGATAGGCCTGCCACTGCCGCCACCAAGCGGTCACTGAGAACTAATACGACTTGTTCCGCTAAGCCCAAAATTTTTTAAATGCATTGCAGATAATTTGCAAGTTTTTATCTTCAGCAGATTTTTAAAAATTTTTCTGCAGATTTTGTCTGTTGTATCTGAAGTCCATTGATGGGAGGGGGGTGTCTGTACATGAGGTTTATCTGTACAGTTTTCTTTTTGTCTTTTCATTCATTTTTTTCTCTTCTACAGACATACTCCATCTGATAATATTTGTGTGTGTGTGTGTCTCTCTATATATATATATATATATAACTGATATTTGCACAATTTCATCTTCTATGTCAATAACTATTGCTATCAATGTGTGCGTGTTTGTGGATTCATGTCCCTATTGTTTTACTTTGCGTTTTCTTTTGGTTGGGGGGGTTGAAGAAAAAATTAATGCATCAAATTTGGTCCCCTTTCCATCCAGCAATTGATGCCTAGAAGGCTCTTTGCGCACTATTTAAAATGATAAATCTGAAAGTATGCTATTTCTAAATTTGGCCCCCCTCTCCACCTTGTAAAGGGGGAGGGGGAAAGAAAGATTAGAAAGAAAGAAAAAAAAAAAACCCTGTTGACTTTAAACTGACCATCCAAGAAAGTTTGTTTAATTTAAGGACCAAGTTATATGCATTTCAGTTGACTTTATTGCACAGGAAACATCTTAATTTCAATTTGTTTCAAATTCTCCATTCCAATACTCTGCATTCAGCTAACATTACAATCAAATCTTTTCCTGCTCTGTCCACCCATTTATACAGGTTAAATGTCGAGGCAATGATAGCAAGATTTTTTTTTTTTGTTTATTTTTTAAAGCACTCTATGATTTTATTTAACTTAATCTCATTTTAAAATCTTTTATCTGAAATTTAATATCAAGATGCCACCCAAATATTGGATTTCTTTGATGGGTAGGTGAATGTGGATTTTAGAATTACCTGCTTGGCTGGTGAACAGTTTTAAATTGGACGAATAAAGAAATAGGATGATACATGCAAGAGTGTCCCCAATAATTAGTTTCTTGTATGCCGTGCGGGTATAGCGGGATTTTTATGATTTTTTTTTTTTTTTTTTTTTGCACAAATAAAATAGGGGAGTTGCATTATACATACGTAATTTTTTTTTTTTTTGAAGAGGTTAAAAATCTCACATTATTGATGACCAGTTAATTCTTCTGGAGAGTTTAAAATTCATGCCAAAAAATCAGGGTATTGCACTACACACAAAGTCGCATACACGAGTATATATGGTTACTCAAGTTCACATCCAATACCTCATACCATCTTATTGTTGCTTTTTATCCCAACAATCTGGCGCTATACAGTCTTCATTATTGCTATTAATTTTATTCCATATTATTATTGCTTTTTTATCCTAACTCTCTGGCACGAGATACTCTTCTTTATTACTAGTTTTATTCCATCTTATTATTGTTGCTTTTTATACAAACAACCTGGCGCTATACACTCTTCATTATTGCTATTATTAGTTTTATTCCATGTTAGTATTGTTGCTTTTACCCCAACATTCTTTTTTTCTTACTTGCATTTTTGAAATGTGTCAACTGAGAATGTTGGGATCAAGAAGATGGAATTATAATAAAATAGAGCTATACATTCTTCATCATTCATATTATTGTCATGATATATATATATATATATATATATATATATATATATATATATAAGAAAAACAAATTTTGATGTTTTTGTTAACAAGGTGATGTTCCTTTGTTAAAGGACAGAATTGTTCCTTTTATAACTGCAATGGTTAGCAAGATGGTCTTGCAGATCATTGTTATTGAAGAATAATCCTCACTGGGTGCTCCAGATTTATGGCCTTGTGCCTGACGAAAAGACTAAGCCATCATTGGGTCAAAAATATCTCCAACACTCTTTTGTTGGTTTATAAATCCAGATTATTCAGACGACAATCTTCATCTTTTTTAGTTTTAATATTTTGAGACGTTCTTCAGCATTGCCCAGATATTATTCAAAATTCAATGGTCCTTAAAAAGTTTTCTGTAATTTGGTTTTTATTTCACAAGTTGGCAAAAATGATTAGTTTAAACAAAAGTCTTTACATCTGAATCTGAAAACAAAATCCATATTCTTTAAACAAAACAGTTCAGACAACTTTTAATTAATGCTTTCAAAACTGCAAGATTAAAAAAAAGGAGATTGCTGTATCTGTCTTCACATAAGACGCATTTTTTTAAATGTAACTGCCCCTAACATAGGCGCATTACGGATGGGAGATGAGCAAGTGATGTACCCGGTAGGCTAAGGCGTTGAATGAGCCGGAGTCTGCACAGGCATAAAAATTGTTACTAATAATAAAATAGTAAAAACAATACAAATTACTACAGTAAATTGGTTTGATTTGTTTTATGGCATATCAACCTCAACCAACAAAATCTTTATTGCTGTTAACATGTTTTTCTTCAAAAATCCATTTCTGGAAATATTTTTCCTTGAAGAAATTTATAGCTGTTTGTATTGCTGGTATTTTTTTTTTTTTTTTTTTTTAAAGTATTGCTGATAATTTTTCCTGCAAAAATTATTGCTGGTAATATTTTTTTTTTTTTATTACAAAGTATTTCTGGTATTAAAACCTATTTTTACACGAGTTTGGGTGTCAACTATTTGCTCGTACCTGGGACGCTAACAGATGCTACCACCCCGGGTCAGGCTAGACCTGGGAATGCCAGCAACTAAGAGGTGGTTCTACAATCCTCAAAACCTCCTGATCAGAAGCCTTGCTGCTGGATGTAGTTTATCGTCATACACAGGACGCGAATGTAGTTTATCATCATACCTAGGACGGTACAGTAAATTGTGTTGATAATAATAATAATAATAATAATAATAATAATATATGGATGATAGTCTGGGCTGTTTTTAGAAATACCAGTTTCTGTTAGACTGCATTTGTTTTTTTTCTTCTTGTGGCTTGTTAGTAATATTCAGTGAAATATTTTGCTTATTCTACATCTACTCCAATTATCTATAAGAATTGATTCGCATTTATTATACTTTATTGATTGCTTTATATCAGTTTGTTTTGTTGATCTGTACCAGAACTCATTGATACAAATCTGCCAGTCTTTCTTTTCTGCTTTAGCAAATATAATTTAGTTTCCTTTGAAGGTGAAAGTTACAATATAGGATTCCATACTTTATTCAAGTTGACTGTTAGAATATTGTATTTGCAGGCACAAAATCAAAACATTTTCCACCTACAAAACCACTTTAAAATATATT